>JAPFRF010000001.1:27805000-28160000 GCA_029282475.1 Phrynocephalus forsythii
CAATGCACGGTCCCAGAGGGAAATGTGCAACACTCTTTCCTTTTGTGTGTGTGCTTAACCCAGCATGTTGACATCTCTTTAACACCTGTGATTTTTGTGAATATTTAATACAAAACCATGCGTACTTTCCCATCAGTTTAAACACACTGCACTATGCCAAGTACACACTGAATTTCAATTAAAACAGCATGCACTTTCCAATAGCTGCCTTTGATTTCATGCTTTCGTGGGTCTAATGCCTTTGCCTACTGCAGCTTAATTAGAGAGTACACAATGCTCTAACAATGGCAGGCAAAAGAGGGGTTGACATTCACTAGCTTTTCATTACATTTCCCACCACCACCATCCCAAAAAGAAGCCCTCCCCATCTGCAGGACTGCTAAGTGGAAAGAGTTGATTGCAATACAATTGAATACACTAACCGAAAAGGTGAACTAAATGAACAGATTCCATATTTCCCTTCTAACTCTATTTGGCCTGGGAAAGAAGAACCAGAAGCCAGGGACCAGTGAAATGATGGCTCCTCTTTTGGCAAGGAAGAGCTGACAGGCTGGCAAAGCTAAAGATGGCAGACAGAGTGGAACAGAAGCTCTGGGTGTCCCAAGGGTAGGGTATATCATGCAAGTGGAAAGTTGCCTCCTTGGCAATGAATGTGCATTGATCCGATGCCCATAGGGCAGCATTTTCACTCTCAGGTTTCAAGATGCTGCAACTGAAATAGGAAATACAATTCAGCACCTTGGATAGTTCTTGTTTGGATTTAATCCATAGCATCTCTACCAGCCCATACACATGGGAATCTCCAGCACCTATTGGTTCCTTGCTGAATTTTTGTCTTCTGAGATCTCAAGTGGCAGTCTTGGGTTTGGGAATCGCCTCATCCTGCCGTTTAGCAGAGTTGCTGTTAGTTATCTTAGACAGAAGGAAGACTCACTTATGTAAGGGCAGGACAGATGTCAGTTGCTACCTTCCATACTGATCCCAGGTATGTTTTGGCACCAAAGTGGCAGGGTTAGCTTCCTAAAGCAATTCTAGGTAACCCCCAAAATTTGGAAAGGTTTGGGATTCAGGGGACTGAGTTATGAAGCTGCAAAGGGGATTCCCATAGGAAAACATCTTTCTAATTGGAATCAGAAACCAAGCTGCAGTGGTGCTACACTCACCCGTGACTTGGCGTCTGAAGTTTTGATTCCAATTATAAAGGCTGGACCTAGGGGCACCCCCTCAGAGCTTCATAAGTCAGCCCCATGATCCCCAAACATTTTCAAATTTCGGGGGCTTACGGGGAAGAACTTGAGGAAGCTCCCCTGCCATTTTGGTACTTTAAAACCAGGGGAGCATAGTGTTTCATTTCATTTCATTTTGTTTCATAACCAAACTACTTTAAAAATTAATTACAAATGAAACAAAATGAAACTACTAAAGATATAAAACAAAACAAAACAAAACACTATTTTCCCACTTTTTGCCCATGAATCATATATTACTTCTGAGCTCTGGTGAGCAATCACAGTTGTGTTGATTGGGACATCTTTATTACGTTAACCAAAAATGGTTGGCTTAGGCTGCATGTAGATGGATTTCAGATCTTGCCCATCACCTCAATATAGCATGCAACTAGGAAGCTCCTTGGCTATTTGCATCCCTCAAATCAGGGTGTGGAACCTTCAGCCCTCCCAATGTTCTGGACCACAACTCCCAGAATTCCAAGCCTATATTGCCAATCATAAGGGACTGTGGGAGTTGTGGTCCAAAAATATCTGAAGGGTTGAAATTTCACCACCTCTGCCTCAAATTACCACCCAGTGGCAAACCTCCCTTATTTAGGCAAGGTGTTGGAGCGTGTGGTGGCTGAGCATCTCCAGGCTCTCCTGGATGAAACTGATTATCTAGATCCATTTCAATTGGGTTTCAGGCCAGGTTTTGGAATGGAATCTGCCTTGGTCACCCTGTATGACAACCTTTGCTGGGAGAGAGACGGGGGAGTGCATCCCTGTGGATCCTCCTGGACTTCTCTGCAACTTTCAACACCATCGACCATGGTGTCCTTCTGGACAGATTGGCTGGGATGGGAGTTGGAGCCACTGTTTTATGGTGGTTCTACTCCTACCTGGCTGACCGGGTCCAGAAGGTGGTGCTGGGGGACAGGTGTTCTGGTTCATGTCAGTTACGTCATGGGGTTCCCCAGGGTTCTATACTGTCTCACATGTTATTCAATATATACATGAAACTGCTGGGAGAGGTCGTTAGGAGGTTTGGGCTGAGGAGTCAGCAATATGCTGATGACACTCAGCATTACCTCTCATTCTCCACCAATCCAGGTGTGGTGGTCTCTGTTCTGAACTCGTGCTTGGACTTGATAATGAACTGGATGAGGGTCAATAAACTGAAGTTCAATCCAGACAAGTCGGAAGTGTTGGTGGACACTTTGCCTGACAGGTTAGAGAGCCATTTCCCAGTCCTGGATGGGGTTGCACTCCCACTAAGGGACAGGGTCCGCAGTTTGGGGCTACTTCTGGACCCAGGTCTTACCTGTTGATAAAACATATGTTAAGTATATTTAACAGAATGTGTAAAGTGAGTTGTAAAATGGAGGCAGTTAGATTCTGCAGTGTCATGATGTTAATCCACAAGTGTTAGAGACTAGTAATCACAGGCATGTTAAGTGATGAAGTGCAGGTGGAACTGATTGTAACATCATGATTTGTAATGGATAGATCAGATTGCATCAGATTGTTAATTAGTGATTGCATCAGATCTTATGAGTGCTGAATAAGTATAAAAGGCACTAGCTTACCATTTGTAACTGGTGACTGTTATGGTGAGAACAGTTCACCCCACACTCTGTTTGTCTGTTTGCTATATTGTATATAATGCTTGGTGGTTATGCTGTGTATATTTTGATGTATATATGAATATATGAGTTTTTACTCTATTCATTGTCATTGTCTTTCTGATAGACTAACTCTGCAAACCCTTTATATCAATACTAACATTTTGTCTACGTTACTGCTGCACTGTTTTGTATCAGGCACAAGTATATATTATTATTATTATATTTGCTGCCCCCTTAAATCTGCTGACACTTCTTACAGCTGCAGAGAATATATCAACTTCGCCCTTACCTGGATGGGCAAAGCCTGGCAACAGTCACACATGCACTGGTAACCAGATTAGACTTTTGTAATGCACTTTACGTGGGGCTGCCTTTGAAGACGGTTTGGTGACTGCAACTGGTACAGAACTGGGCCACATGGTTAGTGAGTGGTGTTGCCACACAGACTCATATTATGCCAGTTTTAAAAAAATTACACTGGCTGCCAGTTGCTACCCAGGCCCAATTTGAAGTGCTAATGCTTACATATAAAGCCCTAAACGGCTTAGGACCTGGCTACCTTAAGGACCGCCTTCTTCCATATGAGCCTGCCCGTACTCTCAGATCAGGACAGGAGGCCCTGCTGAAGGTGCCATCCCTCAAAGAGATAAGGGGGGTGGAATGTTGAAGCAGGGTGCCAGGACCCTGCCTGTCACAGAACCTGACTCTGAGGGGTTAAATGGTGAAGAGCTGCTGGAGGAGCCTTGCAGCTCAAGTCAGCAGGCAGCTGGGGCTGATGACTCAGCTGAAAACATATCTTCTCCCCCTAGAAGGGCTATGAGCAGGATTCTGCAAAGACGTGCTACCAGGAGAGCTAGGGAAAGGGTCTTTGATGTTAGACGGGGAATCAGGTTGGGAAGCCCTGAGTACTAGCAGGAGCCTTTCCAGAAGCAAGGGTGTGTTCCCTGTTTTGAGATAAAGCTGGTAAGCTCACCTTGAGCTCTCTGTGGGAGCAATGCGTCATTTGAACTTGTAACCACGTTTCTGTCTGTGACCTTGGCTCTGTTTCCTGGTTTTGGACTGGCTTCCTGGACAACAGCTTAATCTGTTCCCTTGGGTTTGGCATCTGGTTTCCGTGAGATATTCTGGTTTTCACTTGGACTGTTAATTGCTGGGAGTTGGGTTCTGTTATTTATCTGGCACTTGATTGTTGGCAAAAGAACTTGAAATTGCCTGGCTTTCTACTAAAGATCTTGGCAAAGAACTGAACCCTGTTTGTGTGTGTGCTCTGTGTGCGGGGCTTGACCCAGGGCCTTCTCAGCAGTTGCCCCCCAACTCTGGAATGCCCTCCCCAAGGAGATCTGCCTGGCACCAACACTTTTGGCTTTTCAGCGTTAGGCGAAGTCTTTCCTGTTTGGCCAGCATTTTAATTAGATTATTTGGTTGGACACATGAGCAGCAGGGTTTTATAATTTTTAATTTGTACTGTATCTTGTTTTAACTGTATTTTATTTTATAGTTTTAATAATTTTATTATTTTATAGTTTTTAGTACTTGTTGTATGCTGCCCAGAGACCTCTTGGTAGGGGGGTGGCAAAAAATCTTGTAGATAGATAGATAGATAAATAAATAAATAAATAAATAAATAAACTGAATATAACCTTCAAAATTAGTAGTAGGAAAGAAATTACCGTTTACCATGGAGTCCTGTTAATTCATGTGCCACACTGACACCAAGAATCAAAACAAAGCAGTTAAAATCTACTAATTGCCTTTGAGGCATCTTGATTTTAGAAACAGAACATTCATTTACCATCACAATCACAAGATGGGCTAAGTAGCTGGCAAGTTTTAATGTCATTTTCATTCCTTCCTGCAAACAAAAAATGAAGGCAATCTGTTCCAGGTTATTGAACAACATGATACTTTGGAACCATTTTTTCTGTACCTATAAATTTAAACATTTAGTTGTAGGAATATATAACATATCACTGAGGGAGGCATGGCAATCTGGTTCAAAGTATTGTGCCCATAAAAACATATTTAAATACCACTGTTGGTATATGTGAAAAGGAGCTACCCTTACATCAGAAGAAATAAATATAAACTTGCTGCTTTTCAAGACTTGCCTACAGCCAAAAGACATGTCCAAGAAAATGCACAACACTATGCCATTAGCTTAGCACTGTGACACAGTCTTCAATAGCTGACATACAGGAGGATTAATTTGTTATGCCAGTCAGGTGACATATGGAACATACTTAGAAGTATCTTAGAAGTATTGGATGTTGTTTTATATTGAGTTAGATCCTTGGTCCAGCTAGCTCTGCATTGTCCATGCTGACTAGCAGTGGTGTTCCAAGATTAGGAAAGGATTATTTCCCAGCTCCACCTGGGAAATCCCTTGAATTCCCTGGCAGCCTTCCATCTGAGGACAAAACCATGTCCAACCCCGCTTCGTCTTGGAAATCAGTTGGAATTAGTGTTCTCAGGTCAGTTTCATGTGACCAGATGTAGATAGGATTGGGTTATGGGACTGAGCAAGATGTTAAAAGAGAGGAATTGCTCAGTACACAGTTGTAGCAGGCAGAAATCCTAGCCCTCAGCTTCAACGTTTCATTAGCGCAATGGCAGAGAAACTTTACATGAGGCGGGGCCCTCTGCACATTTTGGACTATAGATTCCACAGCCGCTTATTACTGACTATGTTGGGTGACATGGATAAATGTTATTAACCACAACATTTAGTTAGTTAGTTAGTTAGTTCATTAGTTTGTTAGTTCATTTGTTAGTTCGTTTGTTCATTCATTTGTTAGTTTGTTCATTCATTCGTTCATTCATTCGTTCATTCATTCATTCATTCGTTTGTTCGTTCATTCATTTGTTCATTCATTTGTTTGTTCGTTCGTCATATTTTTTTAATAAAGTAAATTTTATTATAAAACCAATCACCAACACCCCAGACAAAAACAGTGACCCCCAGGCATCCGATACATTGGATATACATTAATAATAAAACAAATTCAAATTAACAATATGTACAATTCTATATAAATTAACAATTAAGAATCCGCAAGATTTACTGAGCTTTTAACATTTAAATTACCCCAAATTGGTCAAACATACTCATATAATTCAGCAGCTTCTCAAACCATTCCTCCTCTTTCTCATTGACCTTAAACACTTTCATTCTGCGTATCTTCATAGTTAGGTATTCTAAAATTATAATATTATTTAATTTTTCCTCCATTGCTTCACCGCTAGCTCTTCTGCATTTTTCCAATTACTTGCTATGACCTGTCTGGCTGCAATTACCATCCATTACAAGATGGAGGATACTTGGCTCAGCAATACTAGGAATAAGAATTGTTGTAGATCAAAAGCCAACAGTCTCAGGCAGCTGCAAAAAATGCATTTAAAAAAAAACCTCTTTTGGAGCAAGTCCAGAAGATCTACCAAGTCTTATAAGGAAAGGCTGAAGGAACGAGGCCTGTTTATCTTGGATTAAAGAAGCCCAAAGGGAGATGGGATGGCACTGTTCAAATCCTTGAAAGGTGGTCATACAGAAGAGGGAAGGATCTGCTCTTAAACAACCCAGAGTGCAGGACATATAATGATGTGCTCAAGTCAGGGGAAACCAGATTTCAACAGACTATCAGGAAAAACCTCCTAAGTGTCAGAGTGTTGTGAAAATGGAACCAAATATGTTGGAAGGTGGTGACCTCACTGATGCTGGATGCTGTGGAGAGAAAATTAGACAACTCTCTGTCAGAACTGCTTTGATCTGAACAGAGGTGTGTGTGTGTGTGTGTGTGTGTGTGTGTGTGTGTGTGTGTGTGTGTGTGTGTGTGTGTGTGTGTGTGTGTGTGTGTGTGTGTGTGTGTGTGTGTGATGGTCTCATAGTCCCCTTCTGTCTCCATTATTCTATGATTCTATGATTCTGTGGTCAGTTAATAGGACAATCTCTGCCCACCTGTGCCCAGACAAAACAGTAAAGGATGGTACAAGGCCTTGCACAGTCTCCCATCACCTGAGATGAGAAGTGAACCATTGCCCCCTCCCCACACCGTGCATGGAATTGGAGGCCAGCATGTTTTGCTGAGCTCCCATCTCATCAAGCACTGATGGAATTCAACATGGCTGCCTAAGAAGCCATGCCCTTGCTCTTCCATTCCACAGTTCTCTGTTTTGGCTCTGGATTCTCATCAGCTTATTCCGTCAGATCTGGCTGAGTTGATTTCTTACTGAGTAAGTTAAAAAAGAAGAAGAAGAAATCACTTTTGCAGCTAGATTTTACTGGAGAACTCAACCAGCAACACTGGAGCCCAAAAGAGCAACACAGAAGAAGGACAGGAAAGCCAGGTCGATTTTGGAGGGGTGGGGTCCACAAAGGATTTAGTAGAGGCTGTCTTGTAGCAGCTGTGCCATGTCTACTGCCCCACCTTCTGTGGCTACAACCTCAGTTTGGCTGATGATAGGGCCGGGCCTGGCGCCTCATTGTCCTGCTGGTGAAGCTGCTTCTGTCTGTGGAGTAGAAGGAAGGTGTTTGCCAATTAAACCAAAACAAAATGGAACAACTGGCACATAAACCTTCAGGAAAACAAGTAGGAAGGAGCAGGCTGGATGGGACATGCCACTCCTCCCTGAGAACATTCAAAGAAAAGTTGTGGGAATGCTGCCTCATAACACATGAAAAGAGAGTCAACAGGAAAATTGGCAGAGCCAGGTGGGCCACTTGGTTGCTTTGGGATTGCCTTGGGATTCCTGGAGGAAAAGTCCATCACAGGTTACAAACCATGATGGAGATGTGTAATCTCCAGGCTTAAAACTGGGGTACTTCAAGGACCAGGTATCAGGAGACAGATATCTAGTCTTGTGCATTCCCAGACGCATCTGGTGGGGCCACTGTGATATACAGGAAGCTGGACTAGATGGGCCCTTAGCCTGATCCATCATGGCTCTTCTTATGTTCTTAGTACCTAGTATTTCCTGTGACCAATTTGCGGCATTCTTTAAGACTAAAGTGGAGACCATCCGCCGGGACCTGAACCACCATTTACAAACAGTAGATCGAGCAGAGATGTCCAGTGCATCGCCTTGCCCGGCATTGCTTTCCAGCTTTCAACCAGTGACGCTCAGATGTGGACAGAACTGCCACCACCTTGCCCTCCCTTGCCCGGCTTGGTTAATAAAAACAGCCAGGCCAATTATGAAGAATGGGCCACAGTACAGCTTTGGCCTTCAAGGAGACTCTCATTCGGAAAAAACCTAATGTGGCGGCAGACCAAATTGACAATTATTTGTCGCCAATATTTCTTATATGAGCAAGGTCTTGGAGAGGGTGGTGGCAGATCAGCTTCAGGGTCTTCTGGATGACACAAATGCCCTTCCTTTTCAGTCGGGCTTCAGGCCGCCATAGTACAAACGGCATTGGTCGCCCTGCATGATGACCTTTTGAGGGTTGTCTGACAGGGGCAAAACGTCCCTGTTGGTCCTCCTCGACCTCTCAGTGGCCTTTGATACTCCCAGGTATCCTCCTGGGGAGGCTCTCAGTTGGGGATTGGAGGCACCGCTATGCAGTGGTTCCGTTCCTTCTTGGAGGACCGCCCCCAGCGAGTGCAGCTGGGTGAGATGACCTCCGCTCCTTGGTCATTCTGATCTCTCCCATGCTCTTCATTTATATGAGGCCTTCAGGGGGTATGGAGCTTCGCACCAGACACCCAGCTCTATATCTCCTTTCCATCTTCTGCAGTGGATGCCATTCCGTCCCGCTGCCTGGCCCGGGTAATAGGCTGAGGTTGAACCCGGGCAAGACGGAGATCCTCCGTGTGGGCCCCCTGGTGTCTGCGGGTTGGGGAACTACCTCACTTTTGAGGGGGGTGACTCTCTCCGCGAAGGGATGGGGTCCGCAGTTTGGGTGTCCTACTGGACCCGGCACTCACCATGGAAACCCAGGTGGCAGTGGTCCGTTCCTGCCAACTGTTGCCCATCTCCTGACATCAGGGCGTTAACTACGCTGGTTCATGCATTGTAATGGGCGAGATGCTGCTAGAGTGCTCTCTACGTGGGGCTGCCCTTGAGGTTAATGTGGAGATTGCAGCCAGAATACAGCTCTGCTATTACCATTCCCTCAAACATCCACCAGTCCCAAGAAGAACTGCCAGGATCACCCGTAGCAGGCAGGACACCTGGGAGTCCCAACACCGAGGAGGCCCGGAAAGCTGTCACAAGGAGTAGGGCCTTCTCGGTGGTTGCTCCCCAGTTATGGAACCATCTACCCCCTGAAATTCGGCTACCAAATTTTTAAAAAACTATTGAAGACCTGGTTCTATAGAATGGCATTCCCTGATTCTTTAAACATTTAGTAAGGCACTATTTTTAAACCATTTTATCAAATCTCTTGCCATTTTTAGTTTCATTTTAGCTTCATTTTAGTTTTTGTTGTTGATTTATGTATATATTTTTATTTTGTACATTGTATTTTGGTTTTTAAAATGTATTTTGTTTGTTGTTACATATCCGGCCCCTAGATGGGCGGTATAAAAGTCTAATAAATAAATAAATAAATAAATAAATTTGATTATTAAGGAGAAATGCAAGATTTCCTGAAAGCGCCATTGGCTATTTCAGCTCTCTTCTGACAAACTGCATTGCCCTCCCACAGCGAATAATGACGTGAGACAACAGCATTGGGGATTAACCGGGCCACACTTTATTTCAAACCTTAACAAAATATCACAGCCACTTGAAACTTTTGAGGGGCCTGCCGCCATGCAGGTTTATGTTGGGTACGCGGGGTCTCCCGGGACCCCTCCGACTCAGGAGCTTTTGGGCGAGTTATACCCCCTGACATTCTGATGATCCTTCATATCGCCAGGGCCCGTCCCCCGCCCGGGTCCCAAACCACGTTGCTCGTGGCTCCCGACCCAGGCAGGGCCTCCGGTGGCATCCTTCCCTGCGCTGTGATCTCCTGATCGGCAGCATGTTGGGCCAGATGCCGCCAGAGGGGCTCTTTGAATTGTACCCATCAATTGATCATATGTTGCATCAATAAGCTCTTCAGCAAGCATGGATATATATTTTGGATCTCAGAGCTCCATTCCCTCAAACATTCACCAGTGTGACCATTAACAACAAACAACAACTGGGGTATTACCCCCTAGTACCAATGTGGGATAGGCAAAAAAAAACCCCGCCCCTTCCAGCCAATCTTGGGACAGGTCAAAAATTCCTATCCGGCCCCCAAAAGGACAACCAGTCAGACTCACGCTAGTACTTTATAACTGTGGTGGGTGGGTGGGCGAACGCGCCGAAAGAAGACTGAGGCTGGTTGCACGGGCGGGAGCCACTTTTATAGTCTGGTCCCGCCCGCATCCGGGAACTCTAGCCCTTTCCCCCAGTCTTGCGTTATTTGCTGGGGGAAGGGCAAAGAAGCTCCGGGCAGCATACTCGCTGTCCCGGAGCTGACATTATTGGTTTCAGGCCAATAACAACATTGAGTAGATCCACGGTTTCTGGACAGATTTCTCCCCTTTTCCTAAACTGACTGGGGGAAGTGGGAAATCAGCTGAGAAATTCTGGAATTCATCTCTCTCATCATATTGGTTATAGCGCCAAAATCCATTTTTCTACGATGCAATGAGTTTCTCAGCAGAACGCTGAGACGCTATCTCAGTGCTGGCCACCACAACACCAGGGAGAAGCCAGTATATTATAAGAGAGCAGCAGGCATAAACAAGTTGAATGTGAGCCTAATGGATGCATGGAGAATGAATTACAGCTTCTCCTGAAGTCTTGTGGGGCCCCTGTTTTCTATAGCCTGGCTTTCTGATAAACAACTCACTGCAAATACAGATATGCTTAGCACAAGAGCCTGAAACAAATTTAGAAAGGGGGGAGGCAGCCCAAATTGCTTAGCTTATGTGATGCAAAAATCAGAAGCTCAGAAGGCCTACCCAAAACCGGGACAGCAAATAATATCTTTCACCTGAGGAATGTGTACATATTACATCTTAAGACCATGGAAATTTGTGCCCATTTCCTTGCTCTAAACCTACAGCGATAATAAAATAAATAAGCAACAACTTGCAGCCTGTTAACGAGACCACAGATTAATTGCCTGAAGCAGCTACCTCATGCTATCTGATGTTACAGCTCGCCTGTGTTATGCTCCTTGTTATCGTTCATGTTGATGGTGCTTCTGGAACTGTGAATTGGAGAATCAGACGACAAATTCAACAGGATTCGCATTAGCGTCAGTGTTACTGCTCGTGTTTGTCTTTTGTTTAACTTGGTTGCTTAGCATATGAGAATCAACTCATCCCTTCCCTGAAGTAGCAGCCAGAATCCTGGGTTTGAGATCATAAATCACCATGGCAAATTACTGCTGATTAAAAAGACGGGGCTTGTGTGTCTTGCTGCATACCAGTGGCATGTGAAAAGGAATCCAGGTACCAAAGTCTTAAGCAGTGTCAATTTGCCACAGTGTTTTATGCCATTTGATTTGTATGGCAAGTGTAAAATATTTAAAACTATATACCCATTAGCTTCTTGGGTTCTTGTGCTGCCCGAACTGCTCTCAGATGAAGCATGTCCAGTCAATGAGGGGATGTAGAGGTGCTAAGAGACTAGGGATGTGAACAACACTCTATCAGTTCCTCATTCCCACCAGTTTAGGCTGTTTTGACTGAAACAGGGACCTCAATAAGATTTTGAAAGACCAGCAAGCTAAGATCGAGAATATCTATCTATCTATCTATCTATCTAGATATATCTAGTATACAAGGCTGTATACTGTCACCTTGCCTATTTAACTTATATGCAGAGTACATCATGAGAAAGGCAAGTCTGGATGAATCACAAGCTTGCAAGAAATATCAACAACCTCAGATATGCAGATGATACTACTCTAATAGCAGAGAGTTTAAAGAACCTCTTAATGAGGGTGAAAGAGGAGAGTGAAAAAAATGGGCTGAAGCTCAACATCAAAAAAACTAAGATCATGGCCACCGGTCCCATCACCTCCTGGCAAATAGAAGGGGAAGAATGTTCACTGGAAGGACAGATTTTGAAGCTGAGGCTCCAGTACTTTGGCCACCTCATGAGAAGAGAGGACTCCCTGGAAAAGTCCCTGATGCTGGGAAAAATCGAAGGCAAAAGGAAAAGAGGACGACAGAGAATGAGATGGTTGGACGGTGTCATTGATGCAACCAAAATGAATTTGACAAAACTCCGAGAGGCAGTGGAGGATAGGAAGGCCTGGCGAGCTCTGGTCCATGGGGTCACGAAGAGTCGGACACGACTGAACGACTGAACAACAACAATCTATCTATCTATCTATCTATCTATCTATCTATCTATCTATCTATCTATCTATCTATCTATCTATCTATCTATCTATCTATCAGAGATGGGCACAAAACAAATTTTTTGTTCCATTATTCGTTATTCATTTTGTTACTTAACGAAATGAATAATGAACCTGGCAGGGATATTGGAACGAACCGAAACGAACCAAGAAAATTAGGGTTGTTACGTTTCGTTTTCGTTAATGGTGACACGTGATGAAAAGAGCTGTTTTAAAAGTTTTTATTTATTCTGCCTGATAATACCTACCATGAGGGTTTGGGGTCCTTAAAACATGCATTTATGTCTTTTCTCAGATCGCTGTATTTTTTTCCTTTAAGAGGAGTTAGGGGACATCGACCCAAAATGGCTGCCACATGCCTAATATTCATTTCTTGGGTATTAAAACATCCTGGACATCTGTAAAAATGCAGTGATAATTATTTATTCTGCCTGATAATACCTACCGGTGGGGGGGGGTTGAGGTCCTTAAAACATTTGTTTTTGTCTTTCTCCCATCACAATGTATTTTTCTTTTCCCTTTAAGGATGACACAAAATGGATACCAGCCACAAAATGGATGCAAGCCACGTGATGGGATCATATAAATTCTTAGACAACTTCAACCAATAGCATGCCCAGGTTGCAGACTGGGCAGGTCTGACAGCCACAGAGGGCATAAAAAGCTCTTGCAGCCCCCGTCCTCCTTGCAGTCCACAGCGGGAGTTAAGTTGGGGTGGGATTGCTGTTGCTGTGACTCATTATTTTCACTTTAGGCCAGACAGACAGGCATGTGTCTCTGTGTTCCTGCTGGCTGCAGCCTGGCTCTTAGGGGAGAGAAAGAAGAGATTTCTCTCTAGTTTCAGTCTTGCAGCCTCCCTGCATGCGTACTGGGTACCTCTCGATGAGTACCACCCCCTGACACGCAGTCACTCTGCGGCTGCTTGTGCCCTGGGCAATGCCTGCCGCTGCCTTGCAGCCTCCCTGTGTACCTAGTCTATAGTGTGTCTCTGCCCTCTGGTCTAGGGCGCTGGGGGACGCCTGCGCGCAGAAATGCTTTAAAAATCGCGCAAAGTGGGTAAAAACGAATAATGAATTAACAAACCAATGAAATGAATTTTTGCGAAAATTCACGAAAAATGAAAATGAACCAACTGAGCCCCTCAACGAAACGAAATGAAACAAAACTTCATTTTTTCAATTTGTGCCCATCTCTACTGTCTGTCTGTCTGTCTGTCTGTCTGTCTTTCTTTCTATCTATCTATCTATCTATCTATCTATCTATCTATCTATCTATCTATCTATCTATCTATCTATCTATCTATCTATCTATCTGTTTTCTCTTCCCCCTTCCTTTTCTTGTCATTTTTGTTAAGATCTCCAGAATTTGTGAAAAATATGCATAAAATAAGTATATTTTCCAAATGAACCAACTACCTAGGATGTGACGAGGGACCAACACAGGAGGCATTCAAGAGGAAAATTGGACATCCACCGACCAGATTTACTTTGATTTGGATTCCTGGACTTAAACAGGGGGTTAGACTAGATGGCCTCCCACGACCCTTCCACCTCCATTAATATATTATTCTATGTTTCCCCTTGGGAAGACAAGTGAATGTGTAACAATAAGCACAGAAAGACTTTTTGCTTGCTAACAAAAAGGAAACAAACTTCCTATGCCACCACAGAACAAATCAGTACAAAGGGCAATCCAATAGCAGTGTCTTTGCAGGTAGCCATCCACTCATGTCTGACTGTTAGGTAAGTATGGTACCAAGCAGTCTCAGTTGTGTGGAGTGGGTGGGTGCGGAACAAAGAAAAACACTCAGTGTAATGTTGTCTCTGAAAACCAGGTTTTTATTCAAAGGGATGTTCTTCATCTCGAGCAGCAGTATAATCAGTAAATGGCAACTGGTAGAAAAAGTGTCAATACATTCAAAGGTGTGAGAGTTGAAATAGAATGAAGTTCTCTGTGGTATCTCTGGAGATCTGCTTGTCTCTTTAAAGAGGGGAAAATCTGGGTCATGCTGGGTACCATGGGGGGGATAATAAAATTATAATGCAGTCCAGAGTAGGGGGAAAATAATCATCATAATTATGTTTGAGGGCTGTAGAGAAAATGCAAGTGTAATGATAAGAATAGATGAGACTCTGATGGCACAAATGGAAACGTATAGGATCAATGAAAATAGAAAGCATTGAAGAATTTGATGTTTGCGTGGGATTGTGTTGCATGCAGTCAGGCTGCAACTGGCTTAGGGTGACTTTAATTGGGCTTTCAAGGTAAGGCAACATTTGGTACGGTCAGCAAAATGTTGGAAGTGGAGTTTGGGAACTTGATGCCATGAGAACAGAGCTGTGTCTCAGATGTTGTGCTTTTGGCTAACTTGAACAGTAAATGTATTACTGTATTATTAGGAACTGTGTATCTAAACTAAAGGAAATAAAAATGTCTTACTCTGATCTAAGGCCAAATCAAGGTCAAATATGGCACATGAAATTTGTGTGCATCCAAACTCTCCCTCTGTAAGTGTGTGTTTTGTGATACATTTCAAGGTTGCTGTTTTCTTCCATCTCTTTCAACTGAGATTTATCTTGCACTTTGCTTATATCCAAAGGAAGCCACGGGAAGGGAACTTTTGCTACCAAGCTCTCTTTATTTTCAGTTCACCTCTGCCAAATCAATGCCCTTCTTTTATCTGAGGATGCACAGTGTCTTAAAATCAATACGCCCGGGTAGTGTTGTGAGACATCACTCTCACAGCTGCCATGAGACACTGAACTCCATTAATAATATACTCTTCTTGCCACAGCTAATCCAGAAAGTAAAAGTGACAGTCGTGATTAGGCAAATGGTACATTTTTAATGGAAAACTTAGCAATACCTACAGCAGAAATAAGAACCTATGGAGGGTTTTGGCTTCAAAGTCTGATGACAAGAAAGAGAATAACAAAGCCAGACGTGATCATCAATGGAGGATGCCACCTGGTATTGCCCAGCCAATATGAAAAGATCAGAATGGGCCTTTCCCTTTTGGATAATATTGAAGCGACAGCCAGGTTGTGCTATCCATCTTTCTGTAGATGCTCAGAGGCTAACATGCATGTTCCGAAATGATTTTAAATAATTTCTTAATTTATTTTTAATAAATTTATTTTTTTTAATCTATACCACCTTATATCCATCAATAGGGGCAGGGGCAGTGAGAGAATCAGATGGTTCTAGTTATAATCACCTGATACTTCATCACTTCATAATTTTCTCTGGGAGGAAAAAAAATCTGGGCAGCTAGATAGACTGAACAAAAACATGCCCAGGTGTCGCAGGAAGCTGTCAGCACAATGTACATTCTGTATCACTAAAACTGGGTTTGTGACGTGTGTGACGTGTGTGTGTGCACGTGCACGTGCGCGCACACACGCACACACACATGCATGTGTGCTCTGGCTGTGGGGGGGAGGTGGGAGGGAATACAGCACAACTACATGACAAAATGATCCGAGAAGAGAAACTGGGACACACTCCATGTGTTTTTCCCCAGTTCTTCCAGAAAACAGGTGATAGGATTCAGTTATTCCACTGGAATCTTCATCCTAAGAACTCTGCAGCTAAATTATTTTAAGCAGATAAATTATTCAGATCCATTAATGAAACAATTAAAATTAAGGAAATAAATATGTGGTTCGGGCTGCAAGACAACCCTGTCCTTCCACTGAACATCCCACCTTTTCTTTGGGACTTAAATATAATATCTGGATTTAAAGCCACCTCAATAGAATGAAGGGATTTTGTTTTCTCTTTTTTTAATTAAAATTTTCGGTAAAACAAACAAAGAAACAACAATAATAGTGCAACCCCACCCCCCGGGACCATCCAGTTCTTCCTGAATTCTTCATTTTCTTCTCAATCTTCTGTTGTTTTGGTATTCTTCTTAGAGTCCTCTTCTCCAGAACTGTGTAGCAATATTCCTCGGATCTTTCCCTTTCCCTTCTACTAATACAAAGTCTATAAATTTTCCCCAAATATCATTTAAAATGTCCTTCTTCATTTCTCCTCGTTTGACTTTTAAGCTACAGGACAATTTGTCATTTATAGCTATGTTTTCTCCCCTCCCTTCTGCAGCCATTTGTGGTCCCTTAAAACCTGCTTCTGGAGCAGATTTTGAGAATGGCTAACTGTTGTAAGGAGGGGCACTCATCCTTTACTGGTTCTACTAATGGAAGTACCTATTCTTCTGTCTATAAGATGTCCCCCTTGTATAAGGCGACCCTCACTTTTCCAAACCCAGAATTACAGTTCCACAGCTGCATGACTCTCCCTTTGGCTTACTTCCGTGTATAAGATGACTCCCAATTATTAATTGAACAATTTTAGACAAAATATAGTCTTACAGATGGGGAAAATACTATAATTCTCTGCCTAGAAGAATGGCGTTGCACCCCACCAAAAAGGCTTCCAATTTGTCCTGTAAAACAGCAACAGTTTCAAGACATGGATTTGTTGTCTTTTAATATATACTGTAGATAGAAAAAGGCAACCCAAAGGGCATTTTTACAGTCCTGAAAGTCACAGGTTTGAATGAAAAACAAAACAAAAATATGTCCATTTTCACTGTTGCCTCCATGAGCAGCAGTTTTCACTATGGGGAAGCTTGGGTGTTGTCCCCAAATCAGTGTGTCTTTGTAAAAACACCCAGCACTCCTCCATATGTTGTACAGTCATCCCCCGGCACGCTGATGCATGCATGTTTCTTTATTCATTGTTCCAGCATTGCGACTTCAAGTTTCATGTGAACATATTTATTGTAGTTGGGAGACTAATTCTTAGATAATATCCAAACGGCATCTTGGTTCCATTCATGGAGAAGGAAATGGGATTTCTGTCACAGTATTTTTGTCATCTGAATGCTCAGTCAATTGCCATGGATTCAGTCACAGTAGCTATGTTGATTGAACATAGTAATTACAAACCTTGGCTGCCTCCTCTGTCCTGAAAGGGAGAAAAGATCTACAAACCTGTAGGTCCCCATTTAAGATGGCTGTGGTCCCCACATAAAATTTACACATTTAACCATATACACTAGAGATGGGCACGAAACAAAAAAAATGGCATTTCGGTTTTTCATTTGTCATTGAGAGGTCTATTTCGGTTCATTTCCGTTTGTCATGAATTCTTTGAAAAATTTTGTTTCCATTTTTCGTTTTTTCGTTTGTTGTTTCTATCCGCTTTTTGCGTGATTTTTAAAGCATTTCCGTGCGGGGGCGTCCCGCAATGCCCCAGACCAGAGGGAAAACACTAAAAAAAATGGATGCTGGCAGAGACACAGTATAGACTAGTTACGCAGGGAGGCTGCAAAGGCAGCGGCGGGTGTTGCCCAGGGTGCAAGGCAGCCGCAGAGTGACTGCACTGCGGGGCAAGGGAGGGTACTCACCGAGAGGTACGCACGCACGCACACAGGGAGGCTGCAGGACTGAAGCTAGAGGCGCAGAGATAGCAATCCCACCCTAACTCCCACCAGAGACTGCAAGGAGGATGGGGGCTGCCAGAGCTTTTTATGCCCTCTGTGGCTGCCAGACCTGCCCGCCCAGTCTGCAACCTGGGCATGCTATTGGTTGAACATGATCCCATCACATGGCTTGCCTCCATTTTGTGGCTGGTGGCAACATCAATTTTAAAGGGAAAAGAAAAATACATTGCGACTGGAGAAGACTAAAACAAACGTTTTAAAGGACCCCAACCCCCTGGTAGGTAATAATTTCAAATAATTATCGCATTATCGCTGCATTTTTACAGATGTCCAGGGTGTTTTAATACCCAAGAAATCAATCAATGTTAGGCATCTGGGAGCCATTTTGGGTCGATGTCCCCTAACTCCCCTTAAAGGGAAAAAAATACAGCGATCTGAGAAAATACATAAATGCATCTTTTAAGGACCCCAACCCCCCTGGTAGGTATTATCAGACAATATAAATAATTATCTCTGCGTTTTTATGGATGTCCAGGGAATTTTTTAACATTTAAAACAGCTCATTTCATTGTGCATCGCCATTAAAGGAAACAAAGCGTAACAACCAGAATTTTCGTGGTTCTGTTCGTTTCGTTGCATTTTCATCACAATTTTCGTTTGTTGTTTCATTACGTAATGGAACGACTAACGAATAATGGAAATGAAAAAATGTTCGTTCCGTGCCCATCTCTAATATACACATTTTGGGACCATCAAGGATGCTTGAACATCATTGGGAATTTCAAGTCAGATTATTCATATTGATTGCAAGAAGTAGCCTAATTTAGACAATGGCCTTGACCAGGCTTTCACTCTTTGCTGATTAGCGACCACACCACTCTAAATGACTTTAGAGCCTCGTGGCGCAGTGGTTAAATGCCTGTACTGCAGGTAAAACTGTGCTCACGACCTGGGTTCAATCCCTGGTAGCAGGCTCAAGGTTCACTCAGCCTTCCATCCTTCTGAACTCGGTAAAATGAGTATCCAGCTTGCTGGGGTGGCAATGTGTAGCCTGCACACTGTAATTAAAATTGTTAACCGCCCAGAGACAACTTGTAGTGGTATGGGGCGGTATATAAGCAGAACACTTTGCTTTTTAGCTGGCTCTTCAAAAACTCTCATTCGGTGACTCTCATGTAAGAATGTCACATCAGCTGCAAAAGAGAAATGTTTGTTCCTCCAAATATTAGCCTAATTTCCCAGTAGTGCTACCCAGCATGGCTAACAGGAAGGGGTTCTCGGAATCCACCCCACATGTTCTGCATGTATTTTTGGCAAGAAATGACCATCTGGGACTCTTGGGGAACATTTAAACCTATGGACTCCCCCCCCCCCCAATCCAGAAGTGACCTTCCACTCTTTTCTGTGTTTTCAGACAGGGTCTCTGCAGGACTAAATAACGTACATAAGGTGGGTTGAAATCATCTAAAATGGTCGATCACATTCAACTATAGTCATATCAATCCTACTCCATAGCATGCTTTTAATATAATTATTTATCTATTTTTCTTATTTATAGGCTGGATTTTTCCCAATAAGAGACTCAAGTACTAAAGATAATAGATTTAAAAATACGGTAAGAAATACAGTATATTAAAAACAATTAAATGGTAAACTGGTTAAAATACATTGAATAATTAATTCTATCACCGAAAAGCAATCCCATGGTGTGCAGATGATAGATAGATAGATAGATAGATAGATAGATAGATAGATAGATAGATAGATAGATAGATAGATAGATAATTTATAACCCACTTTGGCTGTGTCTAAAACTGTCATTGCATATTTGATGGGAGTTGCTCAACTAATAAACTAATTAGCATTCCTTTATTAAATTGGCTTTTAGAGAGGAACAGATTAAAATGAATGACATCAGATCAACAAATACTTTTTCAAGGTCCTCTACCATATGATTTCCTTATCATTTTGCAGTCCTACACAGGGGAATACTAACTTGATATAAAGGCAACTAACTGGACATACTTGTACTTTTATAATATCCACAGGAGGCACACAGCCCCATCCAATTTTAAGAGTCATTTAACCAATCACCCAAAAAAATCCTCATAAAATGCATTATAGCTGTACAGAACCACCAATGAAATATAGAGTGGAGAAAAATAAATTTACAATTAAATATAAAATCAACAGGTTATATACCCTCTAAAGGTTAGCTCCTGCAGTGCTTAGTCAGAAAATAAAAATATTCAGCACTGTGGTTAAACTGGAGTATTGCCACTAAAACTCTGCTAAGGATCCCAGTTCAATCCCAGGCAGCCAGCTCAAGGTTCACTCAAACTTCCAGCCTTCCAAAGTTGGTAAAATGAGTACCCAGGATGCTGCGGGGGGGGGGGCAGGTACAATGTGTAGCCTGCATAATTGAACTGAAAACCATTCAGATTGCTTTAAGCACTCTGAGGTGATATATGACACTTATTTTTTGCTTTAGAAATGGTACAGATCTAAATTGAATGAGACATGCCTTAATGCGAACTGTCATTATGTGAAACAGTTAATCAATTTCCTGCCCAGAAGTAAAAGCAACACTGTGTAACACTTCAAAACTGTTGTTAGTAACATTTCTTAATTCAAGGGCAGTACATGGTTTCCTGGAATCCGAAACCTTCGAACCAGTCAAGTTGAAATGGTCCTCTGGTCCTCCAACTGGATAATTTAGTCATTAGTCATTCCTTCACAAGCAACTGTCGTTTCAAACCAGTAGGACTGCAACAGCAAATGGCAACTGATAAACCAACCATCCCTGCCCTGCAATTACAAAGCTATTAGAACACTACCAGGCATATGACTATTGATTTCCCCATTCCATTGCTAATCAACCATACCTCAATATCAATACCATTTAGCATACGCAAGGTGGTCCAAGCCCATATCAATTTTATTCAGCTCTTCAGGAAAACAAGCTGGCTCCTCTCCCTCCAAGCCCTTCCCTGAATGACACTTCCCTCCCCATCCCCCGCTTACTTGCTGAGTCAACCAGATCACACTTGCTCTCTGTATGATGCACTACACCAGTGGATTTCAACCTGTGGGTCCCCAGATGTTCCTGGACTGCAACCCCCAGAAGCTGCCACTACTCTGAGCTGGAAGGGATTTCTGGGAGTTGCAGTCCAGGAACATCTGGGGACCCACAGGTTGAGAACCACTGTACTAGACTAAAGGCACCCAAGTATTAGGGCCTGCCCTTGACAAATGACCGTGCCCCATCCCACCATTCCACAGTTTTCAGGGGGCCACAAAAGCACGGTTTCCTGAGGCTCAAATCATCTGCTACATCTTCACTTCCTTACAAGCAGTGCCAGCTTTGTTAGGAACAGCATGTCCAGTTGGGAGACCAGGCTGTCCAAGAGTGAATGACACACAGCTGAATTAGAAGACTTGTAAATGTTTGCTTGTTTGTTTACTTGTTGTTTGTTTGTTTATCTGACATATATACTGCTTCATCTGACCCAAAGGTCACTGTAGGCAGTTTACAAATTTTAAGTATAAATAATACAGAATACAATATGTAAATTAGTAAAATTAAACATTATAAGCCATAATTAGATCAAAGAGTAACAAAGCAACAACGATGTCAAAATTACCATAAGAAGGAACAGAACAGAGGTGAATTAAGAATATCAGAGTATCAGATCAATGGTATGATAATCAGTAATTGGGGGAAGCCATTCTGAACAGCTAGGTCTTCAGTTGTCTTTTAAAGACCTCAGAGGGCAGCTGGTTCCATAGGCATGGTGCAACCATCAAAAAAGCTCAATTCCTGGTGGTAGTTTTTTGGGCTTCCTTTGAGGTCGACACCCTCAGATGGCCTGCCTGAGAAGAACTAGTGCTACAGGCAGTACTCTGCAGGGCACATAGAGCAGAATAGTACAACTAGCCCAAGGTGCACAAAACAACATTGGCTCCTGCTCAGTTTATTTATTTATTTATATTTCTATATTTCTGTGGCTGCCTTGATGCCCTGAGCACATCCAATCTTGCCTGATCTCGGAAGCTATGCAGGGTTGGGTCTGACTAGTACTTGGATGGGAGACCACCAGGGAATACCAGGTGCTGTTTTCTTGGTTTCCTGCCAAGAAAACTCCATGGACATGGGGCCACAAAGTGTCAGTCACGACTGTAACAATGGAACACATGCACACATATTTCTGTATTTATTTATTAAATTTATATACTGTACCATCTAGCAGCATGCCTACTCTGGGTGGTTTGCAAGCTACAGAGAAATATCAAAATATGAATCATGAATAATAAACTATACCAGGCATGTCCAAAGTAGGCCCAGGGGCCAAATATGGCCCATGTTCAAATTCTTAGCGGCCTGCAGCCTCTTTTCCCTGCTGGCTCAGTATCTCACGCATCCCCACCAGCTGGCCCCTCCCCATATGAGAAGGAGTCATCGGCTTGCATTTTTACAGTTTGCCTGCCCTCCCTGCCTCCATCTGTCCCCCCAACCACCATCCCAGCCTACCTGCCCCTGGCTCTGTTGCTGCTGAATAGTCGGCCCCCACACATTTTCACCTCACCAAATCTGGCCCTCCTTGCAAAAATTTTGGACACCGCTGAACTATATGGTGAGTATACAATATAACATAAAACATAATCACATGACAGATCAATTATTTTTTACAATATTTGTATACCACCCCCTTAGTGCAAACTGCACTTCAATTGAATGAAATTCTCAGGATTAGAATAATTCAATAGGTTGTCGCTGTCTTTTAAAACAATCATCCAGTAGTTTTGCGCTGGTTATGAATGTATGAAATTTTGCTTAAAGTGAAAAGGCATTATTTGTTGCCACAGAGACATTTTGTGAATAACATGGAAACCATAATAAGAATATTAATGCTTTTTATTCCATTTTTGCTTGGAGGCAAAGGCCATCCTAGCCTTGTTGAAAAGTGTCATCAAGGGAAGAGAGAGAGCCAAAATGAACAAGGATGAAGAAGATTCCTCTTCTGAAAGGTTCTTCATTTTTACCTTGGTCTTACCCACGTTGGTTGTAGCTGTATCCACTGAATGCAGTTATTATAGTAGTGATGCACTAAACCATTGTTGGCAAATCTTTGGCACGGGTGCCAAAGGTGGCACTCGAAGGAACCATTTCTGTGTCCCTCCCCCAACATCACCCCTTCACAGCCACCTGTATTCGGTTTAAATTTGCTGTATTGGCACTTGGCGAAAAATTAGTAGGTTTTGAATCGCAGTTTGAGCACTCAGTCTCTAAAAGGTTCACTATCACTGCTCTAAACCAAAGTTTTAACATCATCCAAGGTTCAACTTTCATGTTCAGATTGGGGGAAGAAACGCTAAACCATATAAGCTCCCGCAGCTTTTGCACCATGATACAGATTATTCCTGAATTGGAGAAGTTTTTAATTGCTGAAAATCACTCCCCACCACTGACATCATCAACAAGATTTCAGTTAGGCATGGGCATTTTGTTTTGGAAGTTTTGGTGTTTGGAACCAGTCCAACCCTCTGGAATGAATTCAGCCAATCCTTTACCTTGCATTGGGCTTGCATGGGGCTAAACTCCAATGAGGAATAAACCTCTGACATCATCTTTCCTTCTCCCTACTGCTGGCCAATCAGACAGGGAAGTGGGATGATGCATTTCCTTGCACAGCTCCTGATTGGCCAACGCCAGGGAGAAGGAAGGATGACATCAGAGGCTTCTTCCTGCTTGGAGTTTAGCCACACAAAAGTCCAACGCAAGTTACGGGATTGGCTGATTTTGTTCCAGAGGGTTGCACTGGTTTTGAACACCAGCAGGGCTTCCGCATTTCATTTTGGAATTGAACCACTTCAGCCAAGGAACATTTACTGTACACACACAGACACAATATGAGAAAATCGCCCCACATCCCCTTGACGGCACTAGGGGATTTGAGGGGTTGCGAGAGATGGTGGCAGTCCACAGGGGTGGTAGCGAGGTCTTCTGAGGCATGCAGGCCTCATGATTCTTACCACTGCCTTATAGGAAATGATGGGAAAAGAACCTTTCCCCATCTCTTTGTCCTTTTTTCATGCCGCCCTCAGAGAGCTACAGAGCCTTGGCCTCTGCTGAATGAAAGGGACTGATGGTTCGGGAGCCACATTGAGCCCAGCCACTACTCTGCACATTTTGTACATAAACACAGGCATTTAGTATAATTAGATGTTGTCTAAGGACATTGGGGGGAAAAGAAACTCATTTAGAAAACCATTTGCTATGGCACATAAAACATGCTGCACAAGTGTGTTTCAGAGCAGTTTTGCTGCGGAAGTACACATACCCCTGTGTTCCCGAACAATAACAATTATTCAACAGCAGCATCGTTTGTTCCTTCCTTTCTAAGTTCTGCTTTGGCAGCATACCTGTTGTTCATATTACCATTTCACCTCATCTTAAAAGGGAGGGTGGTGGTGGTGGTTGTTGGTGGTAGTAGTGGTGGAGAGAGAGAGAGAGGAGAAACTGCTTAACAAGAAATCTTCCATTATGAATCTCAGCACAGAAGCCCGTTTTGCTTTGTGTGTGCCCCTGCTGACCTAGCCTTTCAGCTCTCCAAAGATGGAACGCCTGCCTTCAGCAGAAGGGGGAGGGCATGTGGCTGAAGAAATAGAGCCCCTGCAGGGCAAATGTAGAGGAGCTGCACCCAACACAAAATAGATATCATGGCATCCAGCCAAACATTTGGAATGAAACGAAGCTGTTCTGAGAGAATCCTTGGGTCGCTGCCATGAAAACTTTTTAACACCTTTTATTAGCAGCTCTTAAAACGTTCAAGTGACTCATTCTCAAAAAAAAGTTAAGATCTGTAAGTACTTTCAAGTGTCAATATGCTGACTTGGGCTCCGATCTCACCAGCGTTTTCTGCGAATTATTGCTGTGGCTAACTGCGCAGTAAAAGATTGTGGCCTAACTGTGAAGGGAAGTAATTTGGTGCCCTGACCGACCATGCACCCAGAAGCACACTTTCGCCGAAGTTTTTTAAACCACCACTAGAGGTTGGTTTAAAAAACTTCCCTCAAAGATGCACAGTTCTTTGCTACTCTAGTGAGGTGCAACCACAGAAAATATGCAGTAATTAGCTGTGTGTGGTGTGTTGTGTCGTTACAGTCATGACCGACTCTTCGTGACTCCATGTCCATGGAGTTTTCTTGGCAGGAGTACTGGAGTGGCTTGCCAGTTCCTACTCCAGGCACCTACAGCACCTGGTATTCCCTGGTGGTCACCCATCCGAGTACTAACCAGGGCTGACCCTGCTTAGCTTCCGAAATCAAGTGAGATCGGATGTGCTTAGGGCATCTAGGCAGCTGCTATTTACTTTTATTTACTATTTATTATTTGCTATTTACTGTAATTAGCTATCTACCCCTTTTCCTGCCACTTCCTGCAACGGAGACTTAGAAAATTGACCCAGAAAAAAAGGGGAAAGATGTGCAGTAAGCAAGTAGAGATGGGCACAGAGCAGTAAAATACTACCCTGTCAACAGGACACTAACTGCGCATCAAACACCACATGACTGCCCGAAAACCCCCCACCTATGCATCAAATTAAGATGCTCAGAAAACTTTACTGAGACTGCGGCCTCTGTTTCCAAATCCCCTTTGGGAAGCAGTGAGTTCTCCATCTTTCTTCATGTGTAACGTCTTCTAAAACCTGATAATAGAGGTGGGCACGAACCAGAAAACTGGTGGTTCATGAACTATGAACTGTTACAACCCTCCCCCAAAATAAACCAGTTGGTGGTCTGATTTTGGGGTTCATGCTGGGAGGTGCAACTACCCACCCCTCCCCATCCAACTGGTCCCATTGTCTCCCTTCCTGGTCTGCCACCACCATCCTTCCAGGAAATAGGCCTGCTGCCTCTGCGCAAGCACCTGTCTAAGAGCAAGTCCATGCATGGATTCAGCAGATCTGGTTTCTGGAGTGGAAGCCAGGCCCACGTCTCTGATGAGCGCAGTGGCAGAGGAGGGGGTGATGAAGGCAATGACAGTAGGTAAGGAATCGAGAGGGTCATTGAGATGGGGGCAGGCAGGCATCTGTTTTTCCAAAGCAAAAAGAAGAATACGGACTGGGTGGGTGGGGGTTAGTGGTTTGTTTATATCTCTCCTTTGTGTTTGCATTGTCACTATGTTATAAATTGTTAGTTTTAATGTTGCCTTCTAATGCTGTAAGATACCCCTCAATTCCCCATTTTCAAATTGAATCAGACTTAATTGTAATGGACTGTATATTGTCTCTCCTTACTGTAAGCTGCCTTGGGTCCTTTTCCAAGAAGGAAGGCAGGTAAAAAAAATATTCAAAAATAAAATAAAATAAAAATAAATAAACAGGATCCCCAACTGGGTCATGAACTGAACCACAAACCAGCCCAATTCAACAATTTTTCTGGTTCATGATTGTCTCCACGACCGTGTCTAGTTGGTAACCATGAGTTGTATCCAGTGATAGCTTTGTTCTAATGATTCTAATTGTATAAGTTAGTGCTTCATTAAAAATAATTTATCATCATAATTAGTTAATTTTTTCAGCAACCATTGTGCGATTCATTATTATTTTGACAATGGAACTCCAACAATGCTGTTTCAGGGGTTCTTGTCACATTAACTCGTTACAGTCATTTTTGGCTGTTCTTTAAAGTTTAACAACCTTTCAATTTAATGAATCAGTCTTATCGAGTAATTTGTTTAAAGACGTAAACCATGCGCACAGACTTAAAATTGAACAGGACAGATTTCTTTCTCTGAATACACCACTAAATTAAGGCATTGTTGAGATGGGCATGGGACTCAGGTGGTATGAAGAGCTTCAAAGGGCTAGAGAGGAGGGGGATAATGAGGGGCAGGAGTGATGAGGGGAAAGCAGAGGAGATTACAATATGTGCTGAAGATCTTTGGAGTCAAATCCATGAGTGTCAGGGCCAATGTGAAATTTGGTCTCATCTGGGCAGTGCATTAAAAGGTCCTTATCTTCAGTTGAATCTGTTTTAAGTCTTGGTACAGGAACTGGCAAGCCACTCCAGTACTCCTGCCAAGAAAACTCCATGGACATGGAGTCATGAAGAGTCGGTCATGACTGTAATGACACAACACACACACACACATCCACGAAGGCAGAACCAAGAGCTATTTTGCATCTCAGTGGATCATCATGCCTCAGCCCTGCGTGAGAAAGATACAGGCCAGCTCTTAAGGCGGAAGGATGGATTGTTTTAAGAAGAAACACAAGGCAACAAGGTCTTTTTTCCTTTGCTAAACAATGCTGTCAAAGAATCATATGCTATAACTGGGCCTTCTCTGTGGCTGGCCTGATGATTTGGAATTCCATTCCCAGCGAGGTCCACCTGGTGCAGTCCCTTCAAGAGAGCCATGAAAACCTGGCTCTACAAGGAGGCCTTCGGCTGATTAGTGTGTTGTTTGTGCTTAGATCTGCTGATTGCATATATTTTTGTTTATGTCTATATTTATATTGTTGTATTTTTATACATATATTGATTTATTTGTTTTTGGTCTCTGTTTTTATCTCTTGTTTATACTAATTTGTTGTTCACCACCTTGAGTTGTTTTTGCAAGTGGGTGGTATACAAATAAATAAAACTAGAGATGGGCACGAAATGAACTTTTAGTTCATTTCATTATTCGTTATTTGTTTCGTTATGCAATGAAACGAATAACAAAGCCCAGAGTGGATTTATAACGAAACGAAACAAACCAAAAAAATTGGTTCGGTTCGGTTCGGTTTGTTAATGGGGAGCGGAGATGTCTCCTAACTGGTGCTGGTCCAGAGGTCCTTCAGGAACGGTGACCAGGGTGGGAAAACTGACTGCCGCACTACAGCTTTGTGCGTCCACGTGGTCGGCAGTAAAAAATAAAAAACATAAACAAATAAAACAAATTTTAAAAAGGAGTGCCAACCTGGCACTAGGGGTGGCCTGGTCGGCACCCTAAAATCTTTTTAAAAATACTTTTAAAAAACATAAACAAATTGCTAAAAAACAAAACAAAACAAAACAAAGCCCCATGTTACCTGGCACTAAACCCGGGTAGTTAAAATAATAATACCCTAAAATAATAATAATAATAATAATAATAATAATAATAATAATAATAATAATAATAATAATAATAATAATAATAATAATAAAGGAGCACCGATCAGGCCCCAGGGATGGCCTGGTCGGCACCCTAAAATCTTACATATATATAAAACCAGCACCGAACAGGCCCCAGGGGCTGCACAGTCGGCACTGAAAGGAAGAAAAAACACCCAGTGCTACAGCTGTAGTGTGGGCCAAACCCGGAAGTTCAGGTCTTGGGTTGTTGCAGCTTGCAGTTGTCCAACCTGGGCACCCATCCCAGGCCATGCAGTGCTCCTCCTCTGCCCAAGGGCTGGGCAGGATGGGTGGGCTGGATGCGGACGAGTGAGGGGGCACTGGGTCAGCCTTGCCCGCCCCTCCCACGGCCATCGGGGCAGAGGCAGAGGCAGTGGTGGTGGTGGTGGTGGGCACCTGCCTGGGCATATGCCCAGCCTCCCAGTTCGCCTGCCCCTGCCGGACCACTTGCCAGACACAGACTGCACTGGAGTGCTCACACCCAGCCGCCAGCAAGCCCCTCTGTGGCCCGATGAGCTCCACCTGCCTGCCATCCTGCTGGCCACCGATGCCTTGCTGACGATGACAATGAGGATGAGGATGATGGCTCCATCTCAGTGACTGATTGTGGTGCCTTTGTGGCCAACCAGCTGTGGGCACTGTGCCTTGACCTGACCCTGCAACACCTCTCTGGCCCGCCCGCCGCTGCTGTCCTGGAGCATGTCGTGGCCACCCTGCTGCACGCAGGGCACCACTGAGCGCCAACCTCCCACCCTGTGCCTACCGCCAAGCGGAAGGCGCCCGCCTGCTCAGCCAGCCCTGCTTCCAAACCCTCTTCTTGCTGGGCTCAGCAGAAGCTTTTTTAAACAAGAGGTGCTGGCCCCATGCCAGCAACTCAAAAAGCCCCTGCTGCAGGGGGCCAGGATCTGCTGCTGCCACTGCTGAGGAGCTGCTGCCACAGGTAAGAACCCGAACCGGTTTGGATTGGTTATTGTTCATATGAATTTGTTTTAAAAATTTTGTACGCACCCTAACCCGAACCAAACCAAGGGTGAGTCCGAACCAGACAAACCTGAACCATGGGCTTTTCTGGTTCCTGCCGACCTCTAAATAAAACTAAAGAACTAAACTTATATGTTTACTTTAGTCCCCCCCCCTTAATTCTGTTCTGCTGTCTTGTCAGGTATTTTTATTTGCCATTTATTGTCTTATGTGTTTGATATTTGTTTTTGTTTAATGTTGCTTTTAACTGCCCAGAGTTCTTTTGAGAAGACGGGCTGTATAGAAATATATAAACAAATAAATAAATTATATGCCAGTGTGGACAGATTCATAGGTTCATTTGTGTTCCACAGCTCACAGTTTAACTACTTCCATTTTGGAATGCGAGCAAATAAAACCCAGCAGTCTTGGAGGAAATTGTTATTGGAGGTAATGATGACATAGTAAAGTGTTAACTGTGTACTGTCATGTGTGGCTGTGCTTATCATGAAAAGGTGAGATTTTTGAATCACTGCTTGAACAATAAAGATACCAGCATGTCTGTTACATGAAATGTGAGATATGAGTATGCCTCACCTTTCCAATTAAGGCCTGAGTGCACCTTTTTTGCTTAAGAATCATCCTAGTCTCTCAAAGTTGTTATTTTTCAATTCCTAACTGAAGTTTGATTTTTTAAAAAAATAAAAGCAGCACTAAAACTGGGATCTCTCCCCCCACCACCCCAAGGCAGATTGACAGCAACTGAAGAAAATAATAAATTGGCATGAGGGAACACAATACAAGTGAGAATTTGGCAGAATGTATAGATAGATAAATCTATAGATAGATAAATTTTTGTTCTGTTCCATTCCTTTTTGTTTTTCATTTTCCCACAGGAATGCATTGCTTCAATTGATTGGGTGTGGGGAAATGGTGGGCTTGGTGCTGACTGGTGCTCAGGCAGGGGGGGAAAGTTTTAAAATCCCACAGTTTTCCCCACCTGGCTTTTAAAAAGTTTTTCCCTCCCCTATGCTACGTGCCAGCTGATTGGTGGTGGGGTGGGGAAAAACATTTTTCTCTGCCGCAGCGCTGACCAGCTGGCATGCGGGGCTTGGGGAGGGGGAAAGTTGTATCAGCACTACACACACACACACACACACACACACACACACACACACACACACACACACACACACACACACACACACACACAAGTTGCACAATCACCACACACACACTCACTCTCTCACACACAGTACGCACAAATACACATGTTAAAAATGAAAAATGAAACAAAATGAAAAACAAAATGAATTTTTAAAAAATCATTTAAAATGAAATGAAATGGAAGGGAACAGAACGAAATGAAAAACAAAATGAAACACTATTTTAGTGTTTTGTGCCCATCTCTACTTCAGTCCAAAGTGAAGAGGCAGAGGGCGGGTGAGGAGTAGCATACAGGGGAGAAGCAAAGGAAATGCCCCTGATATGTTTAGTTTCAGGAGCCTCGTGGCACAGTGGTTAAATGTCTGTACTGGAGCTAAAACTGTGCTCACAACCTGAGGTTCAATCCCAGGTAGCAGGCTCATGGTTGACTCAGCCTTCCATCCTTCTGAGGTCAGTAAAATGAGTACCCAGCTCACTTGTGTGTGTGTGTGTAGCCTGCATACTGTAATTAAACTGTAAAATGCCCAGAGACTACTTAAAGTGGTATGGGGCAGTATATAAGCAGAATACTTTAGTTCTATCCAAAGTCAGATGGTGAGAAGAGGTTGCTCCCCAAAAGTGTTAGGCTGCTCCCCCTTCACACACCATCTGCTCAATCTCTTGCTGCAGAGCATCATATCTGGTTTCTCTGGTTTTATAGGACACCAGTCATCCCGGAGTGTCTAACTAACCTGTTCAGAATGCTGCTGTCTAGATTGATGGGCAGAAAGAACACAATATGTTTTCCACCGCTTAGCAATATCTCCTAAAATCCAATTCATGGCTTCAAATGTTACCTCCAAGGCAGAACTTGGGTAGTTGTTTTGAAGAAGGATGACTCTAATGACCTGCTGAAATCATCCATAACTGGGCACTGGTAGCATGATGCTCCATGATGGATGTTTCCAATCCAGCTTTACATTTATTCCTTTGAAAAGTAACCCTCAAGGACTGGTTGCATTTATGAAGAAAACAATCTGGGAGGTCTACACAGCATGGTGGGGCTGTGACAAGAGGCAGGCAGGATGCAGGAGGTGGCTATGGAGGGAAACTGGACAGAGGACCCCCTGAGACTGTTCACTCCAAATATGACTTCAGATATATGCATATGGCTGTAAATGCCCTTTCTTAGAGGCATTTCTGTGCAGCCTTGATTACCAGATGACCCCAGGTCAAAAGCCTCTCTCAGATCACCCTCAGCACACTCAAATTGTCCCTTCATCCTTCACCAGACATTGGTGATCTGATGTTGCAAATACATCAGCTGGATCGCTTTGGTTTGGGTATCTGGCTGCAGAGCCAAAGGGCTGGAATTCAGTTCTCCACTCTGATTCCCAGAAGAGCCAGCCTGTGTGGCCTTGGGCAAGCTTCACAGTCCCAGAATGCCTCCAGAAGAAGGTAATGGTAAACCACCTACGAGTATTCTCCAACTGAAAAAGAAAGATTGGCCATGAGTTGGACTCTACTTGACAGCACCCAAAAGTGTTCGACAAGGGCTGGGAAAAGAGAAAAGGGGGAGAAAAGGGGGAGATTATAAAAGGGGGAGATTATAAAAATCCTAAGGCTTCAAGGCCTTCCCCTCAAGGGTTATCATGTTGCAGCATCACTCTAAAATCTTGGCTTCTTATTCCTTCTGAACAGCCTTCTTTTGTTGTTCCATAAATGAAATATTTTCTTGAAAGGCACACACGTATCTGGTATCATCATCTTCATCATCTTGTTCTAATGGTATCAACTCTGTATTTTCTATGGTCGTGTGCAGAACATAGGATAAAAGATGGACAGAGTTGAAAGGCAGTTGCTGCACATTATTGAATTTCCAAGAGCGGAGCAGAGCCATTGAAGGCATGACATTTTTGAGATTGTTCACTTGGTCTTTGGGCTAGATGGGTGGTATATAAATTGGAAGGAAGGAAGGAAGGAAGGAAGGAAGGAAGGAAGGAAGGAAGGAAGGAAGGAAGGAATAGGGTTACAGGAGTCATAGGTGGCTTGAGAGCACATAACAAAAATGTGCTAAAATATCTTGTGTGGAGGGGTGAGGGGGACAAAGAAAAGACAGATAGAGAAAGAAGGTCACATCCTTGCATGACAGAAAAACTGTTTTGAGTTGTAGTGGTTTAGAGGGCCATCACTCAAGAACGAATTGCCAATTTGGTAAATAAAGAAATAAATAAATAAATAAACTCCATTTAGAGAATATGGAAAAAAATTACATGAAAAATAAATCTCACAGACAAATTGAACAGCTTAAATCTAACAGTTGGTCCCAACCTGAGTGCAACTGTTGAAACAATGGGAGTCTGGTATGTGAACGTTTTTGTAAGTTTCTTTGATTCCTTGTGTTTATCCTATGTTAATTACTGATTTAGGTGAAAGGGTAGGGGGAGCAGATATACTGTGAAAGGATAATTATGTAACCTCAGTAGAAGACAAGTGACCAAAAGATTGCACTAGGTTTCTCACGCTTTATCTCAGAACTGAAATGGATGTGGGTGGGTGAGGGTAGCAACATTTAACAATTAAGCCCGTTTCTGGAAATGAAGCAAGAGGCACCAAGCACAACAGTTTTGTTTACCACTTTGTTTCAAATGAAACATAAGATTTATAGCACATTTTGGAGCTGCATTCAAAGGGACACAGGATGAAAATCCGCTCAGATGGCTGAAGTACCAAGAATATCCTGCTTGGTAGCTGTGTAACAGTGCAGTCATAGAGGCATGTGAAGTAAGAATTCCTATAAAACTAACAAGATATAAGGGCTCAGAAAATACTGGTGCCAAGATGACAAAAAGGGAAATTGCAGGTGGCAGTTTATAACAAATGTTATTTTCTCTTCACTGGAAGGATTTAACTGTGCTGTTTCCCTAGTGGAACCTGAGACTGAAATTTATGTCCATAGTAAAGAGTGCCCAGTGTGGTGTAGTGGACAGAGTGATGGATTAAGACACTGCGGAACACAGTTCAAAGCCCCACTTGGCCAAGGAAACTCGCTGGGGGATTGGAACTGGTAAAACAATTCCTTAAATTCCATACTTACCTTGAAAGCTCTATTAGGGTTGCTATAAGTGAGTTTTGGCTTGGTGGCAGATATCATCATCATCAGCAGCAGCAGCAGCAGGAGCAGCAACAACAACGATAAGTAAGGAATTTGTTGCAATATTTTCATAGGAAAATGCACATTGCGGACCACCCAAGATTGGTGCTGGAATAAACAGCTTGCCCCACCAATCTATAGATTTCTTGGTATTTGGTAGCTTTTCTGGATGACAAATACCCATAAAACAAGTATGCAATCAAAGATGCAAAACTAGGAATACTGTATATCTGCCCAAATGAACTTTCGTCAATGGAGAGGGGAGTAGAGATGGGCATGAAACGAACAATTTTTTGTTTCTGTTATTCATTTGTCGTTCCATTATGTAACGAAATGACAAATAAAAATTGTGATGAAAATGAAATGAAACCAACAGAACCACGACAATTGTGTTCGTTACGTTTCATTTTTTACTGGCGGCGTACAATGAAATGAGCTGTTTTAAATGTTAAAAAAACTCCTGGACATCCATAAAAACGCAGCAATAATTATTTATACTGTCTGATAATACCTACCGGGGGGTGTCCTTAAAATGTACATTTATGTCTTTTCTCAGATTGCTGTATTTTTTTCCTTTAAGGGGAGTTAGGGGACATCGACCCAAAATGGCTCCCAGATGCCTAATATTGATTTCTTGGGTATTAAAACGCCCTGGACATCCATAAAAATGCAGCAATAATGCGATAATTATTTGAAATTATTACCTACAGGGGGGTAGGGGTCCTTAAAACATTTGTTTTTTCTTCTCCCATCGCGATGTATTTTTCTTTTCCCTTTAAGGATGACAAAATGGATGTTGCCACTCCAGCCACAACATGGAGGCAAGCCATGTGTTGGGATCATGTAAATTCTTGGACAACTTCAACCAATAGCATGCCCAGGTGGCAGACTGGGCAGGTCTGGCAGCCACAGAGGGCATAAAAAGCTCTGGCAGCCCCCGTCCTCCTTGCAGTCTCCAGTGGGAGTTAGGGTGGGATTGCTGTCTCTGCGTCTCTAGCTTCAGACCTGCAGTCTCCCTGTGTGTGTGTGTGTGTGTGTGTGTGTGTGTGTGTGTGTGTGTGTGTGTGTGTGTGTGTGTGTGTGTGTGTGTGTGCGTACCTCTCGGTGAGTACCCTCCCCTGCCCCACAGTGCAGTCACTCTGCAGCTGCCTTGCACCCTGGGCAACACCCACCGCTGCCTTTGCAGCCTCCCTGTGAACTTAGTCTATACTGTGTCTCTGCCAGCATCAATTTTTTTTAGTGTTTTCCCTCTGGTCTGGGGCATTGGGGGACGCCCATGCACGGAAATGCTTTTTAAAAATCGCGCAAAAGCGGTTAGAAACAACAAATGAAAAACGAAAAATGAAAATGATTTTTTTCCAAAAATATTCACAAAAATGGAAACGAAACGAAACGGACCTCTCAACGACAAACGACAAATGAAATGCCATTTTTTTATTCGTGCCCATCTCTAGAGGGGAGTGCATGGCTGATCCACACAGCCAAATTGCTGGGCCCTTTGCCCACCGGCTCCAACCACGCCATGTTTGTGGCAGTAATAGGGCATCTTAGTGGCTGGCAACAGTTATATAAGGCTTCTCCATGTGGTGAGAGGCCTCTTTTGCAACTTGGCCATCTTCACGCCCTCCCACCCGATTAAGAGAATGAGAATAGCTGGTTGCATAAGGGCCGTATTAGGAATTTTTGACTGCCACTCAGATTGGATCAGAGTGGCAGTGAGTTTTCGCCCATCCCATTTTCTTTAAGGTACAGGGAGATTCATTACATTTGGTCACAACTAGCGGGCAGTGAAAGGGGTAAATTGAAATTAGGTTAAACTTTTGGATTATTTGGATTAGACCAGTAGCCCTCTCTACTAAGTAGGAAATGAGTTGTAAATTAGGAGCAGTAAGTTTTAAATGTGAACAGGTCCAAGATGGATAGATGAGGGCTGCCCAGACTGCTAGTTTTGGGAGGGTGCTGAACAAGTGGGAAGAACCCTTCCAATTATTATCAAGTATAATTGATTGTGCCACTTGCACTGCATCCAGGCTTCTTTGAGTTAGGGACAGTTAAACATGATAATTTAGGATGTTTTATTTTAATAAATTGTGGTCCAATTTGGATCCCACAGACGTGTCTTGTCTGTATATGTCTAGGCTGGGTGGGCAAAGAGTACATAGATAAGTACAAATTCATGTGCCATGTAACACACCCATGTATTACAGAAAAAGTTTTGAAACCCAATATAGAAAGGGTTGGGCTGACCGTGCTACTGGGAATCTGAAAAACGGAATGGAAAGAATGCCATATTTCCACACATTTGGTCCACATTACTGACAATAAATAGCTGAAACTAGAGTTCTGAAAAAAATAAAGGAACATTTTTGGTCTCTTAAAAACAAATTAATAGTCTTGTGATGCCCGTGGCTGAAATGACTGCTTGGATGCTAAATGGCCCTTCCATGAATGGAAAAGAGGTGCAGTCCAACAGAAGCTTCTACTGGCAAACAGGGAGAGTGATTTCCATTTATTCCCTGGCTGGCCAGTCCTTCAAGATCAATTCCTACCTGGGGGGGGGGCAGAGAAAATGAGCACCCAGAGAATCAATCCCTTCTGTTCTGCCAGAGGGGATTGCATCACATGAGATGAATTCCCTTGGGCAAAAGTTCAGGTGCAAGACAAATTAACAACTGCTGAAAGTTAATGAAATGGGCATAAGATTTTGTGAGTCTTTGCAGATGCATCTTCTGTAGCCTCTCTCCACAACGGAAATACCCCTTTCTTTCTTTCTTTCTTTCTTTCTTTCTTTCTTTCTTTCTTTCTTTCTTTCTTTCTTTCTTTCTTTCTTTCTTTCTTTCTTTCTTTCTTTCTTTCGGCATCTGGTATTGTGATTACCTCTGGTTTAGTTCAGTGCTTGGGAAGTTACTTAAAAAAATTATAATCCAATGACATACCAATCCTATGCAAAACTGAAATGTAGCAGAATGACACTCCATGCTGCACAGTAACTTTCCCATCTCTGTTCTGGCTTGTATTCCTGAACACTAAGAATAGGGTTGACAGTGTAGGAAAGAAAGTTTGAAAAATTGTGGAGGGGGGGGGCTGTCCTTGACCTTCTTCTTTTCTTACATGTCCTCTATTAAGATTTCACCCAACCTCTGGTTATCCCTGTGGTTCTCCAACCTGAACTCATTTCTGGCCTGCTTAAATGCAGTCTCTCTCTCTCTCTCTCTCTCTCTCTGTCTACAGTTTTAAAGTATGGCTTTCTAAAATATTCATCTCTCCTAACAAAATTTTCTAATTATAGTCAGAGGCAATCAGATGAAGAATGCAATTATTTTTGTGTTGTTTTGTGCCTTGGGTTTCTGTTTTTTTTTTTTTAAGAGACTGCATTATAGAGTGGTGAGTATTTCATCTGTGTGTCTAAGACCTCTTGGGAGCTTCTTAGCCTCCAGCTAAAAAGCCAGCGAGATCTTGGAATGCTAGGATGAGTGCTCTGCCTCTTAAGTCTCCTTAATGCCTGTCATGCAGGCTCTGCCTCTGTCTCCTTCATGGAAATGGTGTGCACTCGTGTAAACATTTTTAACATTCTAGTGTATCCAGCAAGAATGATGAACACTATTATGCTCAGTTTTTCCCCTTTTATCAAGTAAATGCCCAGTGGGACATTTTTCTTCTTTACATGGTATGGTGTTCTACCTTTTAAACAGGTAGCCTTTCCTTTGAAAAATCTCTAATTTTAGACTTGGCCATGTCTTCAACTTTTATTTATTTATTTATTTATTTATTTATTTATTTATTTATTTATTTATTTACCACAACCATCTAGCAAAAAAGCTACTCTGGGCAGTTTATCTATAGTGTCTGTAGATCTCCATCACTTCATAAGTGGTGTCTTCTCACTCTTTTATCCCCCTCTCTCTGTTTCTCTCTTTAACGTCAACTCATCATTTGTGTGCCCCTTCTTCAACCTCTGGCATCATTGGAGAGCTTATCCTTATTCCTGTCCCATTCTGGTAACCCTGTGGTAGAGACCTGCCTCACCATGTCCACCCTCACCATGCATGACCACTGGACTATCCAGCTAACAGATGTTAGATTCCAAAAACCTTTGGAGGAGAGCCAGAAACTCCCTGCCCTCAAAACTATTGCCCTCCACGAGAAATGACCGGTCGAGACAATGTCATGGGTTTTAAACTGGGCCACACTTTATTAACTCATAACTTCAGGTCAACAAACTACATCAAGAGGAGCCTGGCATGAAGCATAGCATGGGCTGGGACCCAGGGATCTCCTGGGAACCATCCAACAGGGCAGCATAGAGCGAGTTACAACCCCCAGGTGGTGCAATCAGCCGACAGCACCCACCAGGCCAGTCAATGGGTGTACCAGTCCCTGGGTCCTAGTGGATCATAAAGGGTTATTCCAGACCCAGGAAGGCATCCCCGCGTACCCACCCGACACTGTAATCTCAGGATCTGCAGTGTCATGGTTGTTGGGTACTTGTGAATAGATGTTCTATTCCATCCTCACTGGCTGCCATTCATCTGCTTCTGCCACCAGTGTGACCAAACCGAAAGGAAAATATTAATAATGCCTGGTATCCAGTGTGGGATAGGTGAAAAATCCTCGCTCTCAACAGCCAATTTAGAGTGTGGGTCAAAAATGCCTATCCAGCCCCCGTAGACGACCAGTTACACTCAGACTAGTACCTAAAGTGGTGGGCGGGTGGGGAACGCTAAAGGGCAAAAGGCACTGTTGGAGAGGGGAGCTGCCTTTTATAGGGCACCCCTCCCCCTCCCTTCTGGATGCAAACTCGTGTCGGCTCTCTTGCGCCCTATAAACGGCTCCGCAGGCCAGAGGATCCAGCCACGGAGCTGACATTGGCTGAAATCCTGTTGATTAGCACCATAAGTCTCAACAAGAACAAGCAAACCAACTCCTCCGCAATCTTTACTGATTCAGTGGACCTGCTCTAGTTGTGACTTACACAACATGCCTTCAACCATTATATATGATATCCTAGGTATTGGCAGAACACTCCATCCTGACCCACCTTGGACCTGAATATTAGGCACTGGGCTTTTTTTTTCTGAAAGGAATTCTCTTGCACAAGATACCATCTTGCATAGGATTTAGGAGTTTTGCATGAGGAACAATAAAAAGAGCTACAAGACTTCCTGGATTTTTTTTTCTCCAAAGAGATTTTACAGGAGATCCCAGGGTAAAAAGGAAAGGCAAATATTTTTGTCACCTGACAAATTCTTTAAGGTACAGGTACCTCGTCCAAAGTCAGACATCAGCAGATCTGCCAGAAGATTCATGCTCCTGCAACATGTCAGTCCGGTGAAAGAGGGAACAACCAAGGGTGTAGCCAGGATTTGGAGCACCTGGGGACAAAGTTAGTTTTTGTGCCCTCTCTGCTGCCCCCCCCCACATTGCACCCACCCAGCAATGGGGGGCAAACCCTGCAGGTGTCGAGTGGGTGTGTGTGCACACGTGCATGCATGCGGACGAGCGGACACGTGTGTGTCTGCATGAGCGGTAGTGTGAGCACGCCTTACACCTCTCCCACCAAGGTGAGGAAGAGGAGGAGGAGGGTGCCATGGCCATTGTGCTTCTGCCTGCCTGCCTGCTTCACCGCTCGCCTGGTACATGGTGGTAGAGGCGGTGGAGGTGGTGCCATTGCCAAGCCTTAGGGGAAAGGAGGACTGCTGGGTGGCGGGAGGGTGCACAGCTTCCTCCTGCTGCTCCCCCTCCAGGCACCCCCAGATTGCTGCACCCAGGGCAGTTCTACCCTTCTGCCCCCCAGATACGCCCCTGGGAACAACCTGGTGTTTGTAATGGCCCAACTGAGGTTCAGTTGTTCTGAATTATGTCTACCTGGATTCTCAGTGAAGTAGCCCACATATTACTTGCTGTCTTGTTCACCCAGTTTTGGGGGGTAGAAGCATCTCTATTGGGAGATGGGTGTCCATTTTTGATGTCCCACTCACCTTGCTCCGCTACAGTCTACTTTCCCAGGCTAGCAAAACTCTTGTTGAGGTTTCCACTGGCGGTCTCTAGATTTGTTGCGCAGGAAAATGTTGACTAGCCCTCTCAGACCAATTTGCCAGGACTTATAGTAGTTTCCCAATTACCATGGGACTGTTCCAAGCAATACCAGGTCACACTCATGCTGCAGGGGGCATTCTGGATTGGGTTGTATGGGTTGGGGAAGGTGAGGGTATCTGGGTGTGCAGGAAAACTGTGTCATTCCCTTGTCTCACACAGATCACTGTCTGATGGGGTTAGAGTCACTGGAGCAAAGATAATCTATAGGAGGGTGCAATTAAAATAGTCAGCTTCACAGGAAGTTGGTAGATTTAAGTGGATTCCTGTTGGCCCTAAAGAGTTTGATTTTGCCTTGTCTGATAATTGTGACAAATTCCCGGTTCGCTTTTGGAAGGAGGAAATTATTGGGGTGGGGGACACACTAGTTAAAATCCTATTGCTTGGCATACTTAATCACGCAAGAGTAGGTGTACTGAATTAGTAGGGGTTCAGTGAGTGAACTCTTCCATAGGTCCCATTGATTCAAATGAGACAACTCTAGTTGCAATTTACTATGCTAAGCAGCAGGATTTAAGACCATCACTTCTAGGTAAATGTATTGTTGGTGTTGATTTTATTTAGTATTTCAAACTTAATACTTATGTATGCATGCCATGTTTAACTTGTAGATAAAGCACACAAACACAAGCATATTCCCTCTCCAGAATACCTCTAAGAGTGACCATTTTCATGTCAGGAAGGTAGCGTACCTCCATCCCACACAGTGAGAGAGCTACCCTCTCGATTCTCCCCAAAGGTGCATCAAAAATCAGAAGTGCCCACATGGGAAGGTAGAATATTTGCATGTTTCAAAATAGTTTGCCTTCAAGAAGCCTATTATTCAACAGCTGCATTTACCTAATTCAGTGGGCTAGAGCACTGAAACTGTCAGCTGCAAATTCGGCAACTCAGCTGTTTGAATCCCGGGTGCTGCCACGCAGTGGAGCGAGCTCCTGCTGTTCACCCCAGCTCCTGCCAACCTAGCAGTTCAAAAGCATGTCAATGCAAGTAGATAAGTAGGTACCACCATAAAAAAGCGGGAAGGTAAAACAGTGTTTCCTTGCAGCCATGCCGGCCATGTGGCCAAGGACTTGAACAACACTGGCTCTTTGGCTTGAATATAGAGATGAGCACTGCCCCTAGAGTCAGACACAAGTAGCACACATGTGCGCGGGGGGGGGGCTTTACTGTTACCTCTCTTCCTACCACTCTCCTATTCCTCCTTCCATCCTCTTTCCCTCTTCTTTCTCATCACTCCATGTCAGGGACACATGGATCTTGCCATGCACCAGACTTCATTTCACCTACTTTCAGTGGGCTTTCACCATTAGGCCAGTGGCTGCTGCCTTCCCGTCCCTTAGAATGGTGTATAGGTGTTATCACACAAGGAAATAGATAGCATTTTGCATGGCTTGTGGACCAATATGTGTGGTCCATTTCCTGGCAATCATGAGACGCACAGGGAATTGTCCTCCTGCTGACCCTAATCTGTGCCCAAGCTGCACCTTTTTATTTATTTTTAGGGCTACTACTTAGAGGTGGGGGAGGCTGGGATGATCCCCCCCCCCAAAAAATGAAAGCATCGCTTTAAAGGAGATGTTTCTTGACAAAGCAACCATTTTGGATATGCACCTTGCCTGGTATCTGGTTGCACGCAAAATTAATGTGCCTGTTCCAGCTGCTGCTACTGTAAAAGAGCAATCTTTCAAAAGCAGAAGCTGCTAGAAATGGAGATGCTTTAATATTTTAATATATTTCAAAGTTATTAAGCCAGAGTTCTCTTTATCTTTGACTCTTGAATCATCAGTCACTCTCTCAAGTGGAAACTATTCTCCACAGAGAATTCATCTCCTCCCAGCCTAGATACCTAATTTCTAATCCCAGAAGGACAAAGTTCTTTGACAAATTTGTGACAAGTTATCCAAGAGCTCCACGTGATCTCATGTGCACAGGAGGAAAACAACATCAGATGAAAGTGAAAGGGAGGGTGTGTGTGTGTGTGTGTGTGTGTGTGTGTGTGTGTGTGTGTGTGTGTGTGTGTGTGTGTGTGTGTGTGTGTGTGTTGAATCGTTATAGTCGTGACCGACTCTTTGTGACCCCATGTCCATGGAATTTTCTTGGCAGGAATACTGGAGTGACTTGCCAGTTCCTACTCCAGGCGCCTATAGCACGTGGTATTTCCTGGTGGTCACCCATCCAAGTACTAACCAGGGCCGACCCTTTGTTCCTTTGTTCTTTTGTGATCTGCTGTGTCGCCTCAGCCACACAGCAGATCAACAAAGGAACCTAAATCAGGCGAGATTGGATGTGCTTAGGGCATCTGTCATTACCGTTTTCTGTGAAATTTTTGAAAAAAAAATTGTTCCGTTGGTTCGGGGGTTCGTTGTTCGTTTTGCCTGCATGTGGGCATTCCACACACCCCAATGCATCAGTGGAGTCAGCCTGCAGCGGCAGCAGGGGTTTTTTCAGGCACTGGCTTGGGGCCAGTGCCTGGGTTTTTTTAGAGTGCTGACGGGCTGGAGGAGGAGAGGACGTGGCCGCCTGAAGCTGTGCATAGATTCCTCTTGTGCTATTGAGGCTGAGGCGCGCAACAGGGGCGATCCTCCGCCTCACACACACACCCTCTGGCACTTTTCCCATGCTTTTCCAAGCCTTGGATTCTCCCGTGAAGCGGGAGATGTGACCAGCTGGGAGCCTTTGCCAGCGTGCCTACAAGGCGGGCAGTGGCTCCTCTGATGGGGGTGACCCCCTCTCTCGCTCCCGGGGATGGGCAGGTGCCTTGTTGCCCTCTCATGTCCTCATCTGATAGCAGGCGCCTCCGCGGCCGCCACTACCGTCACCACTGCCAAGCCAGCCGGTGTCCAAGGCATCCAAGGGCAAGCTGCGCCAAGCCCGCCAGTCACGCTCATGCTTCAAGGCGCAGCTTCTGATGGAGGAGGAGAAAACCAAGAAGTCTTTCCTGCAGCAGTCCCTCCTCCTTGAGTGCCTCCACCGTAACCTTTTTTTAACTTCTGGGTTTCCTGGCCCCACGCTAAAGCTCAGTTGTAGTGCGGGGCTTTTATTTTATTTTTCTTTCAGTGCCTACAGTGTGGCCCCTGGGGCCCTGTCGGCGCTGGGATTTTTAAAATTATTTTTTTCAGATTTTAGGGTGCCAACAAGGCCACCTCTGGGGCCCAATTGATGCTCCTTTTTCTTTTTTCTTTTTTTAAATTTATTTTTTTACTGCCAACCACGTGGCTGGAGCACGGCAGTTGGCTTTTCCCTGGACTAGCAGATACAGGTAGGAGACATCTCCGGCTCTGCCCCTTCCCATCAACAAACCTAACCTAACCAAAGAATTTTTCTCGGTTCTGTTCAGTTCGTGGTAAATTTGCCCCTAGGGTCGTTAGTCATTCCATTACATAACGGAATGACTAATGACAAACAGAATGGAAAAAAACTTCATTTCGTTCCCATCTCTTGTGTGTGTGTGTGTGTGTGTGTGTGTGTGTGTGTGTGAGAGAGAGAGAGAGAGAGAGAGAGAGAGAGAGAGAGAGAGAGAGACTTTGTTCTCTGCCATGGCATTTTCTTAATCTCTCTGCGTTGCCAACTTTTCTTGGGAGAATTTCAAATCTGTTGGGCTTCCCTGAGCAGTAGATTAGACGAGAATGAGCCAAGTCCCAAGCTGCCCAACAGTTCAGTGAACTTCAAAAGGATGGCACACTTCATATTCCCTTTGTTGTTAGCACCACATGCAGAAAAATGAGGGTGACAGGGTGGGGGTTTATCCACAACATGAGCAAAGAAACACCCACCTGCCCCTTGACTTGTTTCTTCTGATTGTTACATTACATGCCTTTCCCTTCCACTTCTTCATTGTGAGTCTGTTGGTATGTTTTTATACTTGTGTGGAACCCTTTTGTCTTTCTGGAGCAATTTTCAAGAGGAGAATTCTTCCATCAGAGGAATATGGAAGAGCAAATATTGCACAGATTCACCCATCAGCATAATCATTCCCCCCATTTCCAGAAGTCAGAGGTGGATGACAGTTCTTATCTAGTTTTTAAAAATTGTCCTGTTAAGGCACAGGAATCTTGGGGGAGGAAAAGCAAGCTTTCCAATGTTGTACAGATGGAGAATATAAAAATTCAATAAATAAATAAATAAATAAATAAATAAATAAATAAATAAATAAATAAATAAATAAATAAATAATATTCAAGTTGAAAAAAACTGATAAGAGAATCCAATAATGGGTTAATAAGGATCAAAAGCTATTTTGACTATTTGTTAGATAGTGAGGATTAATGTCTCAGACAGAAGGGTGCCAGTTTTGACCCAAGGCATTAAAATCTGCAAGCAGGTTTAACCACAAGCATCACCGGGGGAAAAAACAAAAAACAAATTGAGCTATTATTGATCTTTTGTGCTGAATTGTGTTACTTGTAACTCCTATAAAATCTGCCCGCTTTAACATGCAAAATCGAGTCTGAATTTACTATTTCTGTGTGAAAACAGCTCCCAGTTTACAAGTATGTTATTCTTTTTATATTTTTGCATTTCTTTTGTTTTTAATTCTTTTCTCTGTTTCTTCAAGTAAATCCTCCTTGACTCGCCTCAATTATTGTCCCTGTTGGGGTCTTCTCCTTTTTAAACAGGTCCTTACCAAAAAGAAGAAAGAAAGAAAGAAAGAAAGAAAAAGATGGTTACTTCATGTCCATTCTTGTCCCAGGAGGAAGTTCATTGCGTGTTGATGTCAGTCATGGTCACTTGGTCTTCTTGTGGTTCTGTCCCTGTTCCCGTGTACGCACGGGCGTGATTGATGATACCGGCATGACTGTTTCCACATGTCCTCATTCTGTGATGAAATGTGACATTCCATGCCTTTGTTCTCCTTTTTTTTGGCCCAACCTTCCGTTTTTCGATGTTTTGATGCTCCGAAGCCTTGCCTTCAATGCGTTACGGAGCTAAGTTTGAAGGCATTTGTCTTTTAATCTCTCTGCCCTGCATTGCTGACTCCATAGAGAATGTACTGGTGAATGGCACTTCACACTCCTGCCACTAGATGGAGAATGGCCCATTGCATGAGGAGCCTTACCTCACGGGAAATCGTATCGGAACGAGAAGAGAGATGAGGAGATTTCTGAGGCCAGGGAGGGGAATCTCTCATCCCACTTAGATTGCAGTTCAGGGGGTGTGGTCGGGACAAACTCCCCTCGTCCCGCAATGGACATGTGGTTAGATTTCTTCTTCCCCCAAGCGGGACCGCGAACAGTGTTGAGATGGACGTGAAGTACCAGCCAAAAGAACCAGCATAAAATACAGTAATTTTTCTTGTTCACCTGGAAGCTGAGTCAGGCAACTGGACTTTTTTTCTTGAGAGAGAGAGAGAAGTGTTTCAATGTTTATTTGAACAGCTTCATCAGTCTTGTTCACATTGTCCTGTTAAGGCACAGGAAGGAAGTGCTAGAGATCTTGAGGGAGGAAAACCAAGCTTTCCAATGCTGTACAGCTCTAACCCTTGACAATTTTTTTTTAAAAAAAAGAAGAGGGAAAGGAGGAAAGAAGACACAAACAGGAGAGAAGAGGGGAAAGGGCAGCATAAGATGTGTGGGGGCCTCTCATCCATCTAAGGACACCCATCAACCACAGATAAGGATTGCTGCCACCCCTGATTGCAGTGAAACTTCTTAATCCTTCCATCACAATGCAATGACTAACACCTATTCTCCTGCATAGGACAAGTTTCTCCATTCACACAACTTTAAAAACCCCACTCTCACTCACTCTATACTCCAGAGCGCAGAGAGAACTCCTACTTCCCTGAACTCCTTGCCCTCTGAAGATGCCGGCCACAGAGTCTGGCAAAACGTCAGGAAGAAAAACTTCCAGAACACAACCAAACAACCCGAAAAACTCACAACAGCTAAATGTAAAATGGCTCCCTGGGCTCCAGTTGGTCTTTCCCACTAGACTCTAGAGTCTCTGGCTGCCAATGCCACTGCTAAGCCTTGAGAGAAGGAAGCAATGTCAGAAGGGTCTAGAAGAATTTTTTTCTGGATGGTAGTGGGTTAAATTTGATATTATTCATGACCATAGGAAATAATGTTCTTTCCACATGAAAACCAGGGAACGAACATCCTACTTCCTTCCGCATGAGGAGAGTTCCCTGAGACCTGAGCCTTTGTCTTGTTCAAGTGTTTTATGCTTGCCTGCAACAACCCTTTTGCTTCAGCAATTAATCTCATGAATTAGGTTGCCTTCTATTCATCAACAATATTTAGGACAGTACAAATACAGTGGTACCTTGTATAAAGGAATTAATTCATTCCAAATGAAATTCTGTTAAGCAAATTTTCCCTTATACAAATTCCCACAGGAATGCATTGAAAATGGAGTAATCCCATTTTTATGTTGTATGGATTTTCGCCATAGGCGATTATGTTAAGCAAATTTCCCCTATCTCCAGAATTTTTTATGTTGTACAGATTTTATGTTATACAAGATGTTTTTATACAAAGGACCACTGTACAGCAAGTCTGCATTTCCCTATTGCCGTCATACACTTTATCACCTCTGCCTGACTTTTTGCCACAGTTTCTTGCCTTCCAGAAGCAATTTAAGCCATGTGGGGGGGGTCTCTTTCTCCCCCAACTGTCTATGTATTTCTATGTGCATTATTTCAGTTTTGAATCACTGCTTTCTCAATAGAAGCTGTAGTGACAAGTACACCTGTACATTTTAAGATAATGCCATTAACTGGAGAAGTAACACTAGCAAGCATGTAATATCCTGAGGCAAATAGCTGTATATGTTCTTCCTTGGTGCCATACTTTGTAATGACATTTTAGGTCGGGAGGAATGTCTCCACAAGGGATCTCAGTGATAACTACTTTCGACAAGGAGTAATAACAGAGCTTTAGTCTAACATTACATGAATGACTCATTTCTCTGCCATCAGAACTGCGGTGGTGGACTGCTAGAATGTTACCGCGCCAGTAACATTCCCCTGAAAGGCGGTACAATTCAGTTATAAGAGTTTGTTTGATCACAAGCCAGCCCGTTGGTCCTTCTTCGGTGTTGCTGATGCAAAGGGTGTGCGTAGCACCCACAAAACTCTCTGTGATCAAACATGATCACCAAGTTGGGTGCCTAACTTTACCTTTCTTTCAAGGCATTCAGGCCAGGTTCTCGTCTGGGTCTTTTCTATTGTTTGTGTATTTCAGTTTTTTTCTGGGAGAAACTCCTTTCCTATCAATGAGAAAATGCTAGTGGTGTGAATGGTTCAAATACTGAGTGGTACATGTAAGACAGAAGGGCATCTGGTCAGGCAGGGGCTATCTAGAGAGCTGGGCTGTTTAATTTTAATTTCTCCCTCTTTCTTTTCTTCCACTGGAAGGCAGCTCACATCAAGTTCCTAAAGCTGCCACAAGGAAGGGAATCAGTGAGGAACTTTAAAGGGGCAATCAGCATTATCATCTTAAATCCCTTCTTAAAAGGGCAATTAACAGACCCATACTTCTCTAAATTTAATGTCTTCTTTCCAGGTTTTGAAAAAGGTGCTGGGGCCACAGGACTGATTGCGGTCTAACTACAGGAAAAGAGATTCCGTTTGAACATTAGGAAGAACTTCCTGATAGTTAGAACTGTCCAGCAGTAGAAGATGCTGCCACAAAGGAGGGTGGCGGAGTCTCCTTCTTTGGAGGTTTTTAAGCAGAGGTTGGATGGCCATCTGTCTGGAGTCCTGTGATGGGGGTTCCTGCATGGCAGGGGGTTGGACTGGATGGCCCTCCAGGTCTCTTCTAACTCTATGATTCTATGATGCTAATTTATTGTATATACATTTTGGAACTGCAGAACTGCAAGGAACCTGGTGGATCACTGAGTCCAGCCCTTGTCAAGAAGCCACAGTAGGGAAATCAAACTCACAACCTCCGGCTCTGCAGTCACTGAGCTATCTATAGATATATGATGATTTAATCAATAACTTTCCAGCAGGGAAGACTAGAAACATTCCTTTCCAAGCTGAAATCACCAACTCAGCGTTCTTTTTCCCCAACCCTTTCTCTATTTCCAGTCTTGATGGAAAATGCCAGATTGTTTTGCCAGACACAACTCCAGGAGTTGGACTCGGGATCTCAAAACCACCTTCCTCTTTATGACCCACGGATATTCACAAATCTTTGGGGTCCAAGTCCCAGGTGTTGAGTCTGAGTCTTGATTCATCTGCCCTGCTTCCAGGGTGTGTTTGCACGCACAGAGATAGTAGTGAGCCTGGAAGGGGAGCCTGGCGGGCATATGGACATGCACTGACACTGGGAACCAACTTCCCTTCCCCTGCCCTTGCGCATGCAGCAACCACTTAATTTTTTTTACAGTTGTTTGCAAGATTTTATAATTTTTAACTAAATGCTTTATTCTGTAATACATTTGCAAGCTGCCTTGGGTGCCATCTTTTAGTAGCAAAATGGTGTGGAGATGTAATAATACATAAACAATAAAATCAAACATAATGAGACCTGTGTGGTCCCATGCATTTATTACATTTTATTTTATTTTGCATATTGGGGAAAAGAAACTCTCCCGAACACTGGCTCCATGGCCAGGTACCTAAATATTAGTAAGACCAAAATGGAGGTTTGCGTGCACCCCAAACATGTTAACCCCATTGCCTCACTCCCTCAGACACAAAATGGAGATTTAAACCTTGACCTGGATATGGTATCCCCAGACTGGGGTTTCATTCTTAAACCCAGTGCCTTAATACACAGCCACTTGTGTGTGTGTGTGTGTGTGTGTGTGTGTGTGTGTGTGTGTGTGTGTGTGTGTGTGTGTGAGAAAAGATCCCCCCAAAATTGAACACTTGGTATTTATTTATTTATTAAATTTATATACCGCTCCATCTACCTACATGGCTACTCTGGGCGGTTTACAAAACTGAACAGAAATCAAACCCATAAACAATACAATACAATATAATAGATTAGCTTTTTTGCTAGATGGTTGCAGTATATAAATCAAATAAATAAATAAGCACAAATAAGTAAAAACATAATAACTAGTGAACAATATATATCAAAAACATTGAACAGGAGCAAGATGGGCTAACAGATAAAAACAAAATAAAATATGTAATAGCAATCATTAGTAGAACAGATTAATATCCAGGGAAAGCCTTTAAAAATAGCCACATCTTTAGATGTTTCTTAAAGACTAGGAGGGAAGATGCCAGACAGGTTTCAGGAGGAAGTTGGTTCCAGAACTGAGGGGCCACAACTGAGAAAGCCTGATTTCTCCTCAAAGATTTATGGGCCTCCTTCAGCGATGGCACCCTCAAACGTCCTGCCTGAGATGATCAGATGTTATGGGCAGTATTTTGTGGCAGGAGCCATTATACCAAGCTCAGCACCTAGTTTCACCAGGCATTAAAACAAAGATGAAAGAAGCAACAGTGTAGAGAACAAAAACTACTTACCAGTGCAAAACTTTAACTAGGTGTCAAAGCTCAAGCTGAATAGTAAAAAATACTTTTAAGGAAGATTGTGTATTAATTGAGGACTGCTCAGGAAAGTGAGCAACTAATTGAACTGGCACAAACCCAGTATAAAATATTCACTATTTCTCTCCCCCCCGTACACACACGGAAAAAGCTGACATTTTAAATTAGTGTTACATTGTAAATGTTGTCTTTTTAGTGGTAAAATTTGCGTATCAGGCTCCTGCCAACTCCATTAGTCACTCGCTTTCATGTGCTGCTCCCAATTAACACTCCAGCTTTTAAAAGAAATATCCCACCAACCAATTAACAAAGTGTAATATAGGTAATTATTGCTGGTTTCACTAGCAAGTTATGTCTGTTTTGGGAGAGGGAAGGGGGCCCCCTGTTCAAACTAAACTGTTTGATTAATTTTTCTAATCCTAGGCCATTTTACAAAATGCATGGTGATATGGGGAAAACAAATTGAATCAACATCAATTTTCAAAAGGGTGCTGAGATAATCATCCCACAGCTGCAGCCCCTGTGTCCCTTTCTCCAAGCTTCACACACACACACACACACACACACACACACACACACACACACACACACACACACACACACACACACACACAGTCCACCACACCAACCACACCAAGCTCACCCACTGTATTTCCAGTTTTAAAGCAGGTATCTTCATGTAATATATAGGATTAGGCTGGACGTATCGGCCTGAGGATTGTTGCTGGAATGGGCTACTGGGAACAAAGGCATGATGGTGACCCCCCACACATGTGGGAAGCAGGGGTGGTCCAAGGATCCAGGGGAAGGAGGGGGGAGATGCCCGGACACGGAAATGGGTGCCAGGAGGGTACAGCCCCATTGGCGCAAAGCAAATTAAAAGGGGCTGTCCCAGGGGTTTTAAAAGAGGGTCCGAGGAGGACAACCCCAGTGAGTTTATTGAAATTAGAGTGACAATGTTATAAAATCAATTCTTTATTTACCAGTTTATCAATCAATCAACAGTTTATTGTGGTCATATGACCTGTTCAGAGGAGAGAGAAAATAAACAACAGCAAAAGTAGTACAATAAAGAAGAGAGGGAGGCACAGATTGTGTGGTCACAGAGAACATATGCAGAGATCAACCATCTGCTAACAGTACAGCCCTTCTACAGATTGCAACTTTTAAAAAGTTAGCAACCCGAGTTGTTATATAAGAATTTTGGTCTGAGAGGCAGTACGACACCAGCCACTTATCTGAACAACCTAGAAATGTGTGGATCAGAGGATGGGTCAGATCCCTCCTGACGTGTTTGTAGAAAATACAATGTAAAAAGGGTGTGGGACCCCGGCTCCACAAGGGCAGAATCTTTCTTGGCGTGGGGTTCCCTGAAACCTGTCCTGAGGTAAAACTGAGGGTAGAACATTAATCTTGCAAGATAAAGGCTCTACATTTGAGGTGTTCAAAGCGTAGTTGGGTAGGTTGCAGGTGTCCTATACACTGGGAGGACACCATATGCCAGAGGTGGGCAGATTTATTTATTTATTTATTTATTTATTTATTTATTTATTTATTTATTTATTTATTTATATACTTATATACCGCCCATCTTCCGCAGGAACTCCGGGCGGTTTACAGCATAACAATCAACAACAATAATGATAAAATGAAACAACATAATAACAAAACTATTAAATACTACTAAAAGAATCATAGGCGTGATGGCGGGGCAGATTTTAAAAAAATATAACTGTTGCCAAATGCCTCATGGAAAAGCCAGATCTTTAAGGCTTTCTTAAATGCTGGCAGGGACTGTGCAAGGCACAGCTCACTTGGGAGATGGTTCCAAAGCACAGGGCCAGCCACAGGGAAGGCTCAGTTACAAGTGACTGTTTTCTGAGCCTCCCTGGGCATGTTCCACCTGGAGTGAGAGCACCCAGCATTCTGGTAGGTCGGGCCTCAGTTGATCTTTGAGAGATTCGCCCTGCCAGGTAATCAGGTCCTAAGATGTGGAGGGTTTTATAAACTAAAATCAAGACCTTGAATCTTATTCAGAACTCAACGGGTAGCCAATGCAGGCGGGCCAGCACTGGGGTGATGTGTTCATAACAATGCACACCCACCACCAGTCTGGTTCTGGTTTCTCTTCTGATCCTATAATTCTTTCATCTTTTACTAAAGATTCCCATGGAGAGGAACATTCATGAGTTTGTAACCAATACAGGTTGGTCAAAAGAATCTAGATAGTGACTTTTAGTTACTTCTAAGAATATGAATCCTGAAAGCCACCATGGCATGACCCTCATACCCTTCCCATCCATCTTGTTGCCACATCCATGCCCACAAGAGAACATGAAACCAAAGTAATCCCTTTCATCTCTTGGATAGAACATACTATTATTTCTATAGGAAACGGTTCCCGCCCCCCGCGTGCACACATGTATTCTAGTCATGTCCAACTCTAGGGGTGGTACTCATCTTCCTTTTCAATCCAAAGAGCCAGTGTTGTGCAAGTCCATGGCCATGTGGCTGGCATGGCCAAATCCATTTCTACGCACAGAACACTGTTTTACCTTCCCGCTTTTTATGGTGGTACCTATTCATCTACTTCCATTTACATGCTTTTGAATGGCTAGGTTGGCAGGAGCTGGAGTTAACAGTGAGAGCTCGCTCTACTGCATGACACCCGGGATTCGAACCACCGAGCTGCAGACGACAGTTTCAGTGCTCTGGCCCACTGAGCCACCAAACTACAAATCCACAGTTATGCCTCAGAAAGATTGGACCTAAGTGTGCTATTTATCTACCAGCCAGCCTGTCAGGATACACGTCACTTGGTGAGTGGAGTCTTAGGTGCACTACTGCATTCTAACCACTGCGCCATACAGCTCCTGAAGGTAGCCTTTGTTAAATTATAGTTGCAATATACTGCAATTCTATTTGTATTCATTATAAGCGACGAGCCCTTTCCATTAATTAATTCCATGTTCTGAAAGACTGGGCTAGAAGCAGACTAAAGAGATAGGCCATAATTGGAAGGCACATTAATGTTGCAACAAGATGACTGAGACCTCGTGTTTGTGAAACTGGACTTCAAAAGAATCGCCTACGTAGATACTGAAGACCAGTAACCTAACAAAGAAAACCAGTTTGCATACCCCAAAGATGAGAGTGTCTCACAATGTGGCATTCAGGTGTTTCAACAATTAAGGATTTTATTCATTTAATCACAGAGTAGCTCTTACATCTTCCCATCCCCACCCCCCACCTTCATGCAACAGGACTAAAACTTTACTTGGTATAAGGTAATTATTTATGTTATTTATTATTATATGCACCCATATGGCCAACCTGGGTGGCAATATCCTATATTACAGCCAAGGAAGGTGATTTGTGAATTTTGAAGGTGAAGAGAAGGAAATTAAGCACTCAATACTGATGTAGATCAGCTACAGTCCCATCCACGTTTTCTGTCTTTAATGAACGTGCCAAGGGGAGTGTGGCAACTCGACACCTTCCATGATCACAAGTAACACTCTATTATTATTATTATTATTTTATTATTTATTTTAGAGTATTTTACCCCTCCTTTCTCCTTGGAAAAGGACCCAAGGTGGCTTATAGTAATTAGGGATAACATACAGTCCAGTACAATTAAGACATGTTCAAATATTTGAGAACAGGAAATTGAGGGACATCTTACAAAATTAACAGACATTACATTAAAGCTGCAAGAGAATGTGAGCAGTTAAAAAAGAGTAAAATTCCATGTAAAGTTATGAGTGATGGAAACTAACATTGAAAACAGGGTGCCATTCTAATCACACAAGGTTATAAAGGTTATAAGTAGATATGTGATCCTATAGGTTCATATGAAAGACACAGGTTCATAAGAAAGACATAGGTTCATAAGAAAGCTTGCCTGAAGAGAATGAGATTCGATCGTCGAGGTAGCTAGGACCCATGGCATATAGTGCTTTGTATGTTAAGGTCAGCACTTTGAGTTGTGCCTGATAGCTCATTGGCAGCCAGTGGAGCTGCTTTAAGAGGGGTGTAATGTCATCTCTTATCCTGCCCCAGTCAGCCATCTGGCTGCTTCATTTTGGACCTGTTGAAGTTTCCTGAGACTTTTCGTCAGTAGCCCCACATAGAGCACATTACACTAGGGTATGTGTCACTGTGGCCAGAGATGCTTTCTCAAGAAATGGGTGTAACTTGCATACTAGCCTTAATTATGCAAATACATTCCTGACCACAGCCATGACCTGGGCATCCAACCTCAAGGATGAGTCCAACAGCACCCCCTCTAAACATGTGGAGGGCAACCTTTTGCACATGAGTGACTCTCTCTACATTTTCAAACCCAGATTTTTCAGAACTGAGGATGACAAAAGTTACAGTATACAGGGTGCCAACACCTTCCCTCTCCTTGTGAGTTCATGTAACACACCTAGTAGAATGTTTGAATAAGGCTGATACCTGCACATGGTTTTTTGTTTGGTTGTCTTAGGGTTTGGCTTCATGTCACTGGGAACTACTATGGATTTTCATTTGAATGGAAAGCAGTCGATGGACCTTTCAATAACACTTTAACAAACAGCATGCCGTGTGCTCTGATCTCTGCATACAGGGCAACGAATTCTACATGACTTATGTGTCTTTCTAATTTTGGGATGCAGGTGCAACTTCAGATGATGGTCACAAGATCACAACAGGACAAGTTTGGGCACTTGGATTGCAGGACTCAATGTCAAATTAGATTTAAATTCTGCAGGTAAGTTGACTTGGACCCAACTCATTGTCTGGAACTCATGATCTTTTTTTCTGTGGGGGTGGGGAGCTTGTTTTTAGTAGATACTCAGACATTGGGCTTGAGTCTTGGGACTTGGTACCAAAGACTTGGACTCAAACTTGCCAACATTCCTGCTACAGCATACCAAATTTCCTCTTCCAACTACTTGTCTTTCAGATATACATGGCTGGAATCTTTCTGGTGTCCATGTAATTTGCTGCAGCCAGCTTGTCAGGGCATTGAGAATAAAATGCCTAGATGGGAGTAGTGGGTGCATGCAATTGTAAGTAATTATGAATCCAGATATGGACAAAAATAAACATCTAGGTCTCCTTGAGAAGAAGCAAAGAGTTCCAATGACAATAAGAGTGGAGCTATAGAAATGTGGATCAAGTAAATCAGGAGAACAGTAGTGATTGGTCAAGAACTCTATATATACTCTGTATTATGGACATAGGTGTTTTCTTCTTTTTGACCTGTTGATGACTCTGATAATATTATGTGGTGTCGTGCTGGATATTATGATGTGTGGCTCTCTGTATGTGAACAACTGAAGTTGAAGTTGCATTTGGAAGTGCTGGAAGAAGCCAAACACAGTATTGCTCCTTGGATGCATATATGTAAATGGACTGCAGAAAATCAAGAACTCTAGTTTGCCTTCATTCTTCTCTGCTGTGGGATAACACTGCAGCTCTGGTATACCAGGATAAGGATAACTCCAGATACATGAAACAACTGCAGCTACTTAAGTCATACACAGGGATGCATCTTGGTCATATGCTTGGTTAGGTTATGCATTTTATTGTGCAGCTGAGATATACCCTGGGGCTTCATCGGTTACCAGTAATTAGCTGCCACAAGTTCACTGCACAGTCCCAGGCACATATGGACAGAAGCAAATATCAATGACTTATTCCCTGGTAGATTGTTACATCCCATGCCATCTTGATGGAATAATGGTCCTTAGGATATCAACATTGGAAAAATGAAGAACGACTGCTTCAAAACTTAGCATGACTGGCATACTCTATAGTAGAGATGGGCATGAAATGAACTTTTAGTTCATTTCGTTATTCATTATTTGTTTTGTTGTGTAAAAAAATTTATAAAAAATAAAAAATAAAAGTGATCTGGTGCATGGCTGGCAAAAGAAAAAAAAGCCAACCAGCTCACATGGGCCACGTGGTCAGCAGTAAAAATAATACAATAAAATTAAAATTAAAATTAAAATTAAATTTTAAAAGCAGGGGCTGCACGGTCGGCGTTTGGAAAAAAAAAAAACCTGGCACGCCGGCCTGGTACTGGCCTGTGAGCAATGGACCTGGCCACAGAACCATCCCGCAGCTGGCAAAAGAAAAAAAGCTGACCGGCCCGTGCTACAGCTATAGCATGGGCAACGTGGTTGGCAGTTTAAAAATACAATAAAAAATAAAAAGGAGCACTGACCTGGCCCCAGGGGTGGCTGGGTGGATGCCCTAAAATAAAGGAAAATATAAAAAATAAAACCAGCACCAACCTGGCCCCAGGGGCCACTCAATTGGTGCTTGAATAAAAAAAAAAGAGGCGCTGGCCCCAAGCCAGTGCCTCTCAGCCAGGATCACCCTGCCACCACTGCCACTGCCACCGCTGCCTGGTAAGGATGATGTATTGATGATTGAAGATGAGGAGGAGGATGTGGAGGATGTGGAGGATGAGGATGAGGATGCTGCTAGTCCTGTTTGTTCAGTTGTTGTCAACATCTGTGTTTTTTTGAATGTTTTTTCCTCCGTGCCCTGTCAAATGGATTAAATTATGCAAAGCGGGAGGAAACAAATAATGACTCAATGGACTAACAAAATGATTTTTTTAAAAAAATCATTAAGAACGAAATGAAATGAACCAAACCCTAATACGAACTGAACCAAAACAAATCGCCATTTTTTTTCAGTTCGTGCCCATCTCTACTCTGTAGTAAATTAGGCTTCTCCATTACTTTTATCACTTTTAAACCATACTCAACATATATGTAACTAATCACATAGTTACATACATGAGAAATGTTCAACATATAATTGGCCCACATAATTTTATAAAATCATACATATCCCTTTGATCTGAAAAATGTTATGATACATAAGTCATTCTTTCTACCTAAATGTGACCTTTCCTGTTTTGCTTTAATTCTTGCATGTGATTGCACATCCCTGAATGCTTCCCATGAGATTCTACATCATAACTCTAAAAGTTGAGTGAAACCAGATGCCACCACGAGCAAGCCACAGTTTCCAAATTCCCATTTGTTTGGTCTGACATGTCTTTATTTCATATATTGGGATTCATCTTTTACCTTGTGAAGTGCGTTGTAACAACAATGAGAAGAAAGCCACTCCTCTTAAGAGACTGTTCGCAATTTAGCCATGTTTTAATTAAAATCAATTATTTCTTTGATTCTGAAGAAGTGAGGGTTAATTTTCTTCAAGAACTAAACATATTTATTTTTAATTAACTTCTCCCCCCTCGGCTCATTACGTAGCAAATAGTTGTGGCATGTGGGCTTTCCATGTAGACTAGGAAAACTGATTAAATAGTGAGATCATCCATTATTTCAACATTTTAAATGAAATCAGCATGTGCGATGATGAGATTTTTCTTTTCCCGCACAGGGCATCTGGGTTTGAAAGGATGTTACTGATCCCCAGGTAAAGAATGTGAACATAGTTTATGCACCATGTCAAATATCATCCTGCAGGAAACACTTCTTCCAAAATAATACAGGCCTCCAGAGGTTCAAACAGCTGTAGCCTCTTTAAGGTTGCGGCTGTTCCATCTACCCAGCAAAGTATATAGCCACTGTCACTTTAGAAGACAAATCTTCTTTAAAAACTGATGCATTTGGTCTGGACTTGGGAGAATAGGTGGAATGTTCTGCTATAAGCAACCTCCCCGTCCTGCCCCCTATATCTTCATACTGACAAAATATCCCATGGGCATCTGAGGTGAGTGTTACCTAAATAACTTGAACAATTCCAGGGAAACCAACTGATGTTCAAAAGAAACCTCTGTTGCTCCTGGCGCAATGGATCAATGCCTTTACAGCAGCTAAAACTGTGCTCATGACCTGGGGTTCACTCCCGGTAGACGGCTCATGGTTGACTCAGCCTTCCATCCTTCCAAGTAGAGATGGGCACGAAACGAGCGATTTTTCATTTTCGTTTTCATTTTTTCATTTCGTTACGCAATGAAAACAAAACAAATTTTTTTAAAAACAAAATGAAAATGAAAACGAAACGACCAAATTTGCCGTTTTTCATTTTCATTGCAGTAGATGCATTGAACTAAAAAGAATGCTAACGAAACAGCAATTTTTATTTTCGTTTTCATTTTTTTGTTTCGTTACCTAACGAAATGAAAACGAATTTTTTTGCAAAAAACGTCACGAAAATGAAAACGAACTGAAACGGACCCCTAAACGACCAAACGACAAACGAAACACCATTTTTTTGAGTCGTGCCCATCTCTACTTCCAAGGTCAGTAAAATGAGTACCCAGCTTGCTGTGGGGAGGGAGATGTGTAGCCTGCATAATTAAACTGTAAACCACCCAGAGACTACTTGAAGTGGTATGAGGCGATATATAAGCAGAACACACTTTTTGCTCAACCAAACTCTCCCCTCCAAAAAAAAAAATTACTGCCAAATACAAGAAATGCAAGAACAACAAAAATAGTCTTCAATAAAATGCCCCACACTCATCCTGTCACATATAAACATGATGTTGAGCCAATGAAAATACTAGCAGTGATTTACAGGGGAACCACCACCACCCCGCAACCCTCCATTTCACATCATACTTTTCTAAATCAACACTTAAAACTGGTGTGTGTGTGTGTGTGTGTGTGTGTGTGTGTGTGTGTGTGTGTGTGTGTGTGTGTGTGTGTGTGTGTGTGTGTGTGTGTGTGTGTGTGTTTCTTTCAAAAATTTGGGGCCGAAAACTGTTTTGCTGATTAAATTAAAGAGCTTCCTGACAGAACAATGTCAAGGATTCTCACCTGTGGAAGGATCGTAATAAAAGAACCCAGCAACTCACCATCATTACCGCTGAGGATCGGGCCAAGGTGCTGTGCTCCCTGAGGTGAAGAACAAAATGGCATTCCCTTCACCTCTTGAATTCAAAAACCAACTGGACCAGGATTTTTCCACTATAACCAGAAGCAGCTGTTTCCCTAAGGGGATCAGAGCAGACTGTGTGCTACATAATTTTCTTCTCCAAGGAGTTTCTAATGCCCCCACAAAAATAAATAAAAAATAAAAATAAAACAGAATCTTGGAGAACTGCTTCCCTCTAGGAAACGATAGGGATACCATTGTTAATGTTCCACTGCTAATGGTGGGGGAACAATTAAGGACACACACACAAACCTCATATTCTGATCCACAAAAGTATGAACACAGTTAATCCCCTGAAACAAAGTAGCTGGGACTCAGTTCTGTCAAAGAGCCACATTGTTCCCATACTGGAGGGTTATTTGTTAATAATGGGTCCCTGACAAGATGCAGTTTGTGGACGGAGTTAGTTTGCCTGCCCACCCAGGAGCTGGGTGCAAGAACATTCATGCCGATCCGGGCACCTTGCGCATGGGCAGCAGAGCTAATTTAAGCTGGCACCACGTTTGCCTGGACCCCTTTCCAGGTGAGAACAGCAGCCCCACCCTCCCACCCTCATAGATGAGAGAATGAGAGTAGCTGGTCACCCAACGAGGGCTGGATGAATATTTTTGGTGGTCACTCCTATTGGCCTTGAGTGACCACATGTTTTTGCCCATCCCATTCTCCATCTGCTGCAGGAAGGGTATAAACCTCCCGGTCATGACCGTTCAGGCGGGTAGTGCAAGAGTTAAAGGTATTCAGCTAAGCCTCTGGTAAGTCGCTCCTAAGCTGCTGAGCAACCCTCCAATTAAAATTAAATATCAGGCCAGGCCTAGGAATAAACATTAGGATGCTAATGCTAGGCTGAACCGAGGGTTGTTGGGGGCTAGTAGATTCAGACATGTCAGGATGATGCTGAACAGGAGATGGAAACATCTATGCTAAGACTGTTACCCTTGCACTACAGTTTATGGTCCCCTTGTAAGGTTACAGTTAACATTATGTAGTTATTAATAAAGTTGTGGCCCTCTCTCCCAAAAGTTGTCTCACGTCTTCATCTCCGGGCTGGCGGGGGGGCAAAGTAGGAATCTCATTTGTACATGTTTATCTGTGTTCAGCGATTGCTTTTGGTAATAGATTCCACTGGATCCCAGTGTTACAGGAACAACATTAACACATTCATTCCTGGATTCCCTCACATACGTGCATGCACACACACAATATCCAGCTCATGCCCAGAGCAAATTAAAGCTTTCAGGCACGGAACCACTGTATTTTGTCAATTCAATAGCATTTTAAAAATGTATTTGCAAATTTGTCCCACAAAGTTCAGCTGGGGTGGTGCTGAAAGAGTAAGTCCACGATGAGCTGTATTTTATTGAACTTTCAGCCAAGAGTGCTCTGCATCAATGCAACTGCCCAGAGTGACCATTGGCCAGATGGTGCGGCATAAAAATCAAATAAGTAAATAAGTAAATAAGTAAATAAATAATAAATAAATAAATAAATAAATAAATACTTTTTGATACATTAAGATTTTTGCATGCTGATATTCTCAAGCAGACTGATGAATCTGGCACAGCACTGCATTGAAATAACTAGACTTGAAGCCCTAATTTTTCTTCAGGCAAATCAGCTCTTGTTTCCTTGAAAATAATGCCCTAAATAATTGGACCATGACTCCACATAAATTTAGGATTTGGTTGGCATGAAAATGGACTGGTATACTATAGTGCACTGGCATTGAGTGCTTTCAGGAGCCTTTAATTATTCACTTCATTTATTTCTCACAGAAAAAAATGGAAGTTCTTTCATGGCACAACAGTGCACCTAGCATAGTTTGAGAATTACCTGATTAGAAGGCTGAATAAGTGGTACAGCGCCCTGACTAAGAGTCAGTCTGTTTTCAAATTTATTCCTCTTTAGTCATGAGCATAGCATGCAAATCATTGCCTATTTGTTGGTTATTTTACACATAACAACAACAGCAACAGCAACAGCAACAGCAGCAGCAACAACAACAACAACAAAAACAACAACAACAACCAGGCCACACACATCTCCTTGCTCTGAGGGTGTGATGTTATCTGTCAGTCTCAACAAGAGTTTTCACATTTGTGTCGTGAGAGCTGTTTCAGTGCAAATTACACAAGTTGTGGAAAATCATAATAGGTCTTGTCTCACTGCATATAGTTCTAAAATATAGAGGCATTGGGTGTATTTTTTCTCTTTGATCAGGGGTGTATGAATTGACCCAGTCAGTCATATTATTTGTCTTACAAATTGCCTCCAGTTCACCTCAAGCTTGCTTGCTTAACGTCTAGTCTAGTAAAAGGCCTTATAAAACACATTTAAAACAGCCATTAACAGAACCTGTCAGTGAGCACACTTTACACCTCTACCATGAATTTGGCGGGGGGGGGGCATTATTTTCCAACCCACGTCTCCAGTCTTCAGTGTGAGAATAAATATTTCAATTTGAATCTTAACATTTGTTATATGGACCGAAACATTCACTGTATGTTTACAAAGCAAGCCCCCCCCCATTCTTTGAACTATTACTCTGGTGTATTGATATCTTAAAAGGATGAACCAAGGCTAAATTATTATCCACATGTTAGAGATTTGGGGACTGAGGTCTTTCCCTCTTCCTCCCCCCTCCCCCATTATTAAAATGTGACACCTGGGAATAACTGTGTGGCAGATGACACCTGGGAATAACTGTGTGGGAGTTGATAGAAATGGCCTCCTATAATAGTTAAAAGACTAGGATCCTTACAGAGTCATCACAAATTTGATTAAATCTGTTGATTTCACAATGTGGCAATTTACATTCATGGCCAATTAGGTTGGTTGAGAGAAAGTGAGATGTCAGTGTTTTAAATTACTCATACATTTAATTGATAGAGTAGATATGAGTGTGAAATTTTCTGTCAGTCAGCTTTACAAGTTGTAAAGTTGACTGACACCACTTTTAACACTCATGCCTACTCTATAAAGTCAAAATATGGCCAGTTTAAAACATTGCTACCCCACCTTTCTTCAACCAACCCAAGTTGGCTATGCATGTAAATTGAAGCAATACATTTTCAAATGCAGCTGGAAAATGACAACAAATAAAATGCTAAAAGCACTAATACAACTAAAAGAAGATACTTGTTATGAAAATCACTGATATCTTGAAAATTAGATATGTACTAAGTTGCCATTCCTTCATGGAAAAACTCAGTGTGGCATCAAATCCTGAGCATTCTCTCATTCAGACCCTAACATGATCATGTTTTAATATCTTTACAAAAGTGGATCATGTACTTTGAGCCTGGAAACCATACCTTGAAATTATGGTAATTGAAGAGCAGATGATGGCTGACATGAAACCACTGTTACATCTAGAGATGGAGATGAGTTTTTTTAAATGGGGATTCCTTGTGAATAGTGAGTCATCGGGGCTGATGAATAGATGAATCAACAAATCAACAAATTTCTACTGTTGAATCAATGAACTGCTTTGTCTCCCCTTGAAAATGCTATAAAAAAGGCCCATAGCATCTAAGGACCCCAAACTTTCAGAAATTCTTCCTCTGAATCTCCCCTACAGGCCCTGGAAGTTTGGTGAATACTGGATTTCAGACATCTGATACACCCACAAATTACCACCACCACCCCAGGAAAGTGCTGTTTAGCAAATGGTTTGGGGAAATCTTCAACAAACTTGGAGGGATTGTAGAGAAGAGTCAGAGGCAGCTTCTCTGCAGTTTTGGAGTCTCTTGGTGCCTGGGGAGAACTTTCCTCAGGGTGAGGGGAATATTTGGTGCTGCATAACTCAAACATCAAAATGCCAGTCTCCAACAAACTTGGACGGACTGTAAAGGAGAGCTAGGGGACACTTCTATTCAAAGTTTGTGTTGCTAGTAGGGATGGGCTTTTTTTTTCAGAACCAGTAGGTTACGAAACGAACCACACGAGCCCAGGTGGTCCTCGGAACCAGCTGATACACGCAGATCCAATTGCTTTACCTTTCTCTGTCTCACACAGGGTTAAAATTCAACAAGGAAGCACGCTGTGATGTCATCTTCCCTGCTTTGTGCTGCTGGCCAATCAGAGAGGGAGATGGGATGATGGCTGTCCCTGCACAGCTCCGGATAAGCCAGCATCACAGATCTAGCACAGATGATGTCCCAGCATGCTTGCTTGTTAGATTTTAACCCTGTGTGAGACAGAGAAAGGTAACACAATTGGATCTGCATGTATCAGCCGGTTCTGAGACCACCTGGGCTTACGTGGTTCATTTCGTAACCTACTGGTTCTGAAACGAAAAGCCAATTCCTAGTTTCTAGGTGTCATGTGGACCATGTTATAACACAGTGATTAATGAATCAAACATTGCTAAAATATAAATAATAAATTTGCAATCATCAGGGATTCCTTTTATGACAAATACAAATAAATGCATTTTAACAAATTGGCCAAATTTGTCAGAAGACAATGATTCATTTTTCAATTGACCTCCAGATCTAGTTGATTCAGGTTTTCTTGTACAATGAGGCTTTCCCTTGTGGTCTTCTCATTTCAGCCCTGGTGCCTCTGAAAAGCATTACTTGGCATTTTATTGAACAGGAGAAACTTTGGAGGGTGTGTCAAGAGCTGAAGCAGAAAAGAGGAGGAGGCCAATCACAGTGGCTACTAAATCCCATCATATTTTCTGTTGGTAGCAATAACACTACATTTCAATCTCAGGCATATTGTACGCACATAGTATAGGTCAGGCCTGCCCAACAGGTAGACCGCGGGCTACTGGTAGCCCGTGAAGGGTTCATAAGTAGCCCGCTGGGCATCAGGGGAAAAAAAGGAGGGGATAAGTTCTCCACACCTCCCTCCCCCATCCCAAGGACCACCACTGTCCCAGCAAAGTTCTGGGTCTGCCAGCCCACTGTCTCAGCCGAGCAAGGCAGTTCAAGGGACATGGCGCATTGAAATCTGTTCCCTCCAGAACAGATTAATTGGTTTTCAATGCATTCCTATGGGAAACCAGTGCTCTACTTACAATTTCTTTTACTTATGATCATGTGCTCGGAATGGATAAAACTCGGAACTATAAGTTTTAGTGTAGTAGCCCTCAGACACTTTGGGCTCGAAAAAGTAGACCTTGGCCTGTTCAAAGTTGAACAGCCCTGGTATAGGACATAAGGTTGGTAAGTCCCAGGGTGCCATCTGAGGCCTCTGGGAACTACTATGTTTCTCCATGTTTCTAGTTAAGTAGGCAAATCTCAGTATGAGGTGTATTACACAAAATGGAAGTTTGAGTTTATCATACGTGGTGGCTTTCATTCCTGGGTGCATGTTTCCTCTCCTCTCTCAGCCAGCATCAACACTCACTGCTTCAGTCCAGAAGTGTTTCTATGTTGTTGTTCACCCGTTTGTTTAAGAGGTGGTGAGTATCCTATTAGTAGTTCCACATAAGGGTACAGCCACTGGATGGATGGATGATGAGTCAGTCCTTGCATAGATCCCATAGAGTCAAGGAATCTACTCTAGTTGGGACTATCAATAGGATACAGTCCACTGTCTTATTCTCTAACTCCAACCCTAACCCTAATAGAACATAATGTGAAGTATGATCACATATGTTCCAGTCACCTTGTTCAGACACCGGTCTAACATTTCCATTCAATTTAGCATCTCTTTCCACTGTTGAAATGAGTTCAGAAACCACAAAGGGGCATGAAATGTATCCAGAAATGGAAACCAGGGCTTTGGCTTAATCATATGAACAGCTGTCTCCCAACATTTCACCATGGAATGATGAATCCATTTAGACAAGGCAAGAGGGAGAATTACACATTGACAAATGGCAAATTCAGTGTGACCATCAGGCAATCCATTAGACAGCCGTGCCGCTCACAGCTGGATACTTGCTGAGAAATGGCATTTGATACCATCATTGTTAGCCTTTGTATAATGCAATATTTATCATGGTAAGAAAGGCGGGGTGTATTTTTAGCTGCTTCTTGAGTAACGTATCTCCATGGTAACCACTTACTTGTCTTCAATGTTGCTGTTAGAGGGAGGGTTGTAACATTAATAATAAATGGGACCCATCTAACACATTTGGTCGCTGGCTGGCTCCTAGCCATGGATTCCTTTTCTTTGTAGTGAAAGGGTTTGCAACATTTATGACTGGAGATGGGCACGACTAAAAAAAATGGTGTTTCGTTTGTCATTTGGTTGTTTAGGGGTCCGTTTTCGGTTCATTTTCATTTTCATGATGTTTTTTGCAAAAAATTTCGTTTTTGTTTCGTTAGGTAATGAAACAAAAAACAAAAAAGAAAATGAAAAATGGCTGTTTCGTTAGCATTCTTTTTAATTCAATGCATCCGCTGCAATGAAAACGAAAACACGGCAAATTTGGTCATTTCGTTTTTGTTTTTGTTTTGTTTTTTAAAAAATTTTCATTTCATTTTCATTGTGTAACAAAACAAAAAAACAAAAACAAAAAAGAAAAATCGCTCGTTTCGTGCCCATCTCTATTTATGACCCAGAAGCAAACTTCCTTCATGCTGTTCTGTAAGGCGATGGGTTGATCCTCACAACTATTGTCAGAAGAAACAGTGTGGGTTGTCAAGGTCATCACTGTGTGGGTCTTAATGATACTTTAGTCTATGACACAAGTTAGGAAACGAATATAATGACAAACATTAAGAAGCCAACAAGCCTAATGTTTTCTGCTCTGTGTCCTCAAGTCAGAGCTGACAAAACTCAAGTTGAGGCCTAACCAGTGCTGAACAGAGGCGGACAAGCACCTCACAGGATTTGGAAATTATACTTCTGTTGATGCAGCCTAAAATAGCGTTGGCCTTTTTGTAGCCAAATCACACTGTTGATTCATATTTGGCTTGTGATATGAGATGATTCCAAGATTCTTCTTGCTTGTAGCACTGATGAACCAGATATTCCCCATCATGTAACTGTGTGGTTGGTTTCTTCTTCCTAGGTGCAGTTAGAGATGTGAAGGCCCAGAAAAATAAAACAGAAAAATGAGAAGAAATTGGGTTTTTGTGTGTGTGTGTTTTCCTGAAGCCTTTTGGGGTTTTTTTCCCTGGAATTGAAAAAATTGAAAAAAGAAAAAAATTTATTATGGAAGGTTTTATTTTAAAATGATGAACAAAATATTTTAAGACAAGGTGTTCTAATATTTTCCAAATCATTTCTAAAATATATACATAGTATCAGATTATCCTAATCTGAGGACAAGAAAGTCCTAGGTTACAAACTGAACTCTCCAATGCAAGAACAAGATGCATTTCTTCCTTTGGGAGGTGCTGGTATTGTCATAAGAAAAAGAAAAAGGGTTCACTTTTGTTTTTGCATGTAGGTGGGTGTGTTTGGTTTTGTCCTGTCCTCTTCACTAGGCCTCAAAGCACTGGAAGAAAACACAGAGCAACAAATATGATTCTGATTGAAACTTAGTCCCACTTACTTCTATATATTTATCTCCTATGCAATTCTTTTTATGAGAATGAGGTTTCTATTTTGTTTTTATTTAATACTGTGGAGAGGAAATATGAATTGTTAATTCTGGATTTTTAAACATTGTTTTGTAGAGGGTTTTTTTGTTCCCCATAAACTAGTGAACAGTTCAGAAGATTGTTACTCCATTTGTTACTTACAATTACAAATAAATATTATTTAAAAAGTAAATTCTGTTTGTAATATTTGCTTGGATACACTATATTTTAATATGCTAGTTGTGGTAATTTTATGCCAAGTCAAATTGTCCATAGTCATATTTTATGTTCCTAAAGTAACATAATGACTTTCAAGCTGTAAAAAGGGGTGGGGAATGCTAATGTAGCATTTTCCCAATTTTTCTGAAAATTGTGTTGGGGTTTTTTCGGGGGGGGAGAGAAAAATGACCCCCCCCCCAAGCTTCAAAATTTCTGGAAATTTTACATCTCCAGTTGCAGTCCTTTGTACTTATCCCTGTTGAATTTCATTCTGTTGTTTTCAACCCAGTGCTCCAACCTATCTAGATCCCTTTGAATGTTGTTTCTGTCTTCCAGGGTATTAGCTAGTCCACCCAATGTTGTGTCATCTGCAAATTTAATTCATATTCCCTGCACTCCCGGATCCAGGTCATTAATAAAAATGTTGATGAGCACTGAGCCCAGGAATCTGATTTGTTACCTCCTCCCAATTTGTGAAGGAACCATTGATCATCATCATCATCGCCCTCCAAGTACAATTCTGTATCCAGCTGTGTATCCAGCTGAGAGTTATTCTATCCAGCCTACTCCTAGTTAGCAATGTGGGCTGACTGCATACTATCCACTCTTGCCTGCATATTCTATTTATTTATTTATTTATTTATTATATTTATATCCCGCTTATCTACAGGGTACTCTAAGCGGCTTACAACAAAAAAAGGCTACAAAGCCAATAAAATACAATAAATAATCACAGACAAACCTATAAACTCCCTAAACACTGTTAAAACCACATGACATCGACTAAAATCAAGTTTCTCATTCAAAGGCCTCATAGGTTTTCAGCGCCTTTCGGAAGGCCAGCAGGGACTCTGCAGAGCGCACTTCACTGGGGATGGAATTCAGAGGCTGGGGGCCGCCACAGAGAAAGCCCGGGTCCGAGTTCATCATCTATTTTACAGCAGCAGTTCATCATGCAAGGAGCATGCCCATGGAAGTCTACACAGGCATGCTGATTCCTAAGCAACTGGAGATTTGGGGGAGTGTCTTACTATTCTCTCCCTTTTGCCATACAATTTTAGTTGGATCACCTGATTTCCTGGCATCAGTACATAACTTACCATCTTCGTTTGAAAGGCCTGGAATCTAGAAACTGAGAGTGAGTGTAAACATGGGCCAAACACCTGCTGCTTAAAATAATAAATTTCACTAGACATGGCTCCTTGACTCAATGGAGATTAGGTGAGTCAACTCCTCCGTCAATATTGTTGCCTAATCTAACTGCAAAACATTTTAGCAAGTAACACAATTAGAGTTGAATCAATGAGATGGATGGAAGAGTTGACCCATGAAATACCCATTGATTCAAAGGCCCTTCTCTAGTGCTATATTACTATCTATGTCCACTCAAAAGTAAGCACCTATAGCCCTTACCTAACGGAGGGCAAATGCAGATAGGTGGGGCATTATATCCTGCACATCACATGTTCTTTTTTATTTTAACATTCCCCTCCTTACACTTGCTACATACAGGGTTTTGCAAAAAGCATTCAATACACCACATACAAGAAGGGTCTTTAAATAAAGAACTTATGGGCAAAGTTTAAATATCTCCCACATATGAATATTGGTCCTTACCCAGTTTAGGACCCACATACCTTTTTATAGCATTCAGAAGGGGGGAAAGTGTAGCTGTGAATCCCCTGCTTTGGAAAGCTTCCATTCCTCTTAATAGGACAGAATACAGTCTCTCACAATTTAATTTACAACTAGTTTACAGGAGAGGATGGGAAGTACTTCTAGACATGACCGAAGCATAGAAGAATACTAATGCAGAATGTTGAATTAAGTGTGACTTATTAAACTGAAGAATCACTTAATCTTTGGTGTGCTATAGCAAAACTGTCTTGGCCTGTAATTAATGATAGAGACGGGCATGAAAGGCCAAAATGGTTTTTCCCTTCATTTTTCATTTTTTTTATTCATTTTGTTTGGAACAAAATGAATTTTTTCAAAAAAATCATGTTGTTCCTCATTTTGTTTTGTTTGCTATATTTAAAATCGGCACTTGTCAAAATAAATAATAAACGAAAACGGAACAGAATTTTCCTTTTCATTTCATTTCAGTTTTTGAAAGGGCATTTCGTTTTTTGTTTCATTCTGTAGCAAAACAAAATATGAAAAATCAAATGAAAAAAATTCATTTTGTGCCCACCTCTTAAACTTTACTCAAGAGTAAAGATGGGCAAGAAATGACAAAAGTGTGTTTCATTTTGTTTTTTTATTCATTTTATTTGGAATGAAACAATTTAAACAAAATTTTAAAAATTGCTTTTTTTGGTGCTAGTGCCGACCAGCTGGCCCACGGGGCGGGTCGGTGATTCCCCCCAAACAAAATTTTGTTTTCCCCCTTATTTTCTTCCCCCCCATAGCTACTAGCAGGTGCACACTGGCAGGCACGTAGACACTAGCCAATCCTCTCTCTTTAAATTTAAATAAAACAGGTTTATGGGTAAAAGAAGCTGGATCTTATATCCTCTTGGTTTCATATTTTTTTTGTTATGGGATATTTCCTAAATCACCATCAAATCATCCTCCACACTGATCTACCTGGTGGCCCATCTCTTCCTACAGATGGACCACAAACTCTTACAGGTACATCATCCATTCCTAGGTCCCGTCTCTCTGCACACAGATTGCAGTTTCTAGCCTGCTGTCCTGACTCTTAAGCTAGCCACAAAATTGGGTGCCCCTAGTACTCAGGGGACCAGACCCATGTAATATAATGAATTGTTTTGTATCATATCATTTTATTAAAAAAATTTTTAAAAGTAACAAAATGAAATGGCAAAGGAAACAGAATGAAACGAAATGCTATTTTTCTGTTTTGTGCCCATCCCTAATGACCTGCTAAGCCCTAAAGAATTTAGAACCCTGACACCTGGCAGGACACCTGCTTCCTATGAGATCCGCCCATCCCGTACATTCCTCCTAGTCCAGGATGTTGACAATATTGACCTCGAGAGAGGCCTAGAAAGAAGAGATTGAAATCCAGGTCTTCTCAGTGGTTACTCCTCTTATTTTGAATAGTTTCCCATCCGAATTCCCCCACAACTGGAAGTCTCCAAACAGTCCATCAAAATGTGGCTCTTTAGATAGGCTTTCCTAGAGCTCTTGGCATTATAATATGGCTGTTGGGAAGAGTTATATTATCAGTTCCGCCACTTTACTTCTAAACTATGTTAATTATTTGTAGTTAATTTTATACCTCACTATGTACAGTCCATTTGCATTGACACTAATTTGACTTTGGAAAAATAAAGAGTGATAAGACAGCTGAAAACAAGGGAGAAATTTTAATTAATACTGTACTTCTTTACAACTTTGCTGTAGCTGTGCCTTCTGCAAACCCGGACAGAGAAAACAAAGCTACCTGAAGTAGCTATCAACAAGATTGCCAGTTTCGTTCTCTCTACTTGCTGACTCCTTGTGGTCAGTTAAAGCAAATTGATCTGGGGGAAATCTAATTTCCCAGGTATAACTTCACAGTGGATCCATATGTATTTTTTCCAGTGCAACTTCAGTTTATGTTTTTAGGAGCAAATATTTGCAAAATCCATGTTTCAGAGAGATACAATTTAAATGCACTATAAGTTTGATATAGGAGAAACAAAAAAGAGAGATGTGTTCATCTAAAACCAGGGCTTTGTGTGTTTAGGGCTGAAACCCTGTGGAAATAACTGTGGCCCAAATCCAATAGTAAGTCACAACTCAAATTGAATTATTAGGAATTTGGTGAGTCAATTGTTCTGTTATTTCCATTGAATCAATAAGTCTACTCTAGTTGTGGCATACTGCTAGATTTCAACCTATGTTACTGAAAAATTAGGATTGTCAATGTGTTTCCCCATATGTTCTGCATCTTGAATTCTTACATGAAAAACAGGTGCTCTCTGGATCACTCAGTGCTGGGAAACTCAGCCTCTATTGGCCCGGTGTAGTGTGCTTTTGATAAAAATCTACCAAAAGTCATACATATTATAAAATTTATAAGTGAGAGAAATAAACAGATTCATCCCTCCACAACCGTGATAATCTTATTGCATTTATGTCCCCTGCAACGTGGTTTTGAGGCTGCAAATGTTACTTTGCTAAGAGAACATAATCTAGAAAATAAATATTACTAAACTTTCTCTAATGCTGCTGGGTGCCATCTCTTTCTTTCTTTCTTTCTTTCTTTCTTTCTTTCTTTCTTTCTTTCTTTCTTTCTTTCTTTCTTTCTTGATTATGTGAATAGAAGCCAACAATGAATGCATTATAATTAGATGGCGCAGTTAGCAATGTCTCCTGTCATTACTCCAGCATAGTGACACAGGGTCAAGAAAGAATGGGGCCTAATAAGAGAACTGCTGCCATTGAGGCTAACACAAATATTAGTAGCAGTAGGTCAAGATGATTTCTCTGCCCCTCCCATAGATTGGCAAGGCCTTTGGCACCTACAGATGGAGTTATGAAGTGATGGCAGTGTTATGGCAGCTAATTTGAATACACATTAAAATGCTAGAAAAACAGTGCTTTCCACTGCTCATAGTCCTAGGTGATATACCCACTCTGGAATATGTTTCTCAAACATCTTATTCCTTACAGCAAAACAATTGTTTTTATCTTTCTGCCTCTGATGTGATAAGGGAGAAGGACTTGTTTTTCTTGTGCACCTTTGACACATGTCGTAGACTTCCTGTCTATGCCTGTGACAGCTTTAAGGGTGATATAGTCCAGGCCTGCACAATCCGTTGACCGCAGGCAACTGGTAGCCTGTGAGGCCATAAGAAGTCACTCACCAGCCTTCCGACCCACACAGTGATGGCATGTTTGGGAGGGATTTCTCCCACCCCACCCCAGATTTCTCAGCTTCTCTTACCTGCCGCTGCCGCCATGCCAAAAGCCCCTAGGCCTTTCCATCTTGGCCGGGCATACGCTCAGGCATGGGGCAGGCAAACCCATTGTGAAAGGTGGAGCTGTGCTCAGCCTCCACGGGGAGAAAGAGCAGCCCTTCCCCTCCCACAGGAGGAGTGGGGAGAAAGGAACCACCACCGCCTGGTTGCACATAGGAGGAGAGATGCCAAAGAGGTGGCCAGAGGCAGCGGCCCTGCCAGGCGAGTGGCAAAGCAGACAGGTAGGCAGGTGTGTGGGGAGCACAGTGGCTGCGGCACCCTCCTCCTCCTCCTCCTCCTCCTCGCCTTGCTCCCGGTCCACGGCATGTGAGCTGCCACCTGAGCCTTCCCTGGGTCGCCTAATGCACAGTGACAGGACTGCGCCATCACCTTGGGAGCCCCACTAGTCACCAGCTCTGGGGCCGGGTTGCCACCTAGAGCTGGTCATGGTGGCAGAGGTGGAGGTGGAGTAGGAAGATGAAGAGGAGGAGGAAGGCAAGCTGAGCAGGGAGTATGTGAGTCAGAGTGAGCCACCAGGCTTCTTCCCCTGGGTAGTGTGGTACAGAGTCCCCATCCCCTGCTGTTCCCACAGGATTGGTCCCCCTCTCGCTGTGTTGGTGCGAAGCAGTTGGGGGGGGGCAGGAGAGGTGCAAAAACTAACTTTGACCCCAGCCTCTCCAAACCCTTGCTACGCCTCTGAGTAGGAATCTCCGCCCTCCTGTTCAGGAGCACCAGCGAGGCACAAGTACATGCCCGCTTGTGAAAGTAGCCTGCAGGGACATACAGAGACTCTCAAGATGTGCGGAGGCTGTAAGCAGACCACGGGCTGTTCAAAGTTGGACAGCCCTGATATAGTAAAAGGCTTTTTAGAGGGCAGATCAACAGGTGAGCAGAGTTTTGGAGGCGGGATTCCAAAGGGGAACAGGCATTAATTGCATGTCATGTAATGGTGTAATCATGACCTAAGAGGGAAAGGAAATTATGATGCACACCCAGGAGCTTTTGCTGTCCTGAATTGTATCAGGACTCCATTTTATACTGCACAACTAGCAAGTCTGTCACAAATGGTTTGACCCAAGAAAGCATTATACTTATGGAGGAAGTGACTTACCAAATGGTTCAATGGGTCTACTCTAGCTGCAGCTTCCTACTAGATTTCAGCCCTGCTTTTGAACTGCAGATACCGTACGTCTGAGATGGACTCCATATCATTTGTACACTGCTTAAAGTAGACACACATCTGTATTTTGTGTTGGAGTGGTTGTACTCAAGGTTGCCCTAAGAGATTCTGCTGTCTGAGGCAAAGGACCCAATGCCCTTCCTCCTCCTTACAGAAGCTGTCAGGGTTTTGAAGAAGGAGCATAGCTTTGAGGGGAATGGTGGTGTCATGAAAATTACATTTCCAAGGCTGTGTAATTTGTGGGAACAAAATTATTATGTTGATGTAAGGAATCGTGTTTTCTACTTACCTTCAAAAGTCCTTTAAAAGGCATGTTAAGGAATTTTAGAGGTCTTTTGACATGACTTTTCCCCCCACATCCTTCCAAATTACTGTGTGTTTCTATGTGTTTTTTTTTCTTAAACCAGGGAAGGTAAAATAATGACCAGTGTAACAAACAACAAAACTTAATATTTTTCCACCACTGTAATGAGTAACAACAGCAGGATACTTCTCTAACCCTCAAATGAGTACAAGGAATGTTACTAAAAATATAATTTCCCAAGCTCTGGAAACCATCCGGTGATGCTGACACTGGCAATGTGGCAGTATCTTCCAACACTTGTGAGCAAGTCTAGGGAGTGCCATGCATGCAACAGATCATCTATAGTTCTCTCCTCCAGAAGCACCGGCCTCCTGAGGTGGTTACCTCATATTTCCAAATCTTAGGGTTCCATTTTGTCCCCTGTATTTCTATATTTTCCCCTCACACTGTGGACTTATTTTGTATTAGTAAAAAGAGAATCTGCATTTCTCTTATTGAAGCTTCCACAGCCACTGAGTAGCCCACGAGCCATAGGGGGCAACCCAGACAAAATTTAAGGAATTTGTGTTGCTCTCTCTCTCTCTCTCTCTCTCTCTCTCTCTCTCTCTCTCTCTCTCTCTCTGTGTGTGTGTGTGTGTGTGTGTGTGTGTGTGTGTGTGTGTGTGTGTGTGTGTGTGTGTGTGTGTGTGTGTGTGTGTGTGTGTGTGTGTGTGTGTGTGTTTTCCTGCTCGCCTATCACTTCAAAAAAGATAAGCTGTCAAGCTTTTGGCAATAAATAGCTGATAGGCTGTGTTTGGCTTGATGCTGTCTGCCTGGTCTCTTTCTTCATCTCATTTTTGAAGTTCTAATTTGGATTCATCCAAATAACGCTCCTTCCTGTCACAGATACGCCTGCTGGAAAATTCTAGGAGTTGCCGTGCAAAACATCTGGAGGGTGCCCAACTTGAAGAAGGATGCTCTAATGATGAGGAGAGGGGAAGGGGAAAGTTTGTGCTGCTTTCCAGGCATTCTAGCCTGGTTTATAGTCATTTGTATGTAGTTTAAGTTCAAGAAGCCAAAAAAGTGGGGGTGGGTAAGAAGGTCTTACTGGGGTTTGACAGTGGCACTGGGTAAGAATGATCCAAATATTTGCTTCACTCATAACTCCAGAGACTCTCTGAAGAAGCCCTCTGAACTCTTGGGGCGATGCCACAGGCTGGGCCATAATCTAGTCCAGGCATGTCCAAACCAGCCCTCCAGATGTTTTGGACCACAGCTCCCACATTCCTTTGCCATTGGAAATACAGGGTTGGAATTCTGGGAGTTGTGGTCCAAAGCATCAGGAGGGCCAAAGTTTAGACTTGCCTGATCTAGTCCCTTGATGGAATCCAACAGCACAGATCTTATAGTAAGAGTTAGGTCCGAGTGGAGGAAGGTTAGCCTTGTGCTCTTTGTCCCAGTAATGCTATCAATCCAACCCATGTTTCAGAAACTGGTTCCCTTCCAAGGTGATGAGACTACACTTCCATTCTGGAGGATGGAATCAGTTCATGGGGTGGGTGGAGAGCCTGGAGGAAACTTAAGGAAGAAGGATGGTTTGCCATACCTATTATTAGCACCTCTTGGAGCAGGAAAACACAATTGACAGGGTGACCTACCACCAGTTATATCCCGGAAAGACTGTCCACTGCTTTTATGGACTTCCCAAGATCCACAAGCAAGGAATTCCCCTCAGACCTATTTTCAGCAGTATAAATTCAGTGACTTACAACATCTCAAAATACCTGGCGACTATCCTAGCCCCACTGGTTAGACTCACGGACCACCACGTACACAATTCAGAGGAGTTTGTTTCTAAAGTCAGGGAGCTGAAACTGGATACAGATGAAACCATGGTTTCCTTTGATGTTACATTGCTCTTTACCAGCATCCCCACCACTGATGCCCTAACAATGGTAAAGAGAAGACTAAGAGAAGACAGCACCCTCACCTCCAGAAGCCGCCTCAGCTCAGACCAGATATGCCTGCTCCTGGACCTGTGTCTGAACACCACATATTTCATGTACAGAGGGGACTTCTACAGACAGAAGCATGGTTGTGCCATGGGTTCCCCAGTGTCACCAATTGTTGCAAACCTATACATGGAAGAAGTGGAGAAGAAGGCACTCAACAACTTCCCAGGGACAATACCATCCCACTGGTTCAGGTATGTAGATGATACCTGGGTGAAAATCAAGACTCAGGAAGTACAGGCCTTTACAGACCACATCAATGCGGTGGACCCTAATATTAGGTTCACTAGGGAAGACACCCAAGACAACAGGCTGGCTTTCCTGGATTGTGCAGTCATCATCAGACCTGACCGTGGCCTGGGAGTAGAAGTTTACAGGAAACCCACCCACACAGATCAATACTTACTGTTTGACTCCCACCATCCATTACAGCACAAACTAGGAGTCATCAGGACCCTAAACCACAGAGCAGAGAACATCCCCACCTCCACAGAAGCTAAGAAGGACGACAGGCACCTGAAGAAAGCACTTAAGGCCTGTGGATATCCAAAATGGGCCTTCAACAAAGCAGTGGGCCATCCCAGAAGAACAAGGGATCAGTCTGAGACCCAGACCCGACGGAAAAACCTGGTCATTCCTTACATGGCTGGAGTTTTGGAGAAGCTTAAAAGGATTTTTGGCAAACACCACATCCCTGTTTATTTCAAACCCACTAACACACTAAGGCAGAGACTTGTCCACCCAAAGGATCCGATACCAAACCATGTAAGGAGCAATATAGTATATGTGTTCCAATGCAGTGAGGAGTGTTCAGACCTCTACATTGGAGAAACTAAACAGCCATTAAACAGATGGATGGCCCAACATAGGAGCAGAATCAGCAGTACACCTCCATTTGAAGGACAAAGGACACTCTTTCAAAGATGGGAATGTACACATATTAGACAAAGAAGAGAGGTGGTTTGAGAGAGGAGTAAGGGAGGCCATTCATGTGAGCATTGAAAACCCCTCCCTCAACAGAGGTGGTGGGCTGAGGCATAGTCTATCTGCTACTTATCAGGCTGTGCTTTCCAAAGTACCCAGACAAATCAAAAAGCCTTCACCACCAAGGCCATAGCTAACGACCCATTCTTGATAGGTTTCAGCACCTTAGGCCATTTTTCAGCTTAAGGCTATGGATACTATTGTCTCCCTAACAAGCCTTTTCAGGCCATTGTTCATCTTATGAGCTTAATTCAGACCAGGCTGACAATAGATCAAAGCTCCCTATAAGATGGAGGACTTGCACTAGCTGCATTCAGACCGATGAAGCTGTTTGGATGAACAGCGAAATGTTTCTATATCTCAAAAAGAAGAAGAAGAAGAAGAAGAAGAAGAAGAAGAAGAAGAAGAAGAAGAAGAAGAAGAAGAAGAAGAAGAAGAAGAAGAAGAAGAAGTCCAGTAGCCATGACTCAACTTCCAGATTTTAGGATGACGACTCAAGGTAAGTGTTCACAACAAAAATGAAATTTCCGTTTCATTTTGTTTAATTTTTCTTTGATGGGTTGGTTCATTATTTGTTTCATTTGCTAACGAAATGAATAATGAATAACAAAACAAATCAAAATTTCATTTCATGCCCATCTCTAATCAGAGCTGTAACTAGTAGTTTTGGCACTCGGACCAAACAGTGCCAATTGCCTCCCACACAGCCCTGAACCTTGGACACATGGCCCATAAAAAAGCAAGAGGACAATATAGTTCTCTCTCCCCAAAAAAGAAAATGTTGGGGGCATTAAAGATAGTAAACAGGCAGGAGAGGAGTTGCCATTGCACTCACTCACTCCTCTTCCTCCCTCCTCCTCCTCTCCTCCTCCTCCTCCTCCTCCTCCTCCTCCTCCTCCTCCTCCTCCTCCTCCTCTTTCTTCTTCTTCTTCTTCTTCTTCTTCTTCTCCTCCTCCTCCTCCTCCTCTTTCTTCTTCTGCTTCTTCTTGTTCTGCACCACCACCACCACCACCACCACCACTTTATTGGCATAATAAATTAAATAGGAAACCTATAAATAAATAAAATGACTTCTGGTTCAAGGGTTTTTTTTTGGGGGGAATAGAATTGTAACATCACAAAATATAAGCCCAGAACTGGATTTAACAAATTAGTTTTTAGATTCGAATGCACAATTACACCACAAAGAGCTGCTCAGTTCTCTCTGTGTAGCAGCCAGACAAACAATTGCCCGATGCTGGAAGGCAGCTGCAGAAATATCACTAAATACATTGATTAGTTCTGATAGGAAAAGTTACTGAATACACTCAGCAGAGATATCTGAACGAGAACATATATGTGTTCTTTAAAACTTGATCCCATTTATTCATCATTGTAATAATCATATCAACTGTCTTAGTTAAATACTAGTTCCAATGTTCAGTATATTGTTTTGTATATTGTTTTTTGTTTTGTTTTTTTAAATTAACATTTTATTTCAAAAAATCCAGCAAGTCAAAGCATACAGTAGAAGAAACATAAGCAAGTGTGAGACCAGCAGTCAAATAATATCTGGTTGGGTAGCAATACTTCTTCTCTGATTAATCAATGGCTAGTAAATTGCAACTGTCTTCAATACATCAATATTCATGCCTGAAAGAATAAACCTAATTTTCTCCAGATTGGCCCAGCCCTCCTTATTCTTAAGGAACCTCTTTAGGAAATTAGAGAGAAGGTCCTTATTGATCATGTGTTGAAGGGATTCCTCCCCACCTTGTGGGCAAGTTCAGTTTCTCTCCTTAGTATGGATTCTTTGAAATCTTTGGTATAACCCATTGGGAGCCCTAGAATTACTTCTGGCTGAAAAGTGGCTCTTCTGGCATTCTGATTTAAAAAAAAAAAAGCCATATTTCCACACCAGACCAGAAGTCACATGTATAAAGTGCAGCCAGTTCTAGAGTGTAGTGCCCTGGGACAAAGCCTGGACAGGACATACTGTCTCTAGCATTCAGTTAACTGCAGTTGTCTGAAAAGGTTCAGTTTTCAGACAACTACTATTAACTATGATGTGGTGGCAGGTGGTTATGCACCTTTAATGAGACTATTACCGCTACCGTGAGCAGCCACTTCTTATTTTGGATCGCATTTTCTCCTCCCGTGGTCAAGTCGTTGTTATAACGATTCTACTGTTCACACTTATGCTGGTAGCTAGCAATCGGCTTTCCAGTTCTCGCTTTATTGAACTGCTTTAAAACATGGTATGCCAATTAGACATGGGCACGACTTGGCGAAATTCTCGTTTGCGATTCTGTTACTTGTTTCCGTTACGCAATGGAAACGGTAACGACAATTACTCCCCCAGAACTCGAACTCGAACAAAAAAAAAGAAAAATTGGGTCTGATTTGTCGTTGTTGTTCCTGGCATCGCAGTGATCGCGCGATGCCAAACGGCACAGAAAAAAAGTTTTAGAAATTAAAAAAAAAAACCCGATTCCCGGCCAAAAAAGCAGGCGAAAATATGCCTGCCTGAGGGCACCTACCAGAGGGGTGGTTTCTGGGGGGGGGCACTCCAGCCTTCCCCCCTCCTGTCCTGGGCTGCTGGCACCAGGCTGGGGGGGGTCATCCTCGGCGTCTCCATTTGCCAGGCGGTGCGGGGGGATCCAAAATGGTGACCGCAATATTTTTTTTGAAATTGTGGTCCAGAAACCCACCAAAGCACCACAGAAACATGCGAAAATTAGCTATTTTAAATGCTTGAATTTTTACAGTAGCAGCAGTGGGTTTTTCTTGCAAAAAGTCTCCATTGATTTTATTTTATTGTATTTTATTGTATTTTATTTTTATATTTTTTGCACCTGCGCACGCGCAATGATGGGCTGGCCAATGGATGGGACCATGCAAATTTTTGGAGCCATTCCACCAATCGCATGGCCAGGTTTTGCTGAGACTTTCTGGTACCAGGCTGGGAGGGGGCATCCTCAGCGTCTCTATTTGCCATGCAGTGCGGGGGGATCCAAAATGGCGACCGCAATATTTTTTTTTTAAATCGTGGTCCAAAAACCCACCAAAGCACCACAGAAACATGCGAAAATTAGCTATTTTAAATGCTTGAATTTTTACAGTAGCAGCAGTGGGTTTTTCTTGCAATAAAACGTCTCCAATGATTTTATTTTAATTTATTTTATTTTTATTTTTTTACACCTGTGCATGCACAATGATGGGCTGGCCATGGGATGGGACCATGCAAAATTTTGGAGCCATTCCACCAATCGCATGGCCAGGTTTTGCTGAGACTTCTGGATGTGCCAGAGAGGGCATAAAAAGCCCACCAACCCTAAGGCTAATCGTAACCCTAACCCTAACCCATACGCCAGTACACTGTGTTCTTAGTGGGCCAGAGGCACCCAGAGGTACAGCCCACTAACCCACCCTAACCTTAACCGTTACCCTAAGCCTAGCCCTTACCCCCTAACCCCATGCTCTGGGAAGTCACGTCGCGCTAAATCGCAGCGGTAACGACAAACGACAAACGACAAACGACACGACAAAATGACAAAATTTTGAAAAATTTCATGAAAAACGGAAACGACCCGAAACGGACCCGTCCCGAAAAACGACAACTCGGAAAAAAATTCTGGTCGTGCCCATCTCTAATGCCAATGCGTTTCTCTTCAACCAAGAAAATGAAATTAAGTGACAACAAGCGGAAACTTCTGCATAACGAAGTTGGTAAACATCCTGGCATGGTGGCATGATTCTGTTTTCTGTGTTTTCTGAAAGCAAAAGGGCTAAGAATAGGGGGCAAGGGGGGGAGTGACTTAGCATGTCCTCAAATTCAACCAAATCACTTAAAAGGGAGGCACAGAAAGCGATGTAAAAAAACACCACCCCCAGTGGCTGTTGCAAGAAAAAGCACCACAGTGACAAAAAATAGGCGTGGCTGAGGGGGTTCTTCAGATAAATCATTTTGAAAACCGGACAGTGATTTTTTAAAGCGCCTTGTTTTTAAGGAAAAGGTGTTTTAAATCAGAAGTGCATACTTCATACTTAATAGGTGTTTTTTTTTCTTAAAAAAAAAAAGACAACGAATGGAGATACAAGAACCTGAACACAAGCTGCCTTGAACGTGTACCCTATGCTCTGTTGTCATCAGAGCTCCTGGAAGTGAATGAATAAGAAGGAGAGAAACCCTTTTAGAGATGGTGAGGCATTTTGTTCCCCGAGCCAGAAAGGCAAATGGTGTCTGGTATTTCCCAAATTCAAAAAGGCACAACATTCAAAGTCAGGCTCATGACTTTTCCTAAATGAGACAGAGAAGTCTGCAAGTCCCTCCATCCATCCATCCATCCATCCATCCCTGGCAGTAAAAGTACCTCCTTACATCCCTGGCAGTGTAAACACACACACACACACACACACACACACACACACACACACACACACACACACACAGAGAGAGAGAGAGAGAGAGAGAGAGAGAGAGAGAGAGAGAGAGAGAACCAAATAAATAAGCAGGCATTTGCTGTCCTTTCTTGACACCCAAACTGTTCCTAAGGTGGCCATTTTACTCAGCCTTCAGATGGGACTGGTCTCTGGATGTTCTCATTCTTTCTCCCTCCCTCTCCCTCCCTCAGACACATCAAATCTCAGTCAAGCCCTAAACTTCTCTTAGAATTTCAAGGGTTAGGAAATGAACTGGGTAAAACTGGATTATACTTTATTCCCTACGAGAGATATGCTGTATATACAAGAATCTCCTGGAGAATAAATACATTTTCAGGCCCTCATAATCACATTTGTTCTCCTCTGCTCGTGTAGCATGCACCTGTCTTGTTCTGCCATTACTCTTGGGTGCAGAGGGAAGGATGCTCAGATTTGCAACCTAATTTGTTCTCATAGTTAGCTCCCAGCCACACAGAATAAAAATGATATTTTCTATGCTCAGGGAAACGCCGCAAAATAATGAAGCCAGGTGCACAGTGCCTGCTGCATCTTTTATATGCCAGCAACTCCGAGTACTGAAGAAAGGATTTTAGAATGTAGGATGTGGTACCGAGCCATTTGACCAGTTTGGGGATGGTTTAAGGGTTGAGAAATGTATATTGCAAGAAGTTCTTGGTGTGTGTGTTTTAGCATGGTTCCAATGAAGTATCCTTCCATAAATGAAACAGTGATGTATTAGGGGGAATGTGCACACTTTCAACAGCAGTGTTCTTTAGAATAATATGTCCACCAATGAGGCAAAGACAAATGCCATTTGTAAGATGAGCTCAAGTATACAATGCAGGAGTTATGGTATGCCTAACGCAGGACTCCCTCCTGAGGGTTTGACTGACTCTGGGTGATTGTTAAGAAGCCAGAAAGAGGTGCTAATAATAGGTTATGCCTGCCTGATGGTGCCATCCAGCTGCTGCCAGCTGTTGGCTGGTGATTTAAGCAACACCAAGCATCTTTTTTTTGGTAGGGCATAGGTGAGTCATCATCTACCTATTGCACCATAGCTGACCAATAGCAGCAGGGCTGAACCTTGACATATGAAGGAAATGTTAGGGGCATCTGTGTGCGTGAAACAGCCATTTGGACCGTGGGGATGGAGGAAAAGCGTCAAACCATATATTAAGGTTGGCTGAAAACCAGCAGTAAATTGTGGGTAGAGTAGACTCATTGAATCAATGGATCTTATGTAAGTGTTGACTCACCAAAACACCAATGATTCAATGGGATTAATCTTAGCTGCTCTTGACCCTTGGCTGTTGGATACTATCGCTCGAAACTGAAGTCTGTTATTCTTCCAGAGGTGACGTTCACCAGTGAGTAATCAAACATAAAAATGTAGCTCATGCTCACCTCCGAATGATAAATATTAACAAAGCCAGCAGTTTACAATCTATGGGAAACATGAAAAATCTCCTGCTGTGACCCTTCTCAACACTTAGAGCAGGCATGTCCAAACTTCGGCCCTCCAGATTTTTTGGACCACAACTCCTACAGTCCTTTGTCATTATTTATTTATTTATTTTTATTTATTTATTTATTTATTTATTTATTTATATACTGCCCCACTTCCAATATGGAACTCTGGGTGGTGTAGATGATAAAAACAAATAAAAACAATAGATCAAGATGGATCAATGGGCAGTAAGCAAATAACAATAGCAACCAACAAACAACCAAAAGAGAAAAGGAAAAAAATGGAATTGGATAACTAAAATAAATGAAATTAAATTAGGTCGCCATATGCCTCCCTGAATAGCAAGGTTTTCAATGCCTTTCAGAAGGCAGGCAGGGACGATGCAAGGCGCAGCTCACTTGGAAGGTGATTCCAAAGTGAGGGCCCCACAACAGAGAAGGTGCGGTTGCGGGTGGTCGACCTCCGTGCCTCCCTAGGAGTGGGCACCCGCAGTGAGCACGCCTGCGACATCCAAGTGGGTCTGGCCTCAGCTGACCTCTGGGAGATACGCTCCGACAGGTATTCAGGGCACAAGCCATGGAGGGCTTTGAAAACCAAAACCAAGACCTTGAACCTTATCTGGAGAACCACGGGCAACCAGTGTAGGCAGGCTAGCACTGGGGTGATGTGCTCGTAGCGACGAGCACCCACCACCAGTCTGGCTGCCGCATTCTGGACCCGTTGGAGTCTCCAGACAAGGGTCAAGGGCAACCCCACGTAGAGTGCATTACAGTAATCAATCCTCAATATCACGAGGGCCTGCACAACCATCCTTAGGGAGGACTCATCAAGGTACGGGCAGATCTGGGTGATCCTGCGGAGCTGGAAAAAAGTGGCCCTGGAAATGGCCATCACCTGGGCTTCCAGGGAGAGGGCAGAGTCCAGGACCATGCCCAGATTCCTAGCCTTGTCCGTAGGCTGGAGGGAGACTCCCCCCAGGCTAGGGAGGGGGCCATTGTACCTAGACGAGGGCACCCCAAAGAACAGTACCTCGGTCTTCTTCGCCTTGGTCCATTCCAGAACCGCCTCCAGGCACAGATCAAGGGAGCAAACTTCCTCCACTGCAGACGTAGAAAAGGAGAGACAGAGCTGTGTATCATCAGCATACTGATGACAATGAACTCTAAATCTCCTGATGACCTCCGCCAGCAGCCTCATGTAAACATTGAACAGCATAGGGGAGATTGCCGACCCCTGGGGCACCTCACAAGGGAGTGTCCACGGGGCCGACAACACTTCCCCAAGCTGAACCTGCTGAGACCGGCCGTCGAGGAAGGATTGGAGCCAGTGAATAGCCAGGCCCCCAATACCCACCTCAGCTAGCCGGACCAGCAGGTTACTGAGGTCGATGGTATCAAAGGCAGCTGACAGATCAAGGAGGACCAACAGGGTGGAACACCCCCTATCAGCCTCCCTGAGGAGGTCATCCTTCAGAGTGACCAGGGCAGTTTCGGTCCACCGAAGAGGCCTGAACCTGGACTGGAAGGGATCCAGGATATGATAATCCTCCAGGTAGGACTGGGGCTGGTCAGTGGCCACCCTCTCGACAACCTTGCCCAGGAAAGGAACAATAGCAATCCGACGATAGTTGGCTAAATTGTCCGATGCCAAGCTGGGCTTCTTTAAAGTGGGCTTAACCAATGTCTCCTTCAATCAAGAAGGGAGAACTCCTTCCCTGAAGGAAGTGGTGGTGATGGCAGATGCCCAGTCTGGAATGTTCCCTCCAGCAGATTTAATAAGCCAAGCTGGGCAAGGGTCAAAAGGAGTGGCCGCCAGACGGCAGCAGGCCATAACCCTGGAGGCCTCTGTGGGTAACACAGGCCCAAATTCAACCAAACCAGGAGACCGAGGGGTGAAGGCCCCCGGGATAGAGGAGGAGAGATTAGTGTTAGCGGAGTCAAGATCGGATCGTATGGCCTCAATTTTTGATCTAAAAAAGGCTGTGAATTGCTCACTAATGAACTCACTAGGAGGAGGCCAAAGCTAACCTTAGAATTGGCAAGCTAACCTTAGAATTCTGGGAGTTGTGGTCCAAAACATCTAGAGGGCCGAAGTTTGGACATGCCTGAATTAGAGGACCCCAAAGCTCTAACTAGCAGTTTTAGCACATGGATCAAGCAGCACCACCTCATTCTCTTGAAACAGAGGCATGGGTACCCACTCTGAAAAAGGACAAGGAAATTGTGGAATGTCTTGGCCAAAAAAATCAAAGATCCCCCCCAATAAACACTGTGGGCTTGTAACAGGCTGGGAAGAATTAACATTTATTTTCCTACCTCCCACCTTCTACATTTTTGTGCCCTAGGACAAAGCCTTCCATGCCCTTCTTGAGTGACTGCCTTCACCTCTGTGAGGTATTTATTTATTTATTTATTTATTTATTAGACTTTTATACCGATCACCAAGTTTTTTTTACAACATGTAACAACAAACAAAGGAATACATTTTAAAAACCAAAATACAATGTACAAAATAAAAATATATACATAAATCAACAACAAAAACTGACACCAAGTTTTTTTTTGGGGGGGGGGGGGCTAATCACAGTTGTGATGAGGCTGGGGGCCTTATCACACTGGCCAAAAGAACCCCAGTCAATATTTCCTCTAATTTTCAGCCGGGACCACGAACAGCGATGAAATGGACGTGAAGTATCAGCCTTAGAGGAAACCTTGATCCCAGTTGTACCAATGCTTTCCATACCTCAGTTTCAGCCATACATTTATATTGGCAGTCATGTGGTATATATATACAGATGGGAATGTTCCCATTGGCTTTAATGATATCAGTTCATTTCTTCCTTTTTGAAAGATCATTACTGGCTACCATGTGGAATTGATTTGTTTTATCTTTTATTTACTGGGGTCAATAGCAATATGGCAGAAAGGGATTCCCATTCTGGAAGGCTGAATCTGTGGTGCAAGAGAGAGGTCCGAGTCCTCACCTCTCCTCTTCTCCCATTCCCCTTTTAGTCACTTTACCCTACCCGATTGCAAAGGAGCATGATAATTAATAAATCTTTTGCACAGCACTGTAAAGAAGAAGTTAGTTTTGAAGGACTTGCAAAGTACATTGAAGTGCAGGGTTTAAAAGAGAAAGGGGGGACACAAGGCTCCTTTCTTTACATTTCAAAGCAGGAAATGTCCATGCTCAATCCCCATTTCAAAGGGAGCAGGGAAGGCTATCTCCTTCTGAGCAATGTATGTATGTTGTTTTTGCAAGCAGCAGTGTTTTTTACTGGCAATTTGTTGATACACGTTTAAAAGAAAAGGCTTTTAAAAGGGTGCAAGCACAATGGCCATGAAGTGGCTGCTGCACCCAGAAACCTGACCATCTTTATAAATTGACAGCAACATTCACACAGGCTGAAATGATCAGGAATGAAGTGATTCATTGCCAGTACAAAAATGAAACAACCCTCCTGCCAAGGAGAAAATAAACCAGAAATAAACTGTTGGCCAGGAAAATGAGTTGATCTTGGTCATGTGTTGTGTGTTCAGAAATTTATGAGACAATCTTAAAAATTGGTCATATCGGTATGACTGCAGTTCTTTTGCCAGGTGTGATCAAGCCCTAGGGTGGACAAAGGAGAAAACCTCTCAAACATCTCTCCCTCTCTTTCTCCCCCCCCCCCAATATGGACACAATCCACAGCCTTCTTCAGCTTTCTTTTAGAAGTCTACTTCATTTTAACAGACCATACTTCTATCTTTCTGGCATGCCTAACACAGGGCTCCCTATATTCGTAAATATCTGTAAATTACACAAGTATTACAGAGGCATCGTTAGTCTCCCAGTAATCTGACTGTTCTTGAAATTTGCAGAAGTGTAGCTGTGTTTTATGGTAGCAAAATCACAGAAGAGTCTTGCGGCAGTGTTAAAACTAGCAAGGATTATTTGGCCTAAGTGCCCGTGAAATGCTTCTAAAGAATGACCCACCCCTTGATTAGTCTTTCTAAGGCACCTTTGTTGTCTCCTTCAGAAAAGCCCGCATGTCTTAACATTTCATGATATCTCCTATGCTGAAAGGTGAAATGAATTTATCTGTAATTGTGCTCGTTCACACATGAATAGATAGGTAGGGACAAGTCAGTTCTTAACAGAAAATGTCACTTCTGAGCTATGCACATTTCCTTAAGTGCCCTAATTATATATCATCATCTGTAATGAATAGATTGGACACCACTGTCATCTATAAAATAGGCATATTTTAAGCTTCAGATTGGGGATTTTAGGCAAAATTCTTCTAGTAAAACTGGGAAGACTCCTGACCTTGTAGGACATTGCCCATTCCAGATATGCACATAATGTCTTTCACACCTGTTCTGTCTCTCTCAGTCCCATCTCTCTGCCTTATGAAGGATAATATGACATCTCAAATATTTGCCTCTTACTTCAAAGTCAAAATATACGTAGCACTATTTGCATACTTAATATTTAAGGGGGTTACGGAACAGATCATCTCATCCACCATTGAACACAATGACTTTCATTAACCCTCTTTGTTCCAAGGAGTAAGTGAATATTTTATCATCAGTCATCAATTTGCCAAGTCTAGATTCTGTGAATTCCTACAGAAATCATGCTAGCAATTCTAATTAAGGAAGGGCAAGATTTTCATGTCCCCATTTATTCATTTATATTCTTTCAGACTGTTGTACAGCTATATATCAAAGTTTTTCAAAGGTAAAAACAAGAATGATTAGAAATGAAAATTACTGCAATGGAAATTTCCAGAAGGGAGGTGGATATGCATGATACGCTTTGCTGTTGAATACTGGGATAGATCGAGTCTGGCCAGTTGCTCTCAGTGGAAAATCAACACTTAAAATGAGAGTGATAACAGAGTAACAAAACATGGTGAGTTTATGGAATGTTGGTTTATTTTTATGTGTGTCTATTAATAATTATAATTTTACCTCCATTAGATTACCTCAGGATCAGGTCACATTATGAAATGATGTTGTGTGAATCTTTATAAGCATGAGTTTTTGTCTATGTAACCTTAACTTACTTATATCCCACAATAGATTTTGGACACGTAACATTTTTATTCACCTCCCTACCCTTATTTACCTGCATCTGGAACCAGTAAAGATGACTATAATTAGCTTGAACAAAGGATTGCATCATTACCATATTTTGTTCTGTATACATGATGCTATTTTTTTTCTAAAATCATAGCACTAAAAATTAAAGGGTGTCATATACATGGAAGTAAACATTTTCCAAGGGGTGGGGATGGGGTGGAGGAGAACCCAAACTGACCTTACTGTTTCTTTTCCTTGTTCTAAAGACTCTTGTCTGCTTTGTTCTTGCAGGATTGGACCCTTGTTTTCAGCATAATTCTGCTCCACCCCCAATCCTTTCCCCATTGAAAAGAAGGCTCAGTTCCTGCAAGAACAAAGCAGAGAAGAGTCTTCAGAACATGGAAAGGAAAAGAAACAGCATGGGGTGAAGGAGAACTCAAGGAGGATTTATTAATTTTATTAATTTGGGGTCTTAAAAGTGGGAGGCATCTAATATATGGCAGCGCCATATAGCTGGGAAAATATGGTACTTCAGAGTAAACACCATAGGATAGCATGGTTCTTACCTTCAAATAAGCTTAAATAACTTTAAACATATATGTGATCACAAACCTCTGTGTATTTCCCGGATAAGTAGGAGCTAATGCAGCTGAAACCTGCAAAGGACTAGGTTCCTTAAAATCAGTGTCAGGGTTGCCATGATGCCCTAAATTAGCAAACACGCAGTCAAATCTTGCAGGGGGTGGAGCTATGGCTGTAGCACTGCAGTTCCTACACAGGTGTATCCAACACCTTGACATCCCTGGAGCAATGCTGAATGAAGAGTGAGAGGAACAACATTCACTCATTGCATGCACAGAAACCTTTAGCTTGCACCCCTTGGCCCTTCTGGCTTGGTATAGCTGTCCTCCCTTGTCTTGCTTTCTCTTTCCCTGTTTTAACAAATGATGGCTCCCCTCTATTGATGGGTACATTTGGTAGCGCAAAGAGTTCATTGATACCCTTTCTGTTTCCTGCATCACGTTCCATTTTCACATCACATCCAGGCAGAGGCCATGGGTGCTGCTCAACAATGTCTCCTCTATGCATGCAACTGCCTGTCAAAGGGAAACACAGCTGGGATGTGCTAAGTACACCAAAGAAAAGCTTGCAGGCTTGCTGTGATTCTGAGAGCACAATGCTATCATCAGGGTCTGAATCACACGGAGGGTTCTCTCATTATATTGTAATTTATTAAGATTGGGTGGCATTACTCCACTTTGATACTCACTTGCTATTGATCTGGCCCTGTGTCCTCTATTGAACAGCTCGTGTTTTTATTGCACCACAATATCAATGTCAACACAAGCAAAAGGCACTTCCAGGTCACTGTTTCTGCACTTCTAACCCTGGAATCCAGCAGTTATGATGAAGATTTTGGGCTGAGCTTGGAAAGAAGCACATTTGTGGAATGCAACCCCCTGTATTTCCTTAGAAAGCAGATTTGTTCAGTTCTGCAGAATTTAGAAAGTGAGTCATTGCATTATAAAATTAGGAGCCATGGCTTTTTAAAATGGTTTATTAAACTGCAAGAATTCAAACTCTTACCAGAGATTATTTTTGATAGTAATTCCCTATAGCATTACAGCTATCAAATAGAAAGTCATAACTCATCCATTCATCAGAATCAACACATTAGTATTCTGTGGATCATCTGTTTCAAAGTAGGCACAGAAGGTGAGATAATACAGGGCTGCTATTTGGTTATCAGGTGTTCTGTGAAGTACATCCACCTGAGATTAACAGCAGAGAAAGGACAATGGGAAGGGGTTGTTGTTCATTTCCCCCAAAGCTCTCTCTGTGTAATTATCTTGGCTTTGTAGATATGAGCCACAACAAAGGGGCTGACTCAAAGGACAGCTTCATTTTGCAAAGCAATCCAGCCCTTTGCAAATTGACAACAGGGATCTTGTGGCCACCCAGATGTGGCTGGACAACAGCTCCCATCACTAGCAAAAGTGTGGCACTCCAAGACCCACCATTGGGTTTCGGGAGGCACTTTCCTCAAATCTTGCTCTGCAATAAGAGACTCGTGCAATCTTGAGCCTTGACCATAAAATGCCATTTTGAAAGAAAGGATTAACTACAGCTCCTTGTCTCCTGGCATCTCCTGATTGTTAGCTTTATATGCCCATTTTGTCAATCCATCAGCTGCGGTTCCCCTTACTGCATGACAAGGGTCAACAGACATCGTATTTGACATGTGTTTCTTCCACATGGGAGGAACTCCTGGTGCTTTGTTGTCCATTTGGATCACTTCCATTGACCTAGCTGACAATTAACAGGTCACAGCTGGGATTCTCAAGGGCAGATGAAACCACCAGCAGCAGCAGTATCGTATTTGTTGGACAGAAGTGACGTTGTGCTACACTGTTTGCCTTTTAGGTGCATAACAAACCTCAAGTCCATCCGTCTCTTTGGGTCTTTTTACATGACCCCTAAGATCCGCTGGTCCCTTAAATTCGGACCAGAGATCTTGAGGGTTCGTTGCTGTTCCTCTGTCCCCACCCGTTCCGCACTTCTTTGTTCTGTCTGCGTGAGGGGAGGGAGGGAAAAAAGCCTTAGACAGAGACAAAAGAATGCATTCTTACCTCCGGTGCTGGTGGAGGTTGCTCTGACCTCCATTTACTTCCTGGTTCCTCTTTAAGGGGCGGACGCAAAAGAAAAACAACAGAAAGAAGCGAGGAGAGCTCAGGCACTCTCCGCATCAAATATTTTTCACCATCAAAAAGCAGGTACAAGAAAAGTGCGCTGGGTCGCGCTTAATTGTCTGCAAACTCCGGAGCTGGTGGGTAAACATTTTTAAGGTCCGGAGCTTGCAGCCATTTGCGGCGGAGCTTAGGGGTCGTGTATAAACGCCCTCAGTATACATTTCTACATGATTTTCAAAATACTGCATGCTGAAAATATTGCCCCTATCATGTTATCTTACGAATGAGCTCAGAGGAGACCTTCATTTGTTTTCTTCATCCTGCAATCTTCCAGTGTAACCTAAAGTCACATCTTCTACTTGTTCCCCTCAAGTCTTTTTTCCCTCCATTGTTGCATTGTTTCTCATGTGCTGTACTCCCCCCCCTATTTATCCGAGCAATTAGATTGCTACATATGACAAAGCCGATCCAAATTGTATCCTCACATTCTTTTCCTCCAGTTTTTTGCCCCGTGAGTAATGCTTTTGCATGCATCTCTTTTTATTGGATTTCTTCTTATCGATTTCAACCCAGACACTGAAGGTAATTTTAAAATAAAAAAATATCATTGGGGGGGGGGAGCCTATGTTTGTTCACTTCAAATCTGATCATTGAGTTCTAATAGATCTATTTCCTTTACTCATCTACCTTCCACTTTATACCTTTTTTAAGCATCCGGGAAGCACAGAATCATAATGCAATAGCAGCTGTAGTTGTCATAATTTAAGAAGCAAAATGTCTCAGGGAGAAAAAAATCTGGAGTTTTTCTATCTATGCATAGTGTTCATTCATTGATATTTTTTTTTACCCATTACAATCAATTTGGAATGACAGTACTGTTCTCAGTTGGATCACTTAAGAAGGGGTGTTAGATTACATGTTTTCCCCCAAGGGACAAAATGTCACCATCTTGCACTGAGCAAGTGGTGAGATTTGATGGCCTTATAGGCTCATTCCATCTCAATTGTTCTACAATTCTGTGACTTTCGGGGGGGATAATGAAAGTCACACACACACACACACACACACACACACACACACACACACACACACACACACACACACACACACACACACACACACACATTATGGTGTACCTCTAATGGCATTTTCATTTATTTTTAAGGAAAAGAGAAGTGAACTATGATGGGGAAGGGAAAGATCATTGCAAACATTTAGGGTTCTAAATATTTATGGATCCAGGCACCAGTCTGGCTTATGACCCAAAATTTCATGGTGGGGTATCTGTCTTTTAGGGCATGGGCTTTCTATGTGAATCCACTGTCTGTTGTCTTTGGATTGATATGACCAAATGCAAAATGAAACAAAAGCCTAGAATGATAACACCTAGATGGCTTTGGCCTCCCACAGCAAAATAAAGAGGCAAGACACCAGGATGGATTTAACTCGGGCCAAACTTTATTGACTTAATTCCAGTAACTTCAAAGAGTAACTCTAAGAAGGGGGCTGGTATAGTGTGGAAGAACTGTCAGAACCCCAGGGTCTCCTGGGACCCCTCCGAATAGCAAGTTTTGGGAGAGTCACTGCCCCCTGGCTGCACAGTCAATAAGACAGCACCACCCTGGCCAGCAAGGTTCAGTACCCTCCCTGGATCCACAAGCCCCATTAGAGGCAGCTCACGACCCAGGCCAGAGATTTTCAAATGCACCCTCTCCCCAACGCTGTACTCTCTAGATCCTCAGCATCCTGGGATTGGATGGGCTAGGACCCGATATTACCATTTCTGACTCACTTCATGCTATTGATCTCTGCACTAGCCACCCTGGCCACGGGGCTAGCCTTGATGTGGCCCATGCCTCCCCTCCAGGCCCAACTGCTCATTCTACGGGCCCCTCTGAATATCCATCAAAGGATCTCCAACTCAGCATCTGACAAGTGCACACCATCCGCTCTAAACAACTCTGGCTGGTTGCACTTAATGATGGGATGACCCACCACAGAACCGAACTTCAGGGTTAATGCCCTACAAATCTTCCTATTTCCCCCTCTCTGAGACCTGTTGATACACTCAGCTCTACACTGTATCCTCAGCATTATAGTGGACCCTACCACCCTGGCTTGTGGGTACATGATCTTCCACATTTTGATGTCCCTCAGAATATCAACCACCAATTGCCTCCCAAATGAATGAATAATGTGTCCGGGGAATTACTATTTATTTATTTGTTTATTTATTTATTTCTATGACACCCACTACCCAAAGGTCTCATATGATGCCATTGAAGCTGTATGTAAAAAATGATACTACCGCATCCCTCACTTGCCCCCTGAGTCAATCACCACAGAAGGGCCTAATCCCAAATTATGACCCCAAAAAGATTCCCCAATGATTCATTTTGTTTTGTTAGAAATGACTTTTTTTTAAAAAAATGTATGAAATGAACCAGTAATGAACCGATTTATTACTCTATAAAATGGCTCCCCTAGGTCCTAGAAGCACCCTCTATGTCCCAGGGGAGCCTTTTTACAGCGAAACAAATTTGTTTGTTTTAAACAAAAATATGCCAGTTCATTTCGTTACTAATGGAATGCTGCTTCCTCAGTTCGTTTCATTTTGTTTCATTTTGTTATGTAATGAACTGACAAAGCAGCATTTCATTTTTTGTTTGCTGCCCATCCCTGTTCATGACTATTCAAGGCAGAAGTGCTTCTTGGTATAACACAGTGATGTCTCTTAAGCCAAGTGAGAAACTCTCTTGGTATTTCTAATCGTTCTCTGAGAATTAAACAAAGAAACCTGTGTGAGCAAAGCTGTCTCAATTCATCTCTACTTTGAGTTCAAAACAAAGGCAAGAGAGGAGCAAAGGCAGAAAACGATATCCCATGTGATTCACAGAGTGGCTTAGGATTCTCTCAAAGGAAATGGCACCGAGTCACTTGCACAGCATTTCTGGTTGACAGATGATTCACGAAGATCTTCCTCCTCAGCCCAGTTGTTACATGACAGAAGAACAGTTAGGGAGACAGTCATCACAAAGGCACATGGAACGTTATTGCTGAGCTTAGGTCTCAAGACTGATGACACTGCAAAGGCTTGCCCCGCCAGAGGCAAGCTCCGAAAGTGGGGCTTCTTTGCCCTTGCTGGCGAAGTAACACGAGACCTCCCAAGAGGCTCACTTTTTTGGATGGGAGGGTAGAGGAACCCTGCCTGGGCCAAAGCCTCTTTGGAAGGCAAGCATTTGGAGGTGTGGGATGGAGGTCTTTCAACTCAGCTGGCCACATGGTGCCTGACATTTTGCAGCTGCCTGGTGCTATTTTTGGTCAGTGGTTTGGGCACCACCCCTTAGTTCACTGAGGGCCAGGATGTTTTTCTGGAGCTGAGCCTGACCATGGCTGTTTTGGTGTACTTGGGTGGCAGTCTTAGGAGTGCTGCCATGGGCAGTCAGCTGGCAGGCGCACAATGGAGTAGAGGCTGGACGGGCCTTGGTGGAGGCCTTTTCCTTCAGAGCGGTGTATGTGTGTTTCTTTGCCCCCCTGCAAGGTTTGAAAGGAGGATCGGGTGGGGCAAATAATGAGTCCCTGGGTGGCCTTTTGCCTAATGAACTCCACCCCTCCCACAGTGGGATTGCTGGTGGAGCCTGGATCAGTGGGGGCTGAAAGCCTCCTGGTCTGTTTAGCTCTTCTAAGTGGAATCGGGAATGGGGGACATACCCCCGGGACTGTCTTTGAGGATAATAGTATTGATAAAATGAATAAAATATAAATAAAATATAGTAACAATAATAAATAATAAGTAGAAATATCAATAAATAAATAAATAAATAAATAAATAAATAAATAAATAAATAAATAAATAAATACAAGTAAGAAGAGGGAGAAGGTCTGTTAGTAATAGCAGATGGTTAGCAACGATGGGGTGCACGTTTTTGTTTTCGGGCAGACATGTCCAAACTTTGGCCCTCCTGATGTTTTGGACCACAACTCCCAGAATTCTAAGCTTAGATTGCCAGTGGCAAAGGACTGTGGGAGTTGTAGTCCAAAACATCTGGAGGGCCGAAGTTTGGACATGCCTGTTTTAGGGGATACAGTTAGTATTGGGTGATGGGGCCCAAGAAGGGACAGGGAAAGAGTAAGGGTAAGCAGCCAGCCAAGAGGGTAATGCCAAGAATCTTGCACCCTGAATCTGAATCAGATGAAGAGGGATGGCCAGTTTGGGAACAGCTTGGGGCTAGGTTGGAAGCTCTGAAGCAGACCCGGGGGTTGGATATAATGCCTGAACCTGAGTAAGCCATCCTAAAGCCTCAGTTAGGGTTAGTACATAAGCATACCAAGCTTAAAGAGCTTACTAATGACTTGATGTCCTGCTTTTTGGCTTTAGAGAACCAGGCAGAAGGTGCGGCAGAGGAGGAGGATTAACAGGCATGTGGCAGCCCCAAACGTGGCCAAGAGGAGCATCAGTGATGGAGAAGAGGTCATTGAAGTTGGACGACCATCCGCTAGCCATCACGTGGGTGGTTAATGAAATGAAACGAAACACAATGCTTCCATTTCGTGCCAATCCCTAGTCATGAATGCAGAGATGCAAGAGCAAGAGCAAGGCTTATTGCTACTCAGGAGGCTAGTGGCAGGGCAGAATAGCGGCCCCGTGGCAGAATGGTATAAGTTCACAGTAGTAATAATCAACACATAACTCAGTTGCAATTCAATGTGGAATTATAAGAATTCCATCGGTACCCTGAGGATATTCTTTTTTATGCAACCTAATAGGAATATTATTAAAAAAAAACCTTATTATGTCAACATGTTTTTTAAAAAATAATTGGAACAAGTAGAGAAAAATGTTTCTCCCATCAATTTCTCCATCGCTGGTAGAGCTGGAGAAATTCCCAGGGAATTTAAAACAAAATATGGAGTATTTATTAAGAAAGACGCAAGCTATTAACTAAAGGATTTTTTTTAAAAAAAGTAGAGAACAAAGAGTGAGTAAAAGAAGTATTAGGAGCATGATTTATTCTCATCCAGTTGGAGCACTGGGCAAAAGATTGGGTAAAAAGAAATGTAAGGAATTCATGAGATTTGAAGAATGGCATTTTAAAATAAAACATATGAAAATTAGGCAATGAAAGTGGTAATAAGTAAAATGTATAAAATATTATTGGAACCAGAGGACCAACAAGATTTTCTTAAAACATCATGGGAATAGGATTTGGTCAGATGGTGCAATATATAAATAAATATAAATAAATAAATAAATTAAAAAATAATAAACACCAAGGTTTGGAAGAACATGTGGAATTTAAGAATATTGACATATGTGTTGGTAAGGATAAAGGAACATGTTTATAAGTTAGTTTGGAGAAGATATTTAATGAAATGAAATAAAATCCTGCCTGCAGGAGGAAATATATGAAAGTCAGAACTATTTTTAACTTCCCTGCATGCATCACGGACAATGCAGACTTTGCCTCTACGTCAGTATGATGTAGTGGATGGGGCTCAGGAGTCCTGTATTTGAACCAATGCTCCACCATGGAGAATGCTTAAAACTAGTAAAAACACATCTTAGTCATCTCAGTCACTCAGGAAGGCCTTTAATCAGCTGAGACTTGATAGTACATAGCTTACATATGGTTTGCAGACTCCATTTAAACAATGGTTTGACAGTAGAGGTGGGCATGGATTAAAAACATTTTTCAAAATTCATTCAAAAATCACTGATTTGCTGATTTATATGAATTGATACCCCAGATGAAAACAAATTGACAATTTTTGTGATTTTTGATTCATTGGTTTGTTGGGCAATAAAATAGCCCACAAGACACCTAGAAACATTCATAATGCAGGGACACTGCCCCTGGCTCCTCTCTACAATCCCTTCAAGTTGGGTGAAGATTGGATGGCTAATGCCTGAGCTGTTCACTGGAACTGCCACAAAGATGTCCGAGGTATAGACCCACAAAGATTTATAGGATTTTATAGCACCAATTTATAAGATTTTAAACTAAAAAAATATATGAATGGATTTGTCAACTTTTGAGAAAAATATCATATTTCTATCAACACCGACCACTGATCACAAATTTGGAAAAGTAGTATAAGGATTACAAAATCTGTACCTTTTAAAGAAAACATATACAAGATGTTCCAAAGTTGGTACCGTAGTGCCTCATAAGTTGAATTTAATTCGTTCTAAGAGTCAAATCATCCTATGAAAAATTGGTCTTACGGGGCACGGTTTCCCATAGGAATGCATTGAAAACCTATTAATCCATTCCAGAGGGAACGGATTAATAGGTTTTCAATGCATTCCTATAGGAAGGCTGTCCCAACCCTTCTCAATCAAGGGCAGCCAAAGGCAGCTCTCCGCAGCCCCGCCAGACAGCTGACGTTGACAGATTGGACCTGTCAAAATCTGCTCTCCGGAGGGGAGGAGTTGCAGAGAGCAGCCTTTGTCTGCCATTGATTGAGGGGGCAGCCACCTCCTCTTCGCCTGGGTCTCTACGCCGAGACTCAGGTGAAGAGGAGCAGGAGGAGGCAGTTTTATCCCGCCTTTCCTTCCCTGGAACATCTGATCTGTGCCTGCTATAGGGACGGAAGGCAGGATAAAAATATCCACTACGTCCTCTTCCCCAGGACTGAAGTAAGCGGCTGTGGCAGGAGAGCAGGCAATTTTCAAAGGGCTGGAGCTGAGCTCCCATGGGCTTGAGCCCTATGAAAATTATGCACCCACTACAGTGAGCAGATTGCCACCGAGGCTTCCCTTCCGAGCCCCCCAGGGAGGGAAAAGATCAATGGGATCCTGCATTCCCCACCAAATTGATCTCCGCCTACCCCATGTGGCTTTGGAGGAAGCGCGCTTCTCTTTGCCTTGTAAAACCAATGTAAATGGGAAGGAAAAAAATAACCTTACTTTTTTCCTATTCCCAGAAATTACATTCAGTGGTCATTGATACATGAATATTTGCAAAATATACTGGTTTTTATTAATTATTATGCCTGAGATAGGAGATGAAAAAAAATGAGACACTTAGAGACATATAATAGCTGCAGCAAGAATTTTGTATGTTAAAAAACTGGAAGAAAATGGAAATGCAAACACAGGAAGCGTTGATGGGAAAGATCTTATAATTTGAGCAGATGAATATATTGTCAGAACCTTTGAAGAACCAATGAATTCTATAAGCAAGAGAAAGCTGGGAGCCATTTTATAAAAGAATCTAGAACAAAACCTGAAAGAACATTTTAAGAAACTTAAAATGTACAAGTTAAATAATTTTAAGTGTGTCCTGAAGAAGAGCAACAAGTTATTTGTAACAGGATTAAATCTGCATAGCTGCATAATTTATAATAATGTTGAGATCAGTTTATACAATGCTCCCTCTCCTTTTAGCCCCTTCCTCCTCCTATCCTATCTGTTTGACAGGTGTGGCTTCTGCCAATTGCTGACCCTATTTGGAGACAATGAGATAGAGTGCTTAACAGTGCAGCCAGCACAAGCATGTTCATTGGTGTGCTCAAAATAATAAGAAAGCGGGAGGAAGGGAAGTCACTTTGTATATAACTCCACCACCATCAATAAGTGAACATGAGTGAGGTAAGAAGCAGCTGTCTAAAATGTGACAAGCATTTGGGAAATCTACATTTCTTTTGCACAAAATAATATATTCAGGTTAGGGATGGGAAGGAAATGAAAAACAAAATGCTGTTTCATCGTTTTGTTATGTAATGAAACAAAACTAAATTGAAACGAAACGAGGAAGCAGCATTTCATAATAGACTAAACCAGAGGTGTCCAAACTTTGGCCCTCCAGATGTTTTAGACTGCAAAACCTAGAATTCCAAGCATGTATTTCTAATGACAAAGGACTGTGAGAGTTGTGGTCCAAAACATCTGGAGGGCCAAAGTTTGAACACCACTGGACTAAACAAAACAGTCATTTTTCCATTGAAATGAACCATTTCATTCCATCATTTTGGGGTACCTGCTGAGCTGTCAGTTGCTGGACCCCTTTAAACCTGGCCCAGTCAGCAGTACGGGGACCCTCTGGTACCGAATGGGCTAGGCTTAAAGGGGTCCAGTCATTGACACCTCTGCAGAAGCCCTCAAAAAATGGTCAGGTAAGGAGTATGATCCTGCAGAACTGCCTACCCGACTGTTTTCTGAGAGCTCCCACCAAGCTGTCAAATGTCTGGACCTCTTTAAACCTGGCCCACTCAGCACCAGGGGATAACCCTGGTGCTGACTGGGCAAGTTTTAAAGTTGTCCAGCCGATAACAGCTCAGCAGGAACCCTTTAGAAAGGGCTCCCAGGGTCCCAGGCACCAAATCTGGTGCCTCTAGGACCCAGGGGAGCCATTTTATTTCATTTCATTTTGTTTCATACATTTTTTTTTAAAAAATGTAAGAAACAAAACAAAACAAAACAGGGGTGAGCACAAAATGAAACATTATTTTTCCATTCTGTGCCCATCCCTGATTCAGATTAAGCAAGCAGAGGACTATTTATTCTGATTCACTGAAGCCAGTTTTATCTCTCTTACTATTGGTGTAAACAGGGCAAGATTCTAAATTACAAATTCAAAGACACCTGAAAATGTCCTGTTGTGTGTGGTATAATTTCAAAACAGCTGAAAGTGGAGCCCAGATTTATTCATAATTGGCTTGCCCATGGTTCTTGACTTTCTAATTCAAAACCTACAAATTTATTAAGCCACTATTAATTTTTTTGCTGGCTCTCTTACATATAGCTTCCGTATTAGCATGTGCTAATTAAATACAAGTCCATAAATGTAGCCATAATTAACCATTATGACATGTTGCCAAAGTTGGGGAAAGAGACAATTCTGTTATGGAAAATAAATACATAACTAGTAAGGATGTGTATCTCCTGAAGGTCAAGTCTTCAACATTATTTGTCATTACTCACTTTAGGAAGTAAGATTACATTATTTTAGTCCTCTCTGGATGTGCTATTAATGAAGAAGATGTTTTCAAAGAATCTATGGGAACTGTAAACCCTGGATGAATGTTGAGGTAAGGTCACTCCTGAGAGCCTGGGATGCTGACTTTAAGGCAGGAGATACAGACATATACAGAGAGACAAGATCCGATCTGAGAAAAAGCATTAAGGCAGCAAAACAACAATACAACAATACAAGAGTAAGGTAGAGAGCTATCTAGCAGACAACAACACAAAGCAAGTGTGGCAGGGGCTGCAGCATCTAACCAACTATAAGGGCAATACGAGGAATACAGTTAAGGTTGATGCCTCACTGGCAGAATTGCTGAACAGGTAAGAAGACCAGGCATCGTACCTTCTGCCTGCCAGCCATTTAATTCCCTGCCACTCATTCTACATGACCATCAGGTGAGAGCTGCATTGAGGGCTGTGAATCCCAGTAAAGCTGCAGGTCTGGATGGGGTGCTGGGGAGAGTGGTAAAAAATGTTGCCAATCAACTAGCAGGGGTTCTGATGACAGATTTTTAACATCTCCCTGCAAACGGCGTGTGTCCCATCATGCTTGAAAGCAGCTACCATTGTCCCAGTCCCCCCCCAAAAAAAACAGCAATTAACTGCTTCAATGACTACAGACCTATTGCATTAGTATCTGTAGTGATGAAATGCTTTGAAAGATTGGCCCTCCAACACCTTAGGACATGCTTTCCACCAAACTTTGACAAACATCAGTTCGCCTACAGGAGGAATAGGTCAACAGATGATACCACAGCTACCGCCTTTCATCTTGCAGCTAGTCACCTGGATAAACCTGGTAATTATTTCAGGATGCTGTTTATTGACTATAGCTTGGCTTTTAATACCATTCTTCTGAGCATCCTTATTAAAAAGATGACCTACTTGGGCCTCTCTGCTGTCATCTGAGACTGGATTAAAGACTTTCTGAGGGTTTGGTCACAAACAGTGAGGACTGGGCCTGTCACATCTACCTCACTGAAGCTTAGCATTGGCTCCCCACAGGGCTGTGTGCTTAGTCCCTATCTGTATTCACTGTATACATGCTACTGTGTATCATCTGACCCATCAACTGTAATATTTACGTTTGCAGATGATACTACCATAATGTGTCTTATTACAGATGGAGACAAATCAGCATACAGGGGGAAGGTTCAAAAATTATCCGCATTGTACTTAAATATCAGCAAGACAAAGGAAATGGGTGCCAATCTTCTGGCGGAAGAGACAGGAACCTGCCCCAATGTACATCAAGGGGAGCTGTTTGGAGAGAGTTTCCTCCTTTAAATTATTTGGGGTTCCCCTTAGTGAAGATCTCACCTGGAAAATCAGTGCAACCCAGGTGGCCAGGAAAGCCCTACAGAGACTCCATTTCCTCAGGGTCTTGCAAAAGAACAACGTGAAAAGCAATTGATGACCTCCTTCTAAAGTCTACAATAGCACGTGTCCTCACATACTGCATTACAGGCTGGAATGCTGGCTTGATAGCCACGGACAAAAAGACTTTACAGAGGGTGGTGAACACAGCACAAAACATCATGGGTTGTCTCCTGAGTCCCCCGGATGACATCACCAGGGACTGCTGTCTTAGGAGAGCAAGGAAAATTCTCAGGGACATTATTATTACTACATAAAGCTGAATCAACTTTTTTTAAAAAAATAATTATATAAGAACATGTTGAAGCTCATTTGCCACTGGTTTGCCCACTCCCTCAGTGTAAAGAGCTCCCTCTTGAGCTCCTCACAATCTCTCTCAGTATAATTTAGTGTTGTCAGCAAATTTGTCTACCTTGCTATTTACTGCCATGTCTAGATCATTTATGAGGAGGTTGAAAAGCAGGGTACAGAACCTTGGGGGACCCAACTCTTTACCTCCCACCACTTGGAAATGTGTCCATTTAGTGCTAGTCTCTATTTCCTGTCCCTTAGCAAGTTGCTGATCCAGGACAAGACCTGTCCTTTGATTCCATGACTGGCAAGTTTATTCAAGAGCCTTTGGTGTGGGATCTTTTCAAAAGCCTTCTGAAAGTCCAGATAAACAATGTCAACTGGAACGCCCTTATCCACATGCTTGTTGACACTCTCATTTCTGTTTGTTGTTGTTCATGTAATTGTTGTTGGAGATGCTACACTATCAATTTTGCATAAAATTGTAGCATAATTGAGCATTCATTTTCCCAAAGTGCCACCTGCAAGTGGAGCCAAAATGTGCAGCCTTTGGCAAGCTGTACAGTCCCACAGCACCCTCAGAAGAAAAGAAATAGTAATCCACCACTGAATATTCTTTACCTGTAAAACCCCGAAAAGGCTTGCTGTGAGTCAGAACTGACTTGAAGGCACATGGGGATTATCATATCCTAATTGGTACATGTCGTCGTCATGCAACCTCAAGTAGGAACAGACTAAGGGCCTTTTCACATGACCCCTAAGATCCGCTGGCCCCTTAAATTCAGACCAAAGATCTTAGGGGTTCGTTGCTCTTCCTTCCTCCCCACCAGAAAAAGAGAGGAAAAAATGCAGCTCACCTGGAGGAGCTTCCCGGAGCTCCGTTTCTCTTCTGCTTGCTTTTTCTCCTCCCACCTCTTCTCTTAAAGGGGCGGGAGGCAAAAAAAAACACAAGCAGAAGCCAGGAGAGCCCCGCACTGACCAGATTAAATCCGGACCTGGGGATTTTCACCCACCTCAAGCAGGTACAAGAAAGTGCAGCTGGGTCGCGCTTAGGTGGGCGGGGTCGCACTTAATTTCCTGCAAACTCTGGAGCTGGTGGGAAAACACTTGTAAGGCCATTTGCTGCGGAGTTTAGGGGTCGTGTATAAAGGCCCTAAGAGCAACCCTAATAGAGGTACCAAGGTAAGTGAGATGTTTAAAGAGGGGCTTTCCAGTCCAAACCCCAGGAAGTTTCCCTGAATGAATGAGGATTTGAACCCATGTCTCATGAATCCTAGGCTGTTACCATGCCCATTACACCACACTGGGTGTTCTAATTGATAGGTACAGACAGGAAGAATCTTAGAAAGGATTTGTATAACAAATAATAGTGCAGTGTGTTTCATTTAAGTGAGGAAGACAGGAGCCAAATGACTTGCATGCTGACTGACTTGCCTGACAATGGACCACTTCAAGACCCCTGATCGTCTTCCTTTGTTCACAGTCCTGGTAAACAAGGGCTGGGATCGTATCTAGGATTTTGGTGTGTGTGTGTGCAACAGGCTTTCTGTAACTTGTCCTCTGAGTAATCCTGGAGATTTGCTAAGGCATTATGTTTTTTTGATGAAAATCATTTGTCACACTGTCTTTGTTGTTGTTGTTTTGCTGCTGCTTCTCTTTCCTTCTGTCTTTAGGTTTGTAGCAGGAGAGGCCACGATGCAAATTTCTTATCATGAAAGCTGGGTAACATACGACTCTGCATTAAAACTCCTGAATAATTGAAGGATTTGTTTCAAGGCTGCACTTGAAAAGAAAACAAAACAACAATAACGGTGGTACAACCTATTTTCTTTTAGAATCCGTTTCTAACCAACAATGTAGAACTTCATTCTCTGCACCACGATCATCTAGCCCTGCTGTAGTCCACCTGTGGGCTTGGTGCTGATATGGTGTTAGTTGCCCTGATTGATGGCCTCAACCAGGAGACAAAAAGCAGAAGCACGATGCTCTTAATGCCCTGTGACCTCTCTGTGGCTCCTACCTGCCCTCTAGCATCTTACCTGGCAGCAGCCAGAAAACAATGTTCACTCCCTTAACTAGTCTTCTAAAATGGTCCACAAGGCCAGAAGGGCAGTTACTAAGAGGCAGAATGGCTAAGGGGTAGAGAGGAAAATCAGCATCTCCTCCATTAATTTCTGCAGAAAAGACAACACTGAAATCTTTCATCATTTAACTGTAACTATATAAGAACTGCTGAGTTGTCCTAAAAGTGATATTGGCTGCCCGACTTGTCAAGAATTCTGTCTTAGAGTGTGAGTAAAGCCAAATATGGAATCATTTTAATTTGATTCTAATTTGGAGACTGATTTTGGAATTCACCCTTCATACTAGATGCTACACAATTTGCAATCCAAATCTCTTCCTTCCTTCCTTCCTTCCTTCCTTCCTTCCTTCCTTCCTTCCTTCCTTCCTTCCTTCCTTCCTGTCTCTGCCAACCCATCCTTTCTCTGGTATCACCTCTGCAGCTCCTTTTTATAGTTTGTTGTTTCTCATTTAAAGCTTTAGACTACTACAATTCTCAAAAACCTTTCTATTGAAAAATGACATGGAAAGGCACTTAATAGTTTAACAGTACAGAATTTCAATGTTTTGACCAGTAATTCACATGTCTGTAACAGAGACTGACACTTTCCCCCTTCCCACCCAACTATTCTTTTTCCTTACTTTCCACACTGCATCCAGGAATTACCTCATCTCTGGTTACAATTGATCATGCCATTAGTTTAAAACCATATGTGAAGAGAGACATGGTCATTCCTTTTACCTGAAAGTCAGAGGAAAGAGTAATGGATGGGAAGCTGTGGGTGATTTTAGTGACACTTTCAGACCAGTCAGTTAAATAATTAACAACACCAAGCTTGGATTAACAGCAAAAGATATAACTGGATTCAGGATGAGCACTAACCAACCCTTCACATTAAAACAATGGTGCTTTGCTTCTGCATGTACAGGGCCACCTCAGGCATGAATATCATGCCTCAACTGCCTACATTACCACAACACTATTTGCAGACATACACACACACTATCTTTACAAGAACATATGTTTTCCTGTTTGGGAAATAGAAGCTCTCCAATCTCTGCTTCTGCTTATGACAGAGGAGGGGGGAAGCAGCTTCGGGAGAAGAAAGGGCTGGGCCAACTTAAAGGTTTTAACATGATCTGGTGGTGAGTAAGAAAATAATTTGAATTTAATCATTTTATAAGTGAAGCAAACCCAGTGGCATTTAGGCATAGACAGTAGTTGCGCTCTCAGCTCTTGTGCTATCCAACTTCCACACAAAGCTGCTGGTTGATATCAGCAGGAGACCTGGACAGAGGTGCTGATGAGACCCAACTTTATTTCTCTTTGATAGTTGTGTCAAATGAGCCTGTGCCTGAGGTCACCATTGGACTAGGCAAGTATCAACAGGCAGAGGCTTAATCTTTAACAGATGGAGGCCCTTCAAACAGATTGGTAGTGCCCAACATTGGAAAACATAGGTGTTTTTGTACTGCAACTCTTACAGAGCACTGAACAACACAGCTCTTGGTAGAGAATTCTGGGAGATGTAATCCATGAACAACCATGGCTGGGAACAATGGAAATAGGTGGTTCTCTGTGTGACAGAACACGCTTCCAATTCTCCTCCTCCTCCTCCTCCTCCTCCTCCTCAAAAACAAAAAACAAAAAACAAAAAAAAAAACCCACCAGATCCTGGAAACTAGTTGTGTTGCCAACACTCTTATCATTTTGCTTAGTAATCCTGGGGATTTGTTAAGGCAATTTTGTTGCAGGGCAAAGATGAAGGTCATTAGTCGGGGTTTTACAACACATCACTATGCTCATTATTTGATGACAGCAGCAGCAGCATCACTCTGAGAGCTGAGAGCTGGAACTGCCACAAAGGAACTTATATGGCTTTAAACACCGTATTTTTCGGTGGAAGCTGTGGCACATCCAGTTGCATCAAGGGTTTCTTTTTATTACCTTTTTAAACAAAAACTTTAAAAACTGACAAGACCATGAAGCAGAATTGTGGTTTCATTGTGTGTTTGGAATCATTATCTATTTTAGACCAAGGAAGGAAGGAAGGAAGGAAGGAAGGAAGGAAGGAAGGAAGGAAGGAAGGAAGGAAGGAAGGAAGGAAGACATCAGATAAAAGGGCAAAGGATTCTAAGCTTTGCCAGAAAACATGGGAAAACAGGCCATTTCTTGTGCTGCCTGTGGCTGGGCCCTAAGCAAGTGTTATTTTCAAGGGTTGGCTACCTTCTTCATCAGGTTATCCACTCTCACCAAATGGATTGCTGACTCACCAAATGTCAGACCCCTATTGCAAACTAGGTCTATTCTAAAATGGCAAATAGCTTGCCATAAACTCAGGACGATGCTCAAGGTAGGCATCTGGATTTTCACAGTCCTTTTTCTAGTATTGCTCTCTCTCTCCCCACTGGGATAAATCTCCATATCACTCCATTGAATATTATTCTCCTTGTATGAAAAAAACAGGACAGAGCTTGAAGCTGAAGCTCCAGTACTTTGTCCACCTCATGAGGAGAGAGGAGTCCTGGGAAAAGTCCCTGATGTTGGGAAAGATTGAAGGCAAAAGGAGAAGGGGATGGCAGAGAATGAGATGGTTGAATGGTGTCATCAATGCAAACCAACATGGATTTGACCAAACTCTGGGAGGCAGTGGAAGACAAGAGGGCCTGGCATGCTCTGGTCCATGGGGTCACAAAGAGTCGGACACGACTGAACGACTGAACAACAACAATAAAAAAAAGGAGGGAAGGAGGGAGCGAATTAATGTCCCTACAGTACGTCCAAAGAGTATCACTGCAATCTGTGTAAAATCTACCATAAAACTTACAGAAAGTATGTAATGATGCTTGTTCTTCACCTGAAAAATAGCATGTTGCAATTCTAGCGGTAATATTTTTCTACTAATAGTACCAAAAAACATATAAAATATAGGCAATCCGCAGCTTCTTTTGAAGCTTACAGGTAAGCTAATATATATTTTATGCATCCTCTCTGTTTGTATGCATATACTGATGGCAAAAAATATATTTTCTTACCTGAACCAAAGAGATTTTGCAGGGGGGGGGAGCAGGCAGTGAAATGCAGATCAGAAGAAAAGACTAATCATTTGTCACTGTTTGGCTTTCAAAAGAAATATTAAATATTTTAGATGTTTCTAAAGCATCTTCAAAATGCATCACCTTCTGTACACAAGTCAACACCCACAAACCTGAAGCATAGTATTTCATATTATCTCGAAAACTAACATTTTTCCAGGCCTGCAATTAATATAGCTGTTATTAAAATAAGAAACTAAAGCTGACAGCAGACTCCCCTGTTAAGATTTCTCCTCCCCCATACACATACCCTTCAACTGCCTAACATGTCAATAAGTGATTAATGCAGTCCCTAAACTACTGTAATCAGTGCATCTCATAGCTGCAATTATAATTATTCATTTAACTGCCATACTCTAGTGAGTGTGGTGTGTATCAGTGAGAAGCACTTTGCCGCTAGAGCTGTCCTCCTTGCAGAAAACTTCCAAGTACAAATCAGCTCATGGAGCTGCCTTGGATGCCGTTCAGTACGAACAACCTTCCTACCTTTGTAATAGGCAGGGATATATGGACAGAACTCTGTCACTGTATACATTGTATATATATAAAAACATGGTTTCTTAACAGAAAGGGGGATGCTGGAAAGTGTTTCTTGTGGAATCGTTGTGCTGTCATGTTTTTCTTAAAAATCAGAAATGTGGATTTGTCATATTGGAAGAAAGGACAAAAAATAAGTGGGAGGGAAGGAGGGAGGGAGGGAATGTCCCTACAGTACGTCTGAAGACTATCATGCAATCAGTGTAAAATCTACAATAAAACTTGCAGAAAGTTTATAATGATGCTTGTTGTTTGCCTGAAAAACAGCACGTTGCAATTCTAGTGGTATTATTTTTCTACTAATAGCACCGAAAAAGCATATAAAATATAGGCACATCCCTATGTTTCATTACCACAGGGCTTCTCTGGGTACTGTTACTTCAGTTCAGGAGAGAAACCTGTGAGAAGGGGAGGATTCCTGTTATGGGATACTTCCCCTGAAAAGAACACACCTACCAACACTGACTGGTCCATTTGGGAAAATAGGATGTTGCCCTACTTCAACCTCCAGCTATCTAGGAAGCCCATTCTGCCTGCTTCCTTACCACAATGTGGAAAATAAGTCAGGGCAAAGGGAGAAGCAGTGCCAGATGTCAGCTGGAACTCTACTTAGGTACCACCTACTGATGGCTGCTAGCTGCCTAGATGCCCTAAGGACATCTGATCTCTTCGGAAGCAAAGCAGGGTTGGTCCTGGTTAGCACTTGGGTGGGAGACCACCAGGAAATACCAGGTGCTTATAGGAGCCTCAAGTATGAACTGCCTAACCACTCCAGTATTCCTGACTCCATGGACATGGGGTCACGAAGAGTCGGTCATGACTGTAACACACACACACACACAAGTGGCTGCTACATCTTCCATTCCAGCAACTGCAGTGAGCACCAGCTCTGCCTGATGCCCTCACATAAAACCAAGCATAGAACAAAAGGGAGGATAATATATTTCTCCCCAATATGCGACTTTTTGTCTGTGCGGAATGTTCCATCCATGCACTCATCCATGTAAACCCCCCCCCCTCCAGCTTCATCTACAGTCCAATGTGTTGTAGGCCAGACATTATGTTCCAGAAGGTTTTATTTTTAACTGAAGTAACATGGATGTAGGCCCTGAATGCAATATTAGTGTTTTGTGTTTAAATGTATTGGGGGTTTTTTACTCTTTTGGTTGTTTCTTGGCATTTCAGTCTTTTAATTGTTTTAATTGTTTATTTTGATTGTAAGCTGACCAGAGACCTTGGGTGTGTGTGTGTGTTCTGTCGTTACAGTCATGGCCGACTCTTCGTGACCTCATGACCATGGAGTTTTCTTGGCAGGAATTCTGGAGTGGCTTGCCAGTTCCTACTCCAGTCTGCCTACAGCACCTGGTATTCCCTGGTGGTCTCCCATCCAAGTACTAACCAGGGCCGACCCTGCTTAGCTTCCGAAATCAGGCGAGATCGGATGTGGGTAATGGGCAGCATATAAGCTATAAAAATAAATAAATTTTAGCAGAGCTTTTAAAGGAACTTTCCTAGTACAAAGTCCACCCAAATGAACCTGCCCCTGCTAATGGAGTCTGCTATGTTTGTTATCGCAGTACCCATTATTTTTCATTCCCCTTGAGTGGACAAGCCATTTGCAAATTAAGAAAATGGACTATAATGGAGGGTTTGATTCCCGCCTCCAGCATTTTGGGAAGCAAGTAGAAAGTGTGATAAGTAAACATTCTTTGTTACATAAAAACATGTAATGTTAACAGTGCAAGAGGAACAGCAATACACCCTCATCACCCCAAGAAGTGACACATGCCAGCTAATTCTCCCCCCCCAGCCGAGTTCTTCCAAGCTCTGCGTATTAGCTATGATGAAAAACTATGAGATGATCTAAATGGACATCAATGGGCAGGAAAAAATGATAGCAGGTCAAATACAGAAATGGCATGGCCTCTCCCGAAAAACAACCCATGACCTGTGTTAGGAAGAGAAAGAATAAGAATCAAATGGATTGAAGGAGAGGTCAGAGAGTATAAGAATGAGTTATGGAGATGGCAAAGGTAAGGCTTGGGTCACGGGAGAAGAACAGGGCATGTGAGCGCTTGAGTGGATCAATAAAGGTTTGCTAAAGAGGAAAGCCTTAAGAAAGGATTTGAAGGAGGGTAGGGGAGCAGCTCGAGAGACAAACACGGGGATCTGTCAGTGCTCCCGGTGCATCTTGTAGCAGTGCAAATGCTCAGCCACAAAAGCAAATTTAGTAGCATTCAATTCTTCCACCACCCCCACCCCCAAATCTCTGGTTTAGTAATGTGGGCTATTGTGCTTCTATACCTACAATTCAAAATGCCACGGAATAGCTGAGTATTGCTGCATGATATGGTGCCCACCTTGCCAGCAGGAGAAAGGATGCATGTTCTTCAAAATATATCCCCTCAGCTTTTGAAATTAAAAACAAATAAAAGGAGAGAGGGCTCAGAGTTATTAAAAATTCTCCTGGAAAACAAATTTTAAAATATTCTGTAATATGTTTTTAAAAGATGGTGAAGACAGGGCAAAATATCAACTCAGTGAGGATGTGGTGTTGGAGAAGAGCCTTGCAGAGCAAAAATGAGTAAACTGGGGCTATCCCATCATGCACCTAGTAATACATAATTTATTTTAATTGTAAGCCGTCCAGAGACCTTGGGGTGGTGGGCAGCATATAAGCTGTAAAAATAAAATATAATGAATATAAAGTGCTGAGTAGAAAAGACAATATTGCTGGGAAAATGATGGGGTCAGTAGGAAGAGAGGAAGACCCAATATGAGAAAGGTTGTCTCAAAAGAAAAAGACCTGAGCAGCCTCCACACATCAGAAGCATCCGCGGACCAGCAAAAGGTTTTTTAAAAGCCTGTGCTACAGCTGGTAGGCAGGCCATGTGGTCGGCAGTAAATAAAATAAAATAAAATAAAAGGAGTGTTGACTCGGCCAGGTTGGCTCTCTAAAATGAAGAAAATAAAAAAAAAAAAATTAAATGAGCACCAGCCCGGCTCCAGGGGCTGCAAATGAAGAAAATAAAAAAAAAAAAAAACTAACAAAAGCAAACAACCCGGCAACCTGGCCCGAAGGGCTGCACGGTTGGCACATGGGGAGGGGGGGGGAGAGGTGCTGGCCCCAAGCCAGCACCTCAAAAAGCCCCTGCCACAGGGGCCAGGATCATCCATCACCACTGCCACCCAGTAAGTCAGACCTGAACTGGTTTGGATTGGCTCGGGTTCGTATGAGTTTTTTTTTTTTAAAAAAACTATTATACGAACCCGAACCAAACTGAACCAAGGGTGGACCCGAAACAGACAAAGCCGAACCATGGGTTTTCTGTTTCATACCCACCTCTGCATGCAAACTCTTGATCAAAGGCAGAATTTGATAGTGTTTTTTTAGATGTGTGTTTACACAGAAATAGATAGATAGACCAACAACTTTTCCAGATTCTTCCTTTCATTCATATGCATACCAATATTTGTTAGCTGGTGTTTTCTAGGAGTTGAGACTGAAAGAGTGCATTTTCCAAGCTCTAGTTAGAGTTCTTGCCAAGCTCTTCTGCTTGAGAAATTCTCTGTCTCACAATGCAATCAGGACAGATCCTGAGACCTTTCCCCATTGGATTCCCAGGGTCACTTACACGATGACCCCACAACAGCATCGCAAACATGCTGTCTTACTGATACAGCCATGTACTTTCTCTCCACATCACTGCTTTCATCTAAGCATAGCACTGGTCACACATTTGGAGACCACATACATAAGCTGAGGTGCTCCTGGGATTGCCTGTCTCTTAAATTGCCACTTTTGATACACAAGAGTGACACCCTGAATAGAGGAAGACTGTTCTCTTTAGGTGCCCTCTCCATGTGAGTAACGATCCCAGGTTTTTCTCAGCTTGGTTCATGTGGAGAGATTGGCTGGGGAGAGCTTCAGGCCCCTCTTCCAGAGGGTTGTTTTTTGCATTTTGGGTGTGATGCTGGTGGGAGAGTGCGACTCTCTACAAGGCTTTAACAAACACATGATGAGGTGTAAATCACACCTATTTCTGCAGCTCTGATACTCTCACCCCTCTCCTTTTAAAATGCAAAGGCTTTATCAAGCCAACTAAAAGGTAAAAAAATTGTGCTTTGCTTGCCTGCCTATCTATCTACCTGCCATAAACAGTATATCACTATATACGAGAGACGGGAACAAACTGAACTATGAATGAGAAAAACTGATGAACCAGTTTGGGCATCCTATTTTGCCCAAGCAAAAGAAAGCACCAAATGTTTCTCCTCTCTGTGCTTCATTTTGCTTAGACAAAACAGGTGCCCACCCAACCCCTTTCTGCTGCTCCCGTTGCCTCCTTATCTGGTCTGTGACAGTACAATAGCAACAGTGATGTAACAGCAGCAGGTGGACACACACACACCCCAGTCACAAACTGAAAACAAACAAACTGCAAACTTGTTCAGTTTTCTGGTTGGCTTGTGATTTGTAGTTAACCACGAATCATCGCGAATCACCCTTTTTCAGGTTCATGCCCATCTCTGCTAAATCCTTACGCCCGGTCTCCCTGTTCAGGCTCTGTTCAGGTCAAGTGCTGCTGTGTCCAGTTGCTGGGAAACCAAAAACAAGAAAGCTCAAGTTCTCTTTTGCCATCTTCTTAAACCTCCTAGGAGACAATGGTTTGGCCACTCAGGAAAGTAGGGAGCGGCCTTATTCTCACTGCTGTGATGTGCCAACCCAGGTAGATGTCTCCCGAGACCCAGCAGCATTCTTCTTACATTCTAACCCCATCCTTGGGACGATGCCACAGTATGACCCATATTTGTTGCCCCATATTCTCCCCAATGATACATTCCCTTTTCTTTTCTCTCTTCTTCCACTGTGGGCGAATGTTACCTTAGTTTCACCTCCATGCAATTTTATTATACTGTTTCCTAGTGATCTAGTACTCATAGCCTATAGGACTATGGAGTGAGTAAATGAGATGAGGTCATCAGCTTGTACTGACCATTCAACCTTGTGCTACTCTTCTACCCCTGCACACAATTAGAGCTCTTCCGTTTTATGACAGACTGCAGGCAACGGTGAGATCCGCATTTCCATATTGCACGCGTTCGGTAATATAATTTGTTAATCCCATGATGAAGTTGACAAAATTCCAAACACATAAAATTATTCCTGCTCTTGGATAACATCCAGTCAGGCTTGCTGTGAAGATAAATATCGCTGTTTCGCTAACATCTACCATGATGCGGCTTTACATTCACACTTCTGCTTTTCTCTGCAAAAAGCTTTGATCTGCTTTATTTGCCTCCTGGCAGTTCTAACATCTTAGGAAATAAAATAGCCTTTCTTTCTCCTTCTGCACATGTTCCTCTGAATGTGCTCAGCTTTTTTTTTTTCAGACAAAAGAACAAAAATGTATGAATTGCAAGGGAGGAAACCACTCTTCGTCTTATCTAGAAAACAGTTGCTTCTGTATGAACGGGCTGAGGGGGCCTAGCATGGTGAACCCAAATTTGACTTTCATGGTGACAGGACAACAGGTGAGTGTATGGCAATCGTGACATGGATCATTCCGTGCATTATTTTCCCAGTCTTTTCAGAAACCCTACTCCATCATTCCACAAGGTGTATCTTATTTTTCAAATGAAATGTAGTAAACAAAAAGATTTTTGCTTTCAACTCACAGACATTGTACTAGATGAATTATAAAACAAGTCCACTTTTCCATGCTGTGAAGACTGCCGGTCTTCCTCTGTTTGTACAACAATCTGTGCTGGTTTATCTCAGCCATATTCAGCAAGTATGGAAGGATATTGAAGTCTTTCATCCCAAGCAAATGGGGAAAGAAAGCTCATATTCATAGTGATGAGTAATAGTTACAAGCCAGGTAAGATCAACAGGCCCTTCCATGGTGCTCAGACCAGCAACAGCCCTACATTCTTTCAGCAAGGGGTTCTGCAGTACATATCCGGAAGTACTTGCCTCTGCTTCTGTGTTCTCCACAACAAATGGTAGATTCCAGCAAACAGTGTGAAAATTTTGGAGAATTAAAGATGCTGGCAGTGTTATCCAGGACAGGTGCTTCTTCAGAGAGATGAGAGATGAACCATCAAAGCCCTCATGATTTTCCATCTCAAATAAGTGAGGGAGATCCAGTTCAATTGGTGTGACTTTTCCAGCCATGAGAAAGCTAAGCGGAGAAGAAGAAGAAGAAGAAGAAGAAGAAGAAGAAGAAGAAGAAGAAGAAGAAGAAGAAGAAGAAGAAGAAGAAGAAGAAGAAGAAGAAGAAGAAGAAGAAGAAGAAGAAGAAGAAGAAGAAGAAGAAGAAAGTCAATATCCTGTACATTGCTCTGATTGACTGACTGGCTGAGTCATCAATTGATCGAATGATAGTTTGAAAACATTTGTCACACATCTTTATGCCCACCAGAGCTCGCAAGGCATGCTTCCACTAGTATGTGAAGGAAGGGTGCAAAATGGAGAGTAACATCATCTTTTTTAGAAGAAGAAGAAGAAGAAGAAGAAGAAGAAGAAGAAGAAGAAGAAGAAGAAGAAGAAGAAGAAGAAGAAGAAGAAGAAGACAATATGGCTGAATTCAAGGAGTCTTAAGACTTAAGCGCTTAAACCCCTGAACTTGAAGTGATAAATCTCCAATATTTTTATTTCTTCCTTTTTTATTATGTCCAAATATATAAAATCCGACCTTGTAAAAATGGTCTGAAATGAAATTATAAGTTGGCCTTACAAGTTGACAAGTTCCAATCTTGATAATGAAAGCAAGACGATCAGGAATTTGGTTGACCAATGTCACACATCTGCCATCGCATCCACTTTGGATTTTTTTGGTCTTCTTCCTTGGAACAGGAATACATTTCTTTGGATTTGATGATCTTGAGGGAAGTGGCCGTCACACAAATCCTGAAAGAGATCATAAGAATTAAAACAACACACTTCAAGAATCTGCACCTTTGTGCGGCGTTTGGAAGAAATAAAGAGCACTCACTAACAATGCATTTAGTTGAACATATGAACAGTTGTAATGGATACATTTTTTTAAAAACAATAGCAGACATGTTTTGGTCAGGTGGATGTGTACATATTGTGTAATGTGTGTAAATAATTGTGCCCATTTAGGAAAACTATGTTTAAAACTGTCCACTAATTTCCAAGTAAACTGTTGAACAGGGCCACTGTTTGAAGAAATGCCTGGAAATTGGCTCATCTTGAGACCCCCAATGAATTGTTTCCTCTTTTCTCAATCTTGATTTGGGTCATACTTGCCATGTCAAACTAATGTAGCATCATGGTAGGACTGATTGCTTCTTTTTAGAGACAAATGAAGAAAATATTAAGAGCTGGTTAACACAACAATATTTTCTCTCCCCCCCCCCGGTTTTTCCTTCCCTTCCTCTTTATATTTATATAACTTGTATGTCACCCACTACCCAAGGGTCTCTGGGCAGCTCACAGTCACAATAAACACCTCAGACAGTTAAAACATCAAATTTGCAATAAAATTAAAACAATAAAACGTTTAAATACAATAAATACAATATATTAAACTACTACACTAAAATCGCCATCAGGACCCACAATAATCAGTTTAAAAACTTCTGGAAAAGGAATGTGTTTACCTGGCGCCGGAATGTCATCAATGTTGGCACCAGGCGGGTCTCACTTGGGAAGGCATTCCATCATCTGGGGACAGCTGCTGAAAAGGCCCTGTTCCTACAAGCCATCCCTTTCATCTCCATGAGGGATGGCTCTTTCAGGAAGGCCCCCTAGCTAGATCTTAACTGCCGGGTAGGTTCATATGGAAGAAGGTGATTGAGACATACAAAATAATGCAGGGTAGGAGTAAAGTGGATAGAGGGAAGCTCTTCTCCCTCTCTCAAAATACCAGAACTAGGGGACATACACTCAAATTGAGTGCTGGGAGAGTAAGAACTGACAAAAGAAAATATTTTTTCACCCAGCGCGTTGTAAGTCTATGGAACTCCCTGCCACAGGATGTGGTGATGGCATCTGGCCTGGATGCCTTCAAAAGGGGATTGGACAGATTCCTAGAGGAAAAGTCCATCACGGGTTACAAACCATGATGGAGATATGTAATCTCTAGGCTTTAAACCATGGTAGTTCAAGGGCCAGATGCAGGGCAGTGGTATCAGGAGACAGATATCTAGTCTCATGCGCTCCCAAACGCATCTGGTGGGGCCGCTGTGAGATACAGGAAGCTGGACTAGATGGGCCTTTGGCCTGATCCAGCATGGCTCTTCTTATGTTCTTATGTTCTAAGGTGGTCCTTCAGGTATCTAGGTCCTAAGCCACTTAGGGCTTTATATGTCAAAACAAGCACTTTGAATTGGGCTTGGGCAGCAACTGGTAAACAATGAAGGTTATACAGAATTGGCATGATGTGTTCCTTGGCGGCCCTGCCACTCACCAGCCGTGCAGCATGATTCTGAACCAGTTGCAATCGCCGGACCGTCTTCAAAGGCAGCCCCACGTAAAGCGCATTGCAGTAATCAATATGGGATGTTACCAGTGCATGCGTAACTGTCATGAGGCTCTGTTTGTCCAGGTAGGGGTGCAGCTGATATATTTTCTGCAGCTGGAGAAAGGCGTCCCTGGCCACCGAGTCCACCTGGGCTTCCAGAGTTAGACCAGGGTCCAGGAGCATCCCCAAGCTATGGACCCTGTTTCTCTTCTGTGCTAAGAACGTAGAGATGGGCACCTTATGAAAAATAACATGCTGCTTCATTGTTCCGTTAGCTTTCAAAATGTTACAAAATGAAATGAAGCAGGAAGCAGCATTTCATTACAAAATGAAACAGGAAACAGCATTGTGTTACAAAATGAAATAATTCCTTTTCCCTTTGAAAATGAAATGTTTCATTACTCTACAAAATGGCTCCCTTTAAAAAGCTACCCACCAAATTGGGTAAGAACATAAGGTATCTGTCTCCTGATATCAGGGGAGCCATTTTATAGAGTAACGAATCATTTCATTATTGTTTTGTTTTGTTACAATTTTTTACAAAATTTATTTAAAATGAAATGAAATGAACTGCTAGTAGAAACAAAATAAAATTAAATGAAACTATATTTTTCCATTCCATGCCCAACCCTTCAGGAAAGCCTTGTTTATGGTATTTCTCCTAACCCTGGCTGTCAATGACACAAGGGACTTTCCAGGGTAGAAAAAGGACAATCTGGAAACCCTTCAGTCCACAAGGTTGCTTCCTGCAGGGTTTTATTCCTACATATGTTTATTTGGAAATACAACACTCCCACCTCCAAGTTCGACAGGTTTTTCTGCCTAGCAAGAAAGCTTAAGAAGCCTTTCTGAGTTTTAAAGCCTGGAGTTTTATTGCTTCCCTTTCCCTTTATTCCAGCTGTGGCAGGAAGCCAAACCCATGGTGGCTCCATACCTCTGAAACGGTGGTGTCTTGTCATCAGCAACTTGGAAGGCCCAATTTGAAATGTGAGTTCAAACTGGAAGCTTGCAAAGCACTCGAAAACGGCTCCACGCTGGCCATTGTTTCAGGGAAGGGCTGAGTCATCAGAATATGTGGCTTTGGCAAAAAAAAAGAAGAAGAAGAAGAAGAAACACTTTAAGTGCAGGTGATATAATTCACCGTGACCATTTCGGCTGGGTACCTGTCTCAAATGAATAAATGTCCATAAAACAGTCTCTTGAGAACTGGGAGATTTTGGGCTTTGGGAAAATTATGAGTTGATGGAGGTCATTTCCCCCTCCCCCACGCCCCTACTCTTTTTTCTTTTTTTCTTTTTCTTTTTCTTTTTTTTTTTTGAGTTGTTGAAAGTTGCTTCAGTCAGAATGACTTTTAGATTATTATTTTTCAAAAATCAAGATAGGTAAAAAAGATAGCTTTCTATGTAGCCTTACTGGCAGACAATCCTCCTAACACATTTGCTTAGAACTAAGTCCCGTCGAAAGCAATACAGCTCACTTCCATTTAAATACAGGTTGGATAAAACGGTACAGTTCTTGGCATTAACCAGAAACATGGGCTTTAATTGATACACAATAAGAACATTCCTTTCCTAGACATCCTTTGGCACAGGCAACACCTGACCCCTTCATTGGGGCAAATACCAATTTTAATGTAGTAAAGGTTTACCCACAGTTTCATTTGGAGAAAAGGGAAGGTAACTCCCCTCCCATATTTTACAAATCCATAGTCAATATCTGCCTTATTTGTTGGCATACTGGTGAGTATGTGTGGTTGGTTTTGTTTTCTTTTATTTTCACAACTATTGATTCTCCCAAATAAGAAATGGAAATGATTGCTCTTCTATAGCAGGCCTGTACAACATGTCAAATATGGCAACTCAAAGCCTGCGGGTGCTAAGAAGTCACCCAACAGGTCCCCACCTGCCTCTCAACCTGGGGGTGCTCCTTCTCCTCCTCCTCCTCCTCCTCCTCTGCCAGTGCCGCAGAGCTTGATGGAGGGGAGCGGGCACTCCTCCTCTTCCTCTTTCTCCTCCTCCACCAGCACCACCAGCTCTATAGAGCTTGGTGAGTCATGGGGGCAACTCTGCCACCAGTGTTGTGGAGCTTGGAGGGGTGAGCAGGCGCTCCTTCTCCTCCTCTGCCACCAGGGTTGCAGAGCTTGGTGGGGGGTGGGGGACAAGTGGGTGCACTACTGCCAGCACTGGGGAGCTTGGTGGGGGGGGTGAGCGGGTGCTCCTCCCCCACCACTGCCAAAGAGTGCCACAGAGTGGTGGGTGGGCGGGCGGGTGGTGATTGGGTTCTCCTGCTCTTCCACTGCCACCAGTGCCATGGAGCTTGGTGGGTGGGTGGGGGCGGGTGGAGCAATTGCGAGGACTGTGTGTGTGTGTGTGTGTGTGTGTGTGTGTGTGTGTGTGTGTGTGTGTGTGTGTGTGTGTGTGTGTGTGTGTGCACTCCCACTTGGGAAAGGAGCCTATAGGGCAATCCATCTTGGGGAACTTTTGTGAGACTGTTAGAAGGTATGTAATTGGGAAAGAGAAAAATACTAGATGAACAATCTCTTCAATAGGTCCTGCTCAATTTATCTCACTGCACAAAACTGCCACTTTCCAGTAGGTCTAGGGCTTTGAGGGACAGATCCAGGTTCCTTTGCAGTGGATTGAGTAGAACAGCCTCAAAACATAGCAGAGCTGGCTTGTCACATTTCAAAATGGGGCTATTCTGAAAAGCTTTTCTTCCAATGGTATGATAGCCATGATTTTTTAGTACAGTAGAACCCCCGTACCTGCGTAGGGTCAGTCCCAGGACCCCCCACGGATATAGAAATCTGTGGATAAGAGCTAATGCTCTTATCCAGGGTGGCAATGGTGATGAGGAGGGGAAGTGGAAGGAGTTGGCAGTGGTGGCTAGGGAGGGTGAAAAAGAGAAGCTGCAACCCCCCCACCCCTGCCCTTACCTCCAGGCCAGGGGTCTCCTCTGCAATGGTAATGTAGCAGCTAAAGAGGCACCCATGCCAGAATGCTCACCCAGAACATTGGGGGGCAGCAGAAGAGGCACCCACACCACACAGCTCACCCAGAACATTGGTAGTGGCAACAGAATAAGCACCCATGTGGACCTGCAGATGCCTGCAGTAAGTGCGGGTGCTCTTCTGCCATCCCGATGTTCTGGGCAAGTGCTGCAGTGTCGGAACCTCTTCTGCCGCCACCCCCAGTGTTCTTTCTGCGTGAATAGTGTGGAGGTCTCTTTTGCCGGGTGCCTCTAAAGTGGGCTGGTCACTTTAACGACCTGCATGGCCAACTGGCCTTTGAACTTCCTGCTTGGTTCCCAGGCAGTGGACCAGAAGTTTGAGCAGGACGTTCAAAACTTCTGATCCTTCAGGTACCCAAACAGGAAGTGGTTGGCTGGCTAGGCAGGTCCTCCACCTCTCTGGAGGGTGTCTGGCTGGCCTGTGGTGGTAGCGAGGAGGAATGTGGATGGTGTTGGCAAAAGTAAGTTTTCCCCCCCCTCGTTGCCCTACACCCCGATGATCACCAACCACTGATAACTGAATCCACGGTTGGTGAATAAACTGATAAGGGGATCGTACTGTACATGATTTTTAGTCCACAACTGTTTTATTCATAAAATGCTACAACAGAATGCGTACACTGTAGAGATGGGATTGATTTTTTTAAAAAAATCTGATATTCAATAAATATTGCTGATATATCAAATAGTTGTCGTTTAATATTCATCAGTTCTAGAGCCACGGCTATCTTATAAAACAACAAAACAAAACAAAACAAAACAAAAAATCAAGCCTCCCCTGAAGGCCAGGAAAGCCCCCATCTGTGTAACTGAAATGCAGTTGCCAAGATTAGGGGTGAGTAGGGGCAATAGTCTCCCTGAAGCCAAGGGCTGCCCCAAGAAAAAACATAAACCAACAAACCATTCATTGGTTTGTGGCTCCTTCCAACAAACAACACAACTTGAAGTTGGAGACATGTCTCTACCCAGTTCTGATTAAATGTAACAGTACATCCCACACAGGCTATTTGAACTTTCTACTGTCCAGAGAAATTCAATCAATAACACAATCTATGGCTAAGTTTTTACTCTCAGCCTTAAGAATTCGGAAATGCTACAGTAAGACAACCACCTGATTTAAGATTTATACTGTCTCATATATTTTAACAACTTATGTACTCTGTATCTTATATATTATGCTATTTACTTATGAATATTCAGTTCTATGATTGTATCATAATAAAGTAAAGCAAAGGTTTGTGGGTTCATGGGCGGGGGAGTTCATGGTTTGTGGTTCATCAACCTTGTTGATGTCACACTCAAACCTGTGGGTTGCTTTACAGAGGGCCTTTTCACATGACCCCTAAGATCTGCTGGCCCCTTAAATTCAGACCAAAGATCTTAGGGGTTCATTGCTCTTCCTTCCTCCCCACCAGAGAAAGAGAGGAAAAAATGCAGCTCACCTGGAGGAGCTTCCCGGAGCTCCGTTTCTCTTCCGTTTCTCTTCCGTTTCTCTTCTGCTTGCTTTTCTTCCTCCCACCTCTTCTCTTAAAGGGGCGGGAGGCAAAAAAAAAAAAAACACAAGCAGAAGCCAGGAGAGCCCCGCACTGACCAGATTAAATCCGGACCTGGGGATTTTCACCCACCTCAAGCAGGTACAAGAAAGTGCAGCTGGGTCGTGCTTAGGTGGGCGGGGTTGCACTTAATTTCCTGCAAACTCTGGAGCTGGTGGGAAAACACTTGTAAGGTCCGGAGTTTGCAGCCATTTGCTGCGGAGTTTAAGGGGGTCGTGTATAAAGGCCCAGAGTCAGCCATCCTGCATTTGGTCTTCCTCTTATCTTCTGTTTCAACATTTTTGGCTTCAAAGGTTGTTGAGCTTTGATTCGATCTAGAATCCACTTTGTTCATAATTCTGGCAGCCAGGCTATCCACAAAACACTCTTCTAGCAACACATTTCAAACAAATCTCCACCCCCCCATCAGCTTTCTTACCCTGGGAACATATAATTTGCCACCCTTCTTCCACAGCATCTGAGGGAACTATGTTTTCTGTGTCCTACTTTGCTAAGATGGAAGTTTTGGAAGGGCCTCCCTTATCTCCTGTTGATTCCTTGGAAAATTGAGGCACCATCTCACCCCAAATGTCTCTGTAGACTTCTGTGATGGTGGCAACAGCTTAAATTTGGAGGCTAAACAGTCTACAAAGGAAGGAATTTGATCTATCATTTTCTGTGGGAAGACTAAAGTTCAAATTTATTTATTTATTTATTTATTTATTTATTTATTTATTTATTTATTTATTTATATACTGCCCAATTTTCCCAAATGGGAATTCAGGGTAGTTAACAAAATATAACATACAACAATTCCAAAATAAATACTGGTTCCACAGTATGACATATTTTTTTAAAAAGCCCCAAAAACAGTCAGTAAAGTAGAACGAAGATTTAGAATACAATACTAAGAATACAAGCAATAATAAGGCAAGATGGAAAAAAAACAGGTGGACAAACAAACTCATGACATCTACTCATAAAATAAATCAACCTCCTTGATTGCCAAATGGAGCTATAAAGAGCCAGGTTTTTAACAGCTTCTTAAATGTTGGGAGGGACTCCACAGCTCAGAAGGTGGATCCACAGTATGAGATCCACCACAGAGAAAGTGTGATTCCAGGTTGAGGTTTTATGTGTATCCCAGGGTGTGTGTGATTCAGAGCACAAAGGACTATAATGTTCTGGTGGGACGGACCAATGTTGACCTTAGGATGATACGCTCTGTCAGATATTCTGGTCCCAAGCCATGAAGGGTTTTGTAAATCTTAAAATTCACTGTGCAGGTGATTCCCAAACATAGTCCTCTCCTCCCAGTTGGACAGGGGCCCTGCCCAATGACTTTAAAGACTAAGTTTCTGGGAAGCTGCCATCCGACAATGCCTGCGGATCCAAGTTGGGAAACCATTGCATTCCCTCCCCCATACATCCCATTAATAGCAACATCAGGAATATGCCACCAGATCCCTACCAAATAGTTGCAGCTGCAATATCTGCTATGAAACCCAGATATCATGATCCATGATCCATTGCATCCCAAGAAGAAGAAGAGGTGGCCCACACTGCTGCTCCAGGATGAGGTGTTACTCCATTTCAGACCATGAACTGCCTGTGCCAAAATATATGGAGCTGATTCAATTGCCAATGCCCGAGTTGTCATAAATCAAGAAGATGGGAAGCTGAGAACCTTAATACAGTAGTACTTGGTATAGAGGAATTAATTCGTTCCAAATGAAATTCTGTTTCCCCCTATCTGCGATTTCCCCCTATCTCCAGAAATTTGTTCCTTTGAGCAGATTTTCTGTTTAAATAATTAACTGCTTATTATACGAGGGTCCACTATACTGTGAATTTAAACACCCATTTAAACACTATGCTATGTACAGGTGTGTGAGTAAAACAATAACAATTGTCAAATTGCCCCCTCAACCATTGGGCTATAGCAATAATCTCACCAACCTGTGTAGGAATTTTAAGGCACTGCGTTGTAAGCCTCTGGGTCCTCTGTAGAGTTAAGGAAGCTGCCTTGCCATTACAAGTATTTGATTTCTTTTATAAATATACAAGTGGAGCACAGGAGAAGCAAACAGCCATCCCTTCAGCAGGTAACAGATCCCAGGAGAGCTACTTGCCCAGACAGTCCTCCCCTAAAAAGCTGCCCTCTACCCACCTTTTAACTAGTTCTGCTTAGACACTGTCATGGCCTTTCTGTCTGTTCAAAGTTGAAGGTGAAAAGCGGTGTGCCCCAGGGATCTGTCCTGGGACCAGTGCTTTTCAATCTGTTCATAAATGACCTGGAGACAGGGATAAGCAGTGAGGTGGCCAAGTTTGCGGATGACACAAAACTTTTCTGAGTGGCAAAAAACAGAGAAGATTGTGAAGAGCTCCAGAAGAATCTCTCCAAACTGGGGGAATGGGCTGCGAAATGGCAAATGCATTTCAATGTAGCAAAATGTAAAGTAATGCATATTGGGACAAAAAAAAATCAAAACCTTATCTATCAACTCATGGGCTCTGAGCTATCTGTGGCAGATCAGGAAGGAAATCTTGGTCTGCTGGTGGACAGCTCAATGAAGGTGTCTACTAGAGATGGGCACAAAATGAACAATTTTTTGTTTCGGTTTTTGTTTTTTTGTTTCGTTACGTAACAAAACGACCAATGAATTTTGTCTCCAAAATGAAACGAAACAAACAGAAACACCGGAAATTTTGTCGTGCATTTCGTTTCCATTACTGCAATACAGTGAACTGCTTTAAATGCTAAAAAAATAAAAAATTGAAATAAATGGTAATGAAACGGTAATGAAACAAACAAAAACAAAAATGATTTTTTTGCAAAAATTAGCGAAAAATGGAAACGAACCGAAACGGACCCTCCAAATGACAAACGACAAACGAAACTCCATTTTTTTCTATTCATGCCCATCTGTAGTGTCTACCCAATGTGTGACAGCGGTGAAAAAGGCCAATTCCATGCTAGGCATTATCAAAAAGGGGACTGAAAATAAAACAGCTAACATTATAATGCCATTATACAAAATGATAGTAAGGCCACACCTGGAGTATTGTGTACAATTCTGGTCACCACATCTCAAAAAAGACATAGTGGAACTGGAAAAGGTGCAAAAGAGAGTGACTAAAATGATTACTGGGCTGGGGCACCTCCCTTATGAGGAAAGGCTAAAACATTTGGGGCTCTTTACTCTGGAGAAAAGGCACCTGGGGAATATGATTGAGATGTACAAAATAATGCAGGGCATGAGTAAATTGGATAGAGGGAAGCTCTTCTCCCTCTCACAAAATACCAAAACTAGGGGACATACACTCAAATTGAGGTCTGGGAGAGTAAGAACAGACAAAAGAAAATATGTTTTTACCCAGAGTGTTGTTAGTCTGTGGAACTCACTGACAAAGGATGTGGTGATGGCATCTGGCCTGGATGCCTTCAAAAGGGGATCAGACAGATTCCTGGAGGAAAAGTCCATCACAGGTTACAAACCATGATGGAGATGTCTCATCTCCAGGCTTAAACCCGGGGATTTCAAAGACAAGATGCAGGAGAGTGGTATCAGTAGACAGATGTCTAGTTTAGTGCGCTCCCAGACGCCTCTGGTGGGGCCACTGTGAGATACAGGAAACTGGACTAGATGGGCCTTTGGCCTGATCCAGTATGGCTCTTCTTATGTTCTTATGTTCTCTCGTACCTGCTGGGTGCTGGTCTCTGCCGCAGCCCTCCAGATTTTCCTCCCCCCACTAGGGTCCAAGGCAGAAGCCAAGCAAACAACAGTGCTATGATTACAAAGTTTTTTTTTCCTACTTGTAAGCTCCTCTTATTTATTTGGGGTTTTTATTTGGGGAATTTTACCTAAAAATAAATGAGCTGTGATAAACTTCCCTTCTCGATGCTCACTCCCCAAACTATGAATGCTAAGACACAATTCAACATTTGGGCAGGAAAACATTATTGATGATGATGATGATGATGATCATCATCATCATGATCATGATAATCATCATCATCATCATTGTTGTTGTTGTTGTCATCGTCATCATCATCATCATCATCTTAGAACTACAGAAGCCTTCTACCAACTTTTCTCAGACTGAAGAAGATACTTAGATGAGTAGTGGAATGTTACAATCCCACAAGAAAAAATGTCCAGTTGCCATGACTCAACTCACAGATAAACTCACCTGGATGACTGAGAATCTTCACAGACAGTTTTTTTCTGGTTTGTTTCAATGGGCTGCACTGGGATGGATGAGGGAAAATAGACTGAGTCTAAACCCAGGAAGACAAAGATCTTGCAGGTATGGCCTCAGGCTGTTTGCAGACTGAGAACATCCCTGTCTTTTGGGGAAGTGGGGCTGACTCTCTTTGCAAAGGATGAGGTTTGCAGCCTGGGTGTGACCTTGGACCACATGCTTTCCATGGAGGCCTGGGTGGCATCTGTAGTCTAGTTAGGCTATTTTCATTTTAGGTGTATAGTCAGGCCATAGCCCTTCCTGGACACCAGGAGTCTCATCACCTTGGTCCACACACTGGTAGTCTCAAGACTTGACTACTGTAGTGGACTGTACATGGGGCTACCTGCAAGGTTGAGGTGGAACCTTCAGCAGGTTTCAGTCCAGAGAATATGGTCATCACAAACTGAGACAGGTAACCCCAAGGGAGGCACAGAAGGAGAGGACAAGACCGCACGCCTTCTTGGTGGTTGCCCCATATTTGTGGAACAATTTGCTGCCCAAGCTCCATCTTGTCCCCTCGTTGGGAGCCTTAAAAACACATACCCAAAATGGCTATTCCATCAGGACTGCCCAGATTAGTGGAGATTATAATATCTGCTCAGACTGCTATTTTCCCCTTGCCATCTGATTCTAATTTTGTTTTGTTGCTGTTTTAAATTGTGATGCTGATACTGTATTTTAATTTTATTGTTATTTATTTTCTTTTTCTACCATGGATTGTATTATTCATTGTTTTGATTATGCTTTGTGTCTTTTGGTTTTCAGTTTATTGTTTTCTTATATGTTAAAGTTGTTAGGCACCCAGAGTGGCCTTTTAGGCCAGTAGAGTGGGATACAAACTACCTTAATACCTCGTAAGATGAATGCCCCTTAAGACAAAAATTCATAAGACGAATGAAATGTCCAGGAATAGGAAAACCTCGTAAGACAAATTTTCCCATGGGGTGCTTCACAAAACAAATTCAATTCATTTCATGGGAAACTGCATTAAACCTTGTTTCATTGGATGAATTTTTCATAGGACAAATTGACCCGTAGAACGAATTAAATTCATCTTAAGAGGTACCACTGTACATCAAACAAACAAACAAAAGATGGTGCTCACAGTGGCGTAGGTATGCCAGGGGCAGGTACAATGTTACACGACATGCGGTATGTTAATATACATTTTCATGTATGTGGGTTTTAATTAAGGGTTCAGGGAAAAGAAATCACACATCTGCATATACAAATGGAGGTAAAAAGGAGGGAGGCGAATCAAAGAAACAATGTTGGTTGAGCAAGCAGCAAGGAGAAGCAGCAAAAGAGGGAGGTGGGGAAGGGATAGGCAGACCACTACTGGGGGGGGGAAGAGTATTCCAATACCACCTGATACTGCAATGTATCAGTAGAGACAAGAATCAAGATCAGGTACTATTGTGAACTGCTGTAGGGCTTGATACCATGTGACATGCGGATCTGATTTTTTCCAAGCTGCATAGCTGAACCTTTTTTATCCTCAAGATGGTTGAGTGCCATCCCCCAAAAGCTCATGCAATCATAAACCTTTTAGTTTTAAATACAACACAATACACTTTACTGTTTCCCAGGAACAGAATAACATGAGTGTTCCTTGCTATACCTAGGGCTAAGCTTTGTGAAAATCATGTGCACGTAGTCCGGTAGCCTCAGTGGTGAAAAGAAATATATCAGGTTTCATCAGCTTGAGGTCAAAGAGAAGAATAACTCTTTCCCTCTGCTGTAGCGGCACCTCTCATTGAAAACTAACCATATTTCATTTTATTTTTTTTTAAAAAAATCACATACACAAAGCCAGCTGAGCTCTCCAGATTGAAGGGAAGGTTGCCAGGCTAAGCCACACAATTTATGCTTTACAAATAAAGAGCAAAACCTCATTGGGTAAGTCCTGTTAAATCATTTAGTAAAGATAATAAATCTCGGTTGGATGTATTTTGGTGCTTGTGGTAAATCCAGTTAAACCAATTACTTAAAATGCTTTTCTCAGTTATAAAGCTGTGTGAATACAGAATAAAACACCTCAGCTGAGCATATGGATTGATATTTATATCTGAATATCACAAAAGCCTGAATGTAGACAATGATATCTTTTAAGGAATATATTTCAAATGAATGACATTTCCCATACTGCAGTTGTACCTTTTATAAAAGAATTAATTCATTCCAAATGAAATTCTGTTAAGCAAATTTTCCTTTATACAAATTTCTCATAGGAATGCATTGAAAACAGAGTAATCCCTAATCGAGACCATTTTTATGTTGTACAGATTCGTCCCATAGGCAATTCTGTTAAGCAAATTTCCCCTATCTTCAGAATTTTGTATGTTGTGCACATCTGGAAGTTGAGTCATGACTACTGGACTTCTTTTTTGAGAGATAGAAATGTTTCGCTGCTCATCCAAACAGCTTCATCAGTTTAAATACAGCTAGTGTGAGTCCTCCATCTTATAGTCAGTCAGCTTTGACCTCTTGTCACCCTGGTCTGAATTAGGTTCATAAGATGAACAATGGCCTGAATAGGCTCGTTAGGGAGACAATGGTATCCATAGCCTTAAGGTGAACAACGGCCTAAGGTGCTTAAAGCTATCAAGAATGGGTTGTTAGCTATGGCCTTGATGGTGAAGGGTTTTTGATTTGTCTGGGTACTTTGGAAAGCACACCCTGATAAGTAGCAGATAGACTATGCCTGAGGCCGCCACCTCTGTTGAGCGTGGGGGGTTCGATGACTATAAGATGGAGGACTCGCACTAGCTGTATTCAGACTGATGAAGCTGTTTGGATGAGTAGTGAAACGTTTCTATCTCTCAAAAAAGAAGTCCAGTAGCCATGACTCAACTTCCAGATAAACTCACCTGGATGACTGAGAATCTTCACATGTTGCGCAGATGTTATGTTATACAAACTGTTTGTTATACGAAGTTCCACTTTATATTAAAACTACACATCTTAGTGTCTATGATTTGTACATGTGTAAGAAGACTACAGTGATGAAATGGTTTCCATTAGGAAGTAGATCTAGTGGATTTCCATGCAATATACCTCTAGGCATGTGACTTAGGGTTGTGGCCATTTCTGAAAAGCCAAGTGTTTCTTCATCAACATAAGAGTTGTGTGTTGTTATTTGTAAGCACATGTCACATTCTTCCACACAAAGGACTCAAGGTGAAAATGAATATGGCACAGCACTCAGAATGAAAAACACCATAAGATCTACCGCTGCGTGGGGAGAGGGGACCCACACAGAGAAACACAACAATAATGAAAGTGATGGTTATTAAAGCCAAGCATGAAAACATTTAATATCACTAAAAAGATATGAAAATAGACTGAATTAGAAGTCAGCATGAAGGCCAACCAGGACTGAGCAATCTTTTTGACCTCCAGGAATTATTTATTGGAAAATAAAAATGTAGGGGGAATGAGAGCCAATTTCTCTCTGAGAAGTCTTTAACACTTATAATGGTTTGGATAAAGGATGCTGTTTTGTTGCCATTTTAAAGATTCTGCAATCATCTCATTTGCACCCAATGCGTAGGAGAGGAGGGGGACTCTTTTTGGCCCCATGGACCACATTATTTCCTGGGATAAATCCATCTGGAGGCAGGCACATGAGGGCAGAAGGGGAGTCAATGCCACGCCCCAAGATCCTCTGATGCCACTTCAATCTGAGGAAAATGGTGGCCTGTTCTGTTCAACTGAAGCAAGGAACCCCTATGCCAGTGGTGGTGAACCTCCAGCATTCCAGAGGTTTTAGACCACAACCCCCACAGCCCTTTGTCACTGGCAATCTAGGCTTGGAATTCTGGGAGTTGTGATCCAAAACATCCGGAGTCTCAGAGGTTCACCACCACAGCCCTAAGGGAATGAACCCTTGTGAGAGAGCAGAATAGCGGACCTTACAGATGGGCATGGCTCATGCTGGCTAGGGAATTTTGGGACCACCGAAGATGTATTTTTCCCTAAAGCATTGTTAGAGCCCACACACCATGAGTCATACAGCAAGCTGAATGTCAGAACAGCATAATCACAATATAGACAAGAATAAACCGGAGCTGGCATTTTGAGGCAAAATGCAGCATCTTCGGGGTTTTGAAATTTAACAATGGAATTATAAAATTGGCCAGTTCTTTTCCACCTCCCTGAGCAGAATGTTCTGATTGTTTAAATGAGCTAATAAAGTTAGTACAGCATCGACTAATCTGATCGCATGTCAGCTGTCAGAGGCAGTTAAAGACGGGCTGCTGTTGTGTCTGAGCTGTCAGCAGCTCCGTCAAATGGGGAATGTGACTGAAAAATAATTGGATGCCTGTATCCTAATGCCGAAAATCAAATGTTCTTTCTTCACACCCTACATGGCATTGGAAGGATGTTTCTGAGCAAAATTTGCAGAGGAAAGTTGTGGAGAAGGCATACTTGTTTGCGCTCGGAACTCTAAGATTAAAGAATAACACCTTCAAGTAAATCCTACCCAGCTCTCCAATAATAGGAACACCACAGTCTGTCTAAAAATGTGTGAAAATAATGAATTATGGATGAGTGTGAGTCTCTTTTTAAACTGTCGCCTTCAAAAGAATCATTCCTATTAAACGTTAATTCATCATTTCTAATATTAGGCTAACATCCTAATGGAGAGTTACCAACATATGTTGACAGGACCTTTTAAGGGCTGATGTTAATCTCTTTTGAATTAAATGCACAGCATTAAAATTAATGAAATAATGGCATTGCCATTTGCATATGCAAATGCCTGCTTCTCTCTTCACCTCTCTCTCTATATATATGTATACATGCACACAAATGATTATGATAATAAGTTGTCATCTGAATTAATGACTGGCTAACCCCACTTGAAAAAGTCATAATATGTCCCAGTACACTTATTAATAGAATTTCTCATTCAAGAATAGGAGTCCATTTAATGAACAGTCTGCTTTAATGAGCAGTCAGGAACTTAAATCCCAGGAGGAGCCTTGTTTTCAGAACTGGCACCATTGAAGCCTAGGCACTATTTTGCTTTGCCCAGAAAGACTAAATGTTGGGGAGAATGTCAAGTACAAGGCCAAGTATTGTTTGGAATTTAACCACACTTAAGATGGTTGTGATCTGAAGTTCCCAATTGAATTATTTTAAAAATCCCAGTCAGCTGTTTGGTGGGAAAAGAGCCCTGTGCTCTGGCTTCTGACTGGAAGGATTTGTTTTCTGTTTTTTTAAGAAACATGTCTGCATAAAGAGCTTGGGAGTGCACGATGTTCAGTATGCCATATCCAACAGCAAGGATCCATAGAACCCCTAGAACGAAATGATGGGCAAAAGACAGCCCATCTGGTCTGCTTGGGACCTTCTCCCCACCCTGAGCCCTGAGCCCAAATGCATCTTTGCAGCCTCACTTGGCTCTCTAGCTTCCCATGTCAGGAAATAAAGATAATTTGAAAACATCACTCTAGCTTTTGCTATCTTGGGTCATTCCCCGGACGCTTTGTGCTCCCTGGCACAGAACTCTAGAGGTATTCCACCCTGATTGGGACCACCCAAATCACTTTGGTTGTGATTCTGGAATGTTTTGTTGCCATTTTAAAGATCCTGAATTCATCTCATTTGCACCCAATGTGTAAGAGAGGAGGGGAACTCTTTTGGCCCCACAGACCACATTATTTCCTGGGGTAAACTCATCTCAGGGGGTGGGCAGAGGCAGGGTCACTTCCTCTTGAAGCCCCACCCAATCTAGATGAGCACTGGAGTTTCATTTATGTATTACTTCATTCATCCTGTCCCCCTGTTTTATCTTGTTTGGCTTTGTTTTTAAAATCTTTGATCTTCAAAGCACTTAATCTTACTTCAAGCAATACACCTACATGATATCCAAAACAATGAAATACTTCTATAATGAAATCAGGCAGCAATGTAAAATGGCTGAAAATGCTGTCCATTGCAAACCAGCACATTCTAACATGGATGTGTACATTTTTAAAAACAACAACCCAAAAGCCAATGAGGTGAGATGGATGCTCTGTGCTCTGACTCTGGACGTTATGTGCAATTCACTGTTGATTCCCAGGTGGCTGCAGTTATCTCCTTATATGCTGTGCTGTTGGAGTCCTGCTGCTGAGGCCAGTGCTGTCCCTTATCTTATTAAGTGTGACATAAACACTTTTGATGAAATGAAACCGAGAGGTGCTGCAACCAGAGCAAATGCTTCATTTCCCCCTGTAGTACTTTGCTACATTCTGGAGATCTGATTTGTTGGCCTTGGCTGGCAGCCCCTAACACTTTTGGTGCAATGGAGGGTCAGACATAACCACAGAAAACTTGAAAACAATTGAGCAGTGTTGATGGATTAATCCAGGAAATCAGATGTGTGTGTTTGTGTGTGTGTGTGTGTGTGTGTGTGTGTGTGTGTGTGTGTGTGTGTGTGTGTGTGTGTGTGTGTGTGTGTGTGTGTGTGTGTGTGCGCGCCAAGACGCGTGTTGCAACGCGGATTTTCCATCTTTGCGCGCCCCCGGGCTGGCTCTCGGGCGGCGGCAGGTCGGCCGCCGGCGTTCCTTGCCGGGGGTGGGCACGGATTTTCCATCTTTGGCGCCCCCACCAGGCTGGTCCTCGGCGACAGGGCGCCGGCGTATTTTCCATCCTTGCCGCAGCCTGCCCCCCACTGGGCTGGTCCTCGGGCGGAAGGTCGGCCGCCGGCGTTCCTTGCCGGGGGATGGGCGCAGACGTTCCTTCCTTGCCGCAGCCCCCCACCGGGCTGGTCCTCGGGCGGCGGGTTGGCCGCCGCGTCTCTTGCCGGGGGTGCGGACTTTCCATTCTTGCCGCAGCCTGCCCCCCGCCAGGCTGGTCCTTGGGCGGCGGGTCGGTCGCTGGAGATCCTTGTTTGGGGGTGGGCGCGTTTTTCCATTCATGCCGTAGCCTGCCCCTCCCCACGGGATGGTTCTCGGGTGGCGGGGCGGCCGCCGCGCCTCTTGCTGGGGGTGGGGTCAGGCGCGGACTTTCCATCTTTGCTGCAGCCTGCCCCCCATCGGGACGGTCTCTTGGGCGGTGGGTTGGCCGCCGGTGCCGCTGTTGGGGCTATTGAGGTTACACCATGAAGCCAGCTTGAGGACCGACCTTGGTCTCCGGAACCCTTGGACCACTTTACTCGGACCACTTTCTTGGAGGGGCCTAGTTGTAAGCTGTGTCAGCCGCTGGCTGTACCATCTGATTGCTGAACCCCCTATGAACCGAGGGTGCAGATCGGCCTGGAGTGGCCCCCTCTAGGATCAATTGAGCCATGAGGCTGTCGACTCTGGCGGTGGACTTTCTCCGAGCCTTGTTACTGCGCCCTTGAGTCTGGCGCCTATGACCATTTGCTGCCTCGTGATTCTGTTGCCCCCTCCCTCCTCTCCCCCTCCTTTCCCTTTCCCCCCTTTTCTTTTATCTCCCACCTATTCCATCTCCCTATGGGCTACCCTTGACCTTTTTATATTTAATTTATTTTCACTAGTTGTTTATTTTATTTTATTTTCTTCTTAATTGTTTTACTGTTTTGTTTTGTTACCTGGTCATTTGGTTATTGTTTTTGGTTGTCATATTTTGTATTGTTTTGTTTTGTATTGTATTGTTTTTTTTCCCTCTCCTTCTCTGTATTTGGCACTGCCAGGTCTGGGCCCTTGACCGTTTTAGATCTTATGGAGTCTGCTGGGTGCCCCATTAGGGTGGTGTCGGGCCGTGGGAGATACGCTGTGGGCCGGCGGGTCGATCGGACCAGGAGAACTCGGGACAGACATCTTCTGCCTGTCCCCCGTTCTGATCCGTCGGCTCACCGCCAAATGGCTGGGATCCAAACCGTCTGTCCCCCCGACCTGTCCTGTCTGCTTATTAATGCCAGGTCGGTACATAATAAGATCCCTCTTGTCCACGATCTTATCGTGGACGAGCGTGCCGACCTGGCTTTCATCACGGAGACCTGGGTTGGCGAGGGGGGTGGGGCTTCTCTCGCCCTCCTTTGCCCCCAGGGCTACCGTTTGCAGCAGCTGGGCAGGTCGAAGGGGCGGGGGGGGGTGGCTATGGTCTTTAGGGACTCTTTTCATATCAGTAGATCCGCGACGTTGGTGAGTCCGGGTTTGGAATGTCTCCACCTTATGGTGGGTCACAGGGACAGGTTTGGGGTAGTGCTTGTGTACCGTGCTCCCCGCGACCCTGCACTCTCCCTTCCGGAGCTCTCCGAGTTCATCTCGGCGGCACTTTTGAGGTCCCCCCGCCTATTGGTGGTGGGGGATTTCAACGTGCACGCCGAGGTTGGGCTGTCTGGAGTAGCTCTGGAATTCATGGAGTCCATGGCCTCCATGAACCTGTCCCAACTAGTCATCGGACCCACTCATACTGGTGGACACACCCTGGACCTGGTTTTTGCCTCCTCATCGCGGGGTTTTGATCTGGGGTCGGGAGATTGCTGGCCCGGCCCGTGTCATGGTCGGATCATTATCTACTGACTTTCTCTCTTGCGGTAGCCACCCGCCCCCCTGGGAGCTGGGCCCGTCCATCTGGGCCCGCCCCGGGGCTCCTGGACCCTTTTTCGGAGGCCCTCGGGGATGTACCAGACGGTTTGGATGACGATCCGGCCGACTCCCTAGCCCAACGTTGGTTTGAGGAGGTGGCTGGGGTTGTCGACCGGATCGCCCCAAGCGCCTGATCCGATGCCGAGCCCGCTTCCTTGGTTTACCGAGGAGCTACGGGCGATGAAGCAAGAGCGGAGAAGGCTAGAGAGCAGATGGCGGAACGCTCGGACGGTTCAGAATTGGGCTGCGGTTAAGGCGTTGAACGGTCGCTATTCTCGTGCGATAAGGGCGGCTAGGAGATCTTTTGCCGCCCTGAGAATTGGTGAGGCCTCGAATCGTCAAGCGGAACTTTTCCGTGTGGTCCGAGACCTCACCAATCCCGCTCCGCCTGGGCCTCCTCCTAGTGATTTCACTAGTGAGTCATTCGCAGCCTATTTTAAATCTAAGATAGAGGCCATCCGTTCCGAGTTGGATGCCGGTTGCCCTGATCCGGCCCCTGTCATGGCCAGTGTCGGGCCGCCTCGGTCGCCTCGGTTTGTTGAGTTTGGGCCTGTTACACCAGTGGATGCCTCCAGGGCACTGGGACACTGCAGGCCTGCGGCTTCTCCGTTCGACCCTTGCCCTTCCTGGTTGATTAAGAGCGCAGGGGGGAGCATGCCGAAATGGGCTTCACTGATTGCCTCAACCTCCTTCAAGGACGGGATTTTTCCCAGTCTTTTGAAGGAGACGGTGGTGAAGCCCATTATTAAAAGACCCGGCTTGGCAGTGGACGATTTGTCCAACTATCGCCCCATAGCCAATGTTCCCTTTTTGGGCAAGGTGATCGAGCGAGTCGCCGCCCTGCGTCTCCAGTCGTTCCTGGAGGAGAACCATGTCCTGGATCCTTTCCAGTCCGGGTTCAGGCCGCGTCATGGGACCGAAACGGCCCTGGTCGCGCTGCATGATGATCTGTTGAGGAGGGCTGACAGGGGTTGCTCTACCCTGCTGGTCCTTCTCGACCTGTCAGCGGCTTTTGATACCGTCGACCACGGTATCCTGCTGGAGCGGCTCTCAGAGGTTGGGATTGGAGGCCAGGCTTTGGCCTGGCTCCGGTCCTTCCTCGGGGGTCGCACCCAGCGAGTGAGCTTGGGTGGTGAGTTGTCGGCTCCCTGGACACTCTCTTGTGGGGTGCCTCAGGGGTCGTCGCTCTCCCCAATGCTCTTTAACATCTATATGAAGCCGCTGGCTGAGATCATCCGGAGTTATGGAGTCTGCTGCCATCAGTACGCTGATGACACGCAGCTCTATCTCTCCTTTTCCACCTGTGCAGTGGAGGCCGCCGGAACCCTTGATCGCTGCTTGGCTGCGGTACTGGACTGGACCAGGTCCACAGGCTCAGACTCAAAGCAGGCAAGACCGAGGTTATGTTCTTCGGGGCTCGTCGGAGGGGTACTGTGGCCCTCTTCCCAGTCTGGATGGGTCCGCCCTCCAGCTGGCGCAAAGAGTGAGGAATCTGGGCATCGTCCTTGACCCGGATCTGACCCTGGAACCTCAGGTGTCAGCCGTGGTCAGGTCGGCCTTTTACCATCTTAGGCTTATCGCCCAGATTCGCCTCCACCTCGATGAGGGCTCCTTGAGGACTGTGGTACAGGCACTGGTCATGTCGAGGCTGGATTACTGCAACGCTCTCTACATGGGGCTTCCCTTGAACCTTGTTCGGCGACTGCAGCGGGTCCAGAATACGGCGGCCAGGCTGGTGGTTGGTGCGCGTCGTTATGACCGCGCCACCCCATCCTGGCTCGCCTACACTGGTTACCCGTTGCCTCCCGAATAAGGTTCAAGGTGTTGGTTTTGGCTTACAAAACCCTCCATGGCTTGGCCCCAGCTTATTTGGCGGAGCGTCTCCCGACAATTAAATCCGGCCCGACCCTCCCGAGCCTCGGTGGCCTTATCACTGCGGACGGTCACTCCGAGGGATGCCCGTAAGGCTAGTACTCGTGGGCGGGCTTTCTCGGTAGTGGCCCCATCCATCTGGAACAAACTTCCCAGTGATTTACGGCTGGCTCCATCGCTGCAGGCATTTAAGAGGAACCTTAAGACCTTCCTCTTTCGAGAAGCCTACGGCGATGTCTAAGGTCCCACTCTGGTTTTTTTTTTTTTTCTGTTTATATATATTTTTGGATTTTATAACCCCGCCTAACTATTATTGTTCATTGTAGCTTTGGTACTGCTTGATTCCCTTGTGTTGTTTTAATTGTGATGTTGTGAACCGCCCAGAGTCCCCATTGTGGGAATGGGGCGGTATACAAGTGTAAATAATAAATAAATAAATAAATAAATAACTAGGGATGGGCTATTCATTTCATAAGCTGCCCGTTCTGAAATGACCCACGTGAGCCCAGCTTGTGTTCGGAACCCTCCAAAATGCAATCAGCCAATCCCTTACTTTGCTCTGCACCTGCACAGGGCTGAGCTCCAATGAGGAAGAATTTCAGGCAGAAATCAAAGAAAAACCAAACAAAACAAAACAAAAGACACAAAATATGTGGCACCTTAAAGACTAACTTTCATATTTTAATGCAAACTTTTGTGGACTACATGTCCACTTCTTCAGACATATAGCAGCAGAATGAGATGTGCAATATAATATGTGATGGGATATGCATTTCAGAGCAGATTTTCATTGGTTGTAGTATATAGAGTTGGGGGTAGATAGGGGAGGGAGAGAGGAGGAGGGGGAAGAAGTGGAGGAGAGTTTATTAGTAGAGATGGTGGGAAGGAGGCTTAGTCCAGAGTCTGTAGATATGGAAAGTATAATTTTATGGCCTTTAGGCCAGGATCTATTTATATATTAATTGTGTTATTATGGCTCAGAGGTAAATTCCTCAAGAGACAGAAACCAGATCAGATCAGAGAGGGTGCGTGTGGAAGAGACGCCTTTCCCTGCTTCTGGCCAATCAGGAACTGCAGGGAAATGCATCATCCCACCTCCCTGTCTGATTGTCCAGCACCAGGGAGAAGGAATGATGATGTCAGAGGCTTCTTCCTCATTGGAGCTCAACCTTGTGCAGGCACAGAGTAAAGAAAGGGATTGGCTGATCGCGTTCCAGAGGCTTCTGAACACTAGCTGGGCTCACGCGAGTCATTTTGGAAGAGGTAGCTTCCAAAACAAATAGCCCATCCTTAGTTGCCACCCTTTGCAAAATATCTTCTCATTTCAAAGAAAACAGCTTACTGGTAGACAGCCCCAGCAATGAAAACCAAGCTTCCCCATGCAGGGGATAGGAATATAAATGCAATCATTCCATCTATGAGTCCTCTCTTGCCAGATCCTTGTGTATAACCACACAATTAGAACAGAGACACACACATCTCATGAGGGTAAAGTATTTGCTGGTGGCACTTCTCACAAGAGTCAAGAATACATTTTGAACCGATTACACAAGATTGTGCAACTAACAAAATAATATTTGCATGCAAATGAAGCAAGCTGGCTAAAACACCTATGGATTCTGGTTTACTGCCTGCTGGGCTTTTAAAGATATATTGGAGATGTTGTTTACATCTTTTATAACAAACAATCACAGATATTGAGGGCCATGATCCAACATTGATTGTCTGAAGTTGAAGCATCCACAAACTCTCACAACGAAACACAGAGGTAGGCTTTAAGGTGTCACAACACCTTTGTTTTCTAAAAAAAAATGTGTGCATGTGTGTGTGTGTTGTTTTTATTTTTATCTGCAGGAATGTTTGCTGTTTGTGGTGTGTAAGAGCCTCATGGCACAATGGTTAAACTACCATACTGCAGCTGTAACTGTCTCATGACCTGGGGTTCAATTCCAGGTAGCCGGCTCAAGGTTCACTCAGCCTTGTATAGTTCTGAGATTAGTAAAATGAGTACCTATTATGTGTCTGAAAAGGGAATTGAGGTTACTGCATTAAAGTGGCACCAGTCCTTCCTGCAGGAAAGAATGCAGAAAGTGATGTTAGGTGATTCATGTTTGACCTAATGGCCTCTGGCCTGTGGAGTCTCCCAGGGTTCGCAAAAATTATAGAGACTTTGGCACAAAAGGTAATCATCTTTGTTTCATAGGACTCCATGGATAAGTGCTCCACGCAACTGGTACTTTCTGAGAGCCTGCAGTCACTGAGAATTCTACTCGCATATTTACAAAGCAAGGATCATATTTTTCAGTCCAAACTCAGCCTATGGTGATTGCGATTAAGTTCAATGAAGCCAGCAGAACATGTTGGCTCGGACTGAGTTACCACTGCTTACAACTTCAACAGGGCTGTAACCACTATGGACTGGATATAACTGAATAAGTACTGTAAAACTTAGCAAGAGGCGTTGCATTTCAAAAGCAAATAGCAAAGTGGAATCATCAGGAAAAGAGATGAGATAAAAATAAAAAAATAAAAAGATAATGAGCGAAGCAAGGACCCCAGCCTTGATGAATGTCTCTCGACAAATTGAAGACCCGGTAATAGAATTCGGCTTAAGTGAGAGACGTTGTTTCTAGTCATGGAATGATTAGCGTTCCTGCGACAGAACTGCCTCAGTGATCTGGACTTCATTATCATTCCACCCTGTTGGTTCATTCACAGGAAATCTGAAGCATGTGGTCCTTTCAGAGGAGACCACCCCCTTGGATAGTGAGAGATTAATGATCCATTATGTAGATCACACTGTTAACACATAAGTGGAAGCTACATAAATCAGCTACTGGCAACTGCTTAAAAAAGCCCAGTTCAAAATGAATTAAAATGTCTCCAAACTACAACATTACTGTGATTCACTGTCATGGTGAAAGAATTCCAATGGCAGCCAGCGATGGGGTGGGGGTGGGTGGTCAGAGTTCTCTTCTACGTTCCTTTGCACAATCCTTCAATCTGCTTTAAGGAAATTATTGGGAAAGGGGAATGACATGAGCGCTTTGTTGTGCCTGATGTATCTTCCTTGTTACAACTTGGAAGTATCACACTACAACTTGTAACTTGGAAGCAAAACGCCACAAATGACCCACTTGTAATTGATTCCTTCGAAATATAAGTTGAGCTAACAATTATTCCCGAACCATATCAACCATTCAAATCCCTGTGGCATAACTGTAACTATTTTAGTTACTTTTGCTGTAACAAGGGTGTGTGGCCTCTTTGCATATGCAACAGACTTCATTTGTCGAGCTTTGGCTGGTGCACCAACAGGAACTGTTTCTGGGGGTGGGGAGTGGTGTTGACCTCAATGTCCCATGCCTGAATCACCTCCAGATCAGACATTTTAATGACCAGAATCCTGTTGGTTAATTTTGTTGGTGAACAGCAGCAGTGCAAACTGCAGCAGCAAACATCTTCCAATTATATTTTGCCAATTGCATCCCTTGCTGTGCACCAACACACACATTGTCTTCGTTCAGGAGCACTTGGGGGACCTCCAGGGCAGAAAACCAAGAGTGAAATAATGACAAATAAATTGGTGTCTTTTCTTGTTACATGCCAGTGGTTTTCCAGCCTTCTTCTTTCAAGTAAATACAGCAGATTTAAGACAAAAAAAGTAAGGAGACATGTTGAAAAGCATTTTTAATATCTAAAGGGTATTTTTAAAAACATAGTTGGAAATGGAATACATTTAATGCCTTGTAATGATAACCAGCTCCTTGCGACTAATTGATAACTATTTTTTTTGATTTAAAGGTCCCTTCCTTGTCCATGTTTAACTTTCTGGGAAATTAGGCACTAAGTATCTGGATGACCAGATGTGTGTTGTATTTCCAGAAATCTGATACCTTTAATATATGGGATTCATGTATGCTTTTTTTTTTTTCATTTAGGAACAAAAATGGCTGCCAAGTCAAATAGGTGACTCTGATATATGTCGTAACCACAAGTTTCAAAAATTGGAGATTGGCTTACACTTACTAGTATCTTGTCTTCCTCAACCATCTTTGACATCCACGGGAAGAACTCATTACTTCTTGCATGAAAAGCCCATCTTTGCCAGCAACTACTGATGGGATTTTGATTTGTTCCTGGATTCAAGCCACCGTGCAGGATGACCTAGACAGCTTAGGGTCTCCCTTCTCTCTTTCCTTTCTTTCTCCACGCCACGATTATAGCATCTCTTCCACCTCTGACACAGAAGGCACTGTCAGCTCTGTGTTCCTCGCAATCGCCAGAAGTTGTTGACAGTTTTTTTTTTTTTTTTTTTTGCTCTAATTCTAGATATTCTTAATGAATAAATTCAAGCAGTTCTTTGCTGGTTGTAAGAGACAGCTCCCTGATTTGTACCCACAGCAGCATAGCATCAGAAGGCCCACACTTTCCATTCCAGAAATTAGAGATGGGCATGAAACACCAAAATGGTGTTTCATTTTGTTTTTCATTTTTTATTGTTTCATTTCATTTAAAATGAAATGAATTTTTTTAAAAAAATTGTTTTATTTTTCATTTTTTCATTTTCATTTTCATTTTTATCTTGCACTGATCAGCTGGCCCATGGGCCGGGTGGCTCATTTTTAAATTCTTTAATTATTTTTTCCCACACTGACCAGCTGGCCCATGGACCAGGTCAGCACGTTTCAATTTTTTATTATTATTTTTATTTTTTCAATGCATTCCTATGGAAAATGAAAAACAAAGTGAACAAAATGGAAATTTACCTCAGGAGATGGTGAACACTTCAACACTGGAGACATGTAAGGGAAAACTGGACAGACATCTGTCAGATCTGCTTTGATTTTGATTCGTGCACTCAATGGGGGTTGGGGCCCAATGGCCTTTCAGGCCACTTCCAACACAACTGTTCTGTGATGCAGTTGCTCTTGGTGAGCCAAGGATTACAGGGAAATTTTTGACACCAATGTCTTTGCACAGAGTCCTAAATAATCAAGCTGTTCCTTTTGAACAGGCTTGGTTTACATGAATATGAAAGCATTTCATCCAATGCAATGGTTATTCTATGCAATGGTTATTCTAAAGCTTACCAGAATATTCTCTCCAGAAGGTGCCAGCTTGGAGCCTCTCCTAGCACCATGGGTGGGCAATCGAATTCTGAGAGCAGCACGCACAAAATGTATGATCTGCTCTCAGAGTTCAAAATATTGCCCATCCGTGGGGAAGTGAAATTTTGAGGGCCTCACCCACATGTCTCAACTCACCTTGTCCCCTCAAAATCTTACAAAACAAAAATATTTTTGGCTATGTGACCTTTATGCCCAACCAGTAGTGGTAAGTTCTTTTTCTTTTCGCCCGCACTTGAGACAATGGGGATTGGGTTTTTTTTTTTTTATTTTTTAAATATCCAAACTCTGCAATTGTCTTTCATGTTCCCTGAAGATGCTCGGCCCAAAGTGACCTTCACAGCCCAACTTCCTTCTCACCTTTTTTCAAGCCCGATCACCTCCGTCCCCTGTGGGGTGGAATTCTGGGATGCCGGGCAATCCGGTCGGGTCTGCATCAGAGGGGGACTTGAAAATCATACAAAACCCTCCGGGAGCAAGAAGGGAATGGGGAGGGAGGAAAGTGTCCAAAGGGGAGAGGTTGGGCAGGAGTCCCTGTGCTGGCTTTCAAGTCTCCCCACGTGTGGGGGGGTTCAAGTGTGTCTCCACCACCAGATTAGACACATAACCAGCTCTGTGGAAATGACAACCAAGTTATGCATCGATACCTGGCTTTTTTTTTTAAAGGATGGGAACAGAAACACAATGCGGCGTCTAATGCTTTCATCCTGTCCAAAAATGCAGTGCGTGAGCACTGATAAACAGGGTGGGATCACTAAGGAAGACCTGACCACCGAATTCACAGCGAAGGCTTTTCGAGCCCACTTCGCGCTGGCCCTTGTCCCCTCAAAATCTTACAAAACAAAAATATTAATGGTATGTGACCTTATGCCCTCCAATAGTGTAATTCTTTTAAAACTGAGACAATGGGGATCCCTTAAAATATGCATGAAATTGTCTTTCATGTGCCCAGGAAGGGCCCAAACTTCCTTCTCACAATGGACCTTCCATTCTCACAATGGACCTTTTTTTTAAAGACGAAGTTGTGGGGTGGAATGCTGGGATGGGGCTGTAGGTGTGCACAGGCTTATCCAAAATCCTGTGTGTGTGTGTGTGTGTGTGTGTGTGTGTGTGTGTGTGTGTGTGTGTGTGTGTGTGTGTGTGTGTGTGTGTGTGTGTGTGTGTGTGTGTGTGTGTGTGTGTGTGTGTGTGTGTGAAGTTAGTATACCTGGCTTGAATCAGAAACACAATGTCGTCTGCTTCCATCCTGTCCAGACACACTTGTCCATCACTAAGGAAGACCTGCCACGTCCATAATCTTTTAGCCCCCTAGCGCTGGGTGTATAATCCAGAGAAGGCCCTAACAGGTTTCCTTGCAAGGTTCCCCAAGGTTTACCCTCTAGTAGACATGGGCACGATTCTGCGAAATCCTCCTTTCCGTTTGCATTCCTCGTTTCCATTACGTAACGAAACAAAGAACGACAATTACTCCGCCAGAACTTGAACTCTAACCGACTAAAGAAAAATTGGGTCTGATTTGTCGTGGTCGTTCCTGGCGGCATCGCAGCGATCGCGCAATGCCAAGCGGCACAGGGAAAAAGTTTTAAAAATAAAAAAACCCCGATTCCCGGCAAAAAAAGCAGGTGAAACTATGCCTGCCTGAGTGAGGGCACCTACCAGAGGGGTGGTTTCTGGGGGGGTCCCCGGCCTCCCCCCTCCTCTCCTGGGCTGCACAAAGTGCGCATCCTCGTCGAGTCACCAACTCGCCAAGCAGCACGGCACAGAAAAAAAGATTTAAAAATAAAAAACCCCTGATTCCCAGCCAAAAAAGCAGGTGAAAATATGCCTGCCTGAGTGAGGGCACCTACCAGAGGGGTGGTTTCTGGGGAGGGGGTCCTCGGCCTCCCCCCCTCTCCTGGGCTGCGCAAAGTGTGCATCCTCGTCGAGTCGCCAACTCACCAAGCAGCGCGGCACAGAAAAAAGTTTTAAAAATAAAAAAACCCGATTCCCGGCCAAAAAAAGCAGGCGAAAATATGCCTGTCTGAGTGAGGGCACCTACCAGAGGGGTGGTTTCTGGGGGGGGGTCCCCGGCCTCCCCCCTCTCCTGTCCTGGGCTGCTCTGGTGGGGGGCATCCTCGTCATCTCGCCAACTCGCCATGCCATGCGGTGTGGGCGGGGGGATCCAAAATGGGGCGACCGCAATATTTATTTTGAAATTGCGTGGTCCAAAAACACACCAAAACACCACAGAAACATGCAAAAATAGCTATTTTAAAACTGCCTGAATTTTTTCAGTAGCAGCAGTGGGTTTTTCTTGCAACAAAATGTCTCCATTGATTTTATTTTATTTTATTTTATTTTAATTTTTTTACACCTGCGCAATGATGGGCTGGCCATGGGAGTGGACCTTGCAAATTTTTGGAGCCATTCCACCAATTGCATGGCCACTTGGCCAGGTTTTGACCGAGACTTCTGGGATGTGCCAGTCTGGCATAAAACGCCCACTAACCCTAGCCCGAACCTGAACCCGAACCCTAACCCTAACCCATACGCCAGTACACTGTCCTTCTTAGTGGGTCAGAGAGGCACCCAGAGGTGCACCCCAGTAACTCACCCTAACCTTACCCATAACCCTAAGCCTAGCCCTTGCGCTAACCCCTAACCAGCAAGCCAGATGTGTACTTGCATTGCACTACAGCAAGTACACTTCTCTTCTTAGTGAGTCACAGGGCGCCCGTAGGGGTCCTCTCTCACTTTGTTCCCCAGCCCAAGTGCACCGTATGCCGGCAGGCAGTGAGTCACAGAGGCACCCGAAAGAGAGGGTGCTACTGCAACTTGGTATGCATATCCAATTGGCTATGCATGCCATTTTGTAGCGGGCCAGAGGAGGCACCCACCCCAGAGAGGTGCCTCCAGGAGCCCACTTTCCCTTCATGGCGGGCCAGAGGAGGCACCCACCCCAGAGAGGTGCCTCCAGGAGCCCCCCCAAAAAACCAGTACTAATGACAGACAAAAAACTCGACAAATGAAATGACAAATTTTTGAAAAATTTCACGACAAACGGAAACGAGCTGAAACGGGCCGGCTCCAACACACGACAACTCAAAATGTAATTTTTCCTGGTCATGCCCATCTCTACCCTCTAGTGCCACTGGATGGTCACTGATGATCACTTTGGGTACAATCTGTCCCCCATTTATCATGCTGCCCTTTCATTGATCCCCAAGCAATTCAGAACCACATCACACCTCCACCAGGAAGCCCACGGCTAACGGCCCATACTTAATGGGTGTTGGGAAGAGCTGCATAGGTGTGACTGGCACACACCTTAGGCCCTTGTCCACCTAATGAGTCTATTCAGACCAGAGCGAGCTGAAACCAATATGAGCTATAAACTGGAAGCCCCCCACCACCCTGCCTCAGACTGATGAATGCATAGAAAAATGTTTCAAGAAAAGAAGTCCCGTTGCCATGACTCAACTCCCGGATCACTTTTCAGAACCATTGATTGATGCACCAAATCCTCATGGATTCAATGGACCTATTCTAATGTAATTAGTGCACTAAAGCGATAGGATTTCCTCCAATTGTAAACAGGAAGAGGAAGGCATATTTGGTTAATAGCAAAAGAATATTGCTTGGAACAGCTATTTCAATACTACCCCAGCACCAGTCATATTGAGTTGAGCCAGCTTTTTCTGTGCTTTGAGCTCTGATTGAGTCATGGAGCACTGAGACAATCAGACCTGCCATCTCATCAGCTTCCCTTGAGATTTCAGTATTGCAGGCACAACACACAATGAAACCAAACATTCTCTTCTTCCAGCACCCTTACCCTGAGATTTCATTCCTTATTTCAGAAGCAAAACAGTTCTTTCAGAATTCAACCAATGCCCTTAGACATAGCAAGACCATTTGTAAAGGACTCTGGTTGCACTTGGCTATGGGTCCTCTAGTGTTCATCCTGAAGTGCGCCCCTACTTCAGCTGACTAGCAGGCACTAGGGATGGGCACTTTACAAAAATGATGTGCTGTTTCATCATTTTGTAACATTTTGAACCATTTCAAAATGAAACAAAATGGCAGACAGGGAAGAACCGAATCAGGGAAACTCCACCAGATTTCGCTTCATCAACAAGATCTGCTGGCTGTTTCCCTGCTTGTTTCGTGCCCGCCACTGCCTTCCAGCTGGTTTTGACAGCTCAAGCTGTCAAAACATTCCCAGCCAGGAGGTGGGCGGCTAGGGAGAACAAAGCAGCCAGGCAGCACTAAATTCCCTGCCTTATTGCTCCTTTCTCCCCTGCCACCCCCTCCTCCCAGGGGGTGTTTTGGACAGGGAGTGCTGTGGGCAGTGGGGCCAGCCCTGTCCAGAACCCCCCCAGGAGGGGGGGAGCATGGGAGAAGGAAGGAGGCAGCAGTAAGTTCGAACAGAGTGCTGCTTGCTCCATTCTGCCTTGTCACCCACCTCCCAGCTGGGTTTGACAGGTCAGAATGATTGAAAAACTGCCACCACCACTGGGAACAGCCCAACCTGTCCAAAAGCCTCACCTGGGTGGTGGCAACTTCCGAATTGTTTTGTTACTCATTTTGTTTCATTATTGAAATCCCATAAAAAGTCATTTAATAATGAATTGAAATCAGACACAATGAGTAACAAAACAAAATAAAATGAAATGAAATGAAACATTAATTTTCCATTTCGTGCCCAGCTGTAGCAGGTATCTATATGCCAGCGAACAAAGGCAGCAAAAGGCAGACCTTTCGCCTTCTCTGGTCTCAGAAAAAGTCACAGGATCAAGTCCTGTGGACCTCTTTAGTAGTAGAAAGAATGCTGTTCTGTTCATTCATGTTGAATTCTCTGGAATGTGTAGCATCACCAGTGTCCAGCTGCTGAAGCGTGCACCACATTGTGTTCAACGCACCTGTGTTTTTCAGGGAACTGTCCATAGAACTGAACTGTCAAATGTCCTCAATTCTGGATGTATGGTGTTCAATAAATGCCAGGCTTCCCTTCCTTTTTCTTTGTTTCTTTCTAATTTGAACACGGTGTCCTTTTCTGATTCTGGAAGATAACAAAGTTTTCAGCCATCCATTTGTTCTTCTGTACAGTAGATGCTATTGATTATGACCTGTTTGTTCTCTAGGAGGAGAGCTTCCTTGTACCTAACCATTGAAGTGGGTTTTTATCTCCTTTGTGGCTCGTTTACAAGGTTTCATTAGTTTGTATTGACTTCATAGCCACTTTCCCTGTAGCCCCCATTAATTGTCTCTTCTCTGACTCTCAATACAGGCACTGTGTAAAATATCTTTTAAGCAATTAACTGCATGACATGTAAAATAAAACATAAGGCAGAATTTGACTGGGAGCAATGTTTTTTCTTCTTCTTCTTAGTTACAAGGAGCGAGAGTCAAGCCACCTCTGTGCTGGAGTTTGTTTTTCGCTCACATTAGGGCATCTGAAGCAACAAACAAGGAGTCATGGAGAGGGAGGAGAAAGTCTAACAAAGATGGCAGGGATCATCCCTGTAATGTTGTAGGACAATGGTGGTGAACCTTCAGCACTCCAGATGTTTTTGACCACAACTCTCAGAATTCCAAGCCTGTGTTGCCAATGACAAAGGACTGTGGTAGTTGTGGTCCAAAACATCTGGAGTGCCGAAGGTTCACCACTACTGTTGGAGGACCTGCACTTAGTCTAGGACAGAAACAGTGTTGCTTTAACTCTATTCTCTACCAACCACATCTCCATACCCGCTCCAACTTCTCTCTGAAGACTTTGGCCCAAGTGTGACAACCTCATGTAATGTCCCTCAGCCTGGGCCAGAGGCTGAGGGTGTCAATATAAACCTTCGGCCTCTCACATGCCACTAAATGTAGCCCTCCCTATTGAAAATGGTCTGGGGAAGAATGGAGTAGTAATGAGTAAAGGCTCTTTAACTTCATGCTCCACACAGGGAGTCCCCCTACCCTAATCACAGCTATCTACACATGTGGAACTCCACCAAGTACATCTTCTTGCTCTGTTTATCACAACCTTCATTTCCCTTCTTGCTTTCTCCATTTTTGCTCCTCAGCTCTCCTGCTTCTTTGGTGACAAATTTCTGCACAGAGAGCAGTCCAGGGACCTGTCCTTTCTTTGCTGGGAAATGATCTGCATACTGATGACTAATCCTAAACCTAATAAGGTACTGTCTGTGGCTGCCTGTGGGGGAGAAAAGACCCCTTTCTCTCTTAAGAGAACCTACCTATTCTCCTTTCTGTCTCATATGCATGGCAATCTCCACATTAAGCAGACTGGCATAGTCACACCAGGGGCAGAGACTGGACATCAAATTCTCCTAAGAGACAGAACTATATCTGGCAGCCAGGAGTTCAACCATGATCCTTGCCTCTTGCCAGGACCCTGCCTGTCACAGAACCTGACTCTGGGGGGTTAAATGGTGAAGAGCTGCTGGAGGAGCCTTGCAGCTCAAGTCAGCAGGCAGCTGGGTCTCATGACTCAGCTGAAAACACATTTTCTCCTCCTAGAAGGGCTATGAGCAGGATTCTGCAAAGATGTGCTACCAGGAGAGCTAGGGAAAGGGTCTTTGATGCTAGACAGGGAATCAGGTCGGGAAGCCCTTAGTACTAGCAGGAGCCTTTCCAGAAGTAAGGATGTATTCCCTGTTTTGAGATAAAACTGGTAAGCTCAACTTGAGCTCTCTGTGGGAGCAACACATCATTTGAACTTGCAACCACTTTCCTGTCTGTGACCTTGGCTTTGTTTCCTGATTTCGGACTGGCTTCCTGGACCACGGCTTGATCTGTTCCCTTGGGTTTGGCGTCTGGTTTCTGTGAGATATTCTGGTTTTGACTTGAACTGTTAATTGCTGGGAGTTGGATTCTGTTTTTTATCTGGCACTTGATTGTTAGCAAAGGACTTGAACTTGCCTAGCTTTCCACTAAAGATCTTGGCAAAGAACTGAACTCTGTCTGTGTGTGTGCTCTGTGTGGGGGGCTTGACAGTTTGCACCCACACTAAACTTCTTCAAGCAGAATGGAAGTGGAGGGGGCTGTTGGGATGACACCGCTGGCAGCTTTGCAAAAACAAGTGCTGCTTTTATCTCAGGCAATTACTCAATTGCAGCACGCTCCAGCACTGGCTGGGTTGCAGCCTGTTGCCCTTTGCTGCCTCCTGACCAGTTTGAAGGCAAGTTAGAGGAATTCCCTGCATTCTTGGCTCAATGTAAGCTGTTCATTGAGGTGCAGACTCAAGAATTTCCTACTGAGAGGTCTAAGGCCTGCTTTATCATCAGTTTGTTGAAAGGACAGGCGGCTAAATGGGCTACTCCTTTACTCCTCAGTGCCTCACGTCTACTGGATAATTATCAGGCTTTCCTGAATCACATTTCTTCAGCTTTTAAGAACCCCATACAGGCTGCTACTGCCAACAGGAGACTCAGAGCTCTGAAACAGGGCAAAGATACAGTGTTTGACTACATCACTGCATTCCGTTTGATAGCATAGGGTCTGAATTGGAATGAACCGGCACTGATTTCTCAGTATATGGAAGAATTGGCAGATGAAGTGCTTGATGAACTCTCTAGGGTGGAACAGCCAAACATGTTACAGGAACTCATTACCTTATGTCTCAGGATAGATGGATGCCTGGAAAGCCGTCGTCTCTCCCGAGGCAAGAACTACAACCAGCAACCTCTGCCAGCTGTGCCTAATCTGCAATCTGGTGAAGCCCGCAGAATGGATCCAGAACCTATGCAACTGGGAGCTGCTCGACCACGCCTCACCCCAGAGGAAAAGGCAAGACGACGCCCTCATAATCTCTGCCTGTACTGTGGAGGAGGAGGACATTTCGCTTCCAGTTGCCCTTTGAAGCACTCCTCAAGCATGAAGCTGCTACCTCTTCAGCAGTAAAAGGGCAGCTCCATCCTTGAAGGAACCCACAGGAATGGAGCATACCGAAGGGTTCCCAGACAATACCATCACACCCCAAGGACCTTTCCTGGTACCTGTAACTCTAGGGCTTCCTGATGGCTGGAAAGTACCTGTGTATGCTATGGTAGACTCTGGGGCAGCTCACTGCCTTGTGGATGCTGGGTTTGTGAGGTGCCATCGTATTCCAGTACAAAACAAGGAAACTCCTTTGCTACTAGAATCCATTGAGGGTCGGTTACTTCGTTCTGGGCCGATAAATCAGGAAAACTGTCCACTTACTCTTCAGGTAATGGACCACAATGAGCAAATTTGCTTTACTGTAACTCGGATGCCCCAATTTCCTCTTGTCTTGGGACTTTCCTGGTTGCGAGCTCATAACCCATTGGTGGATTGGGTGCAAGGGGAATTGTACTTCAAGGTTCCTTGCTCAAAGAAAAATTCTTCTACCATCCTGGCAGCTGCCCATGCTACATCTGACCCTGTCTATGCCCCAGGTATACCAAGACTTTGCGGATGTATTTGAGGAAAAGGGGGCTGGCAAGTTACCTCTGCATCGGCCCTTTGACTGTGCCATTGATCTGATACCTGGGGCACCCCTCCCTGTGGGACGAGTATATCCTATGTCCGAACCTGAGTTAGAAGCTTTGAGGGCTTTCCTAGACAAAAACCTTCGACATGGGTTTATACACCCTTCCAAATCACCATTGTCCACACCGGTAATCTTTGTAAAGAAGAAGGGAGGGGAGCTTCATCATTGTAATGATTACCGGGCATTAACCAAGATTACTATTCAGAATCGGTATCCTTTACCCCTAATCTCTGAACCTTTGGACCGGTTAAGAGGGGCAAAGTGTTATACCAAGCTGGACCTTTGTGGGGCGTATAATTTGGTGCGTATCTGTAAAGGAGATGAGTGGAAAACCGTGTTTTGAACCTGGTACAGCCAATATGAACATTTAGTAATGCCTTTTGGACTGACAAACGCACCCAGTGTATTCCAGTGTATGATGAATGACATTTTCCATGATCTACTAGATTGTTGTGTGGTCATTTATTTAGATGACATCCTGATTTATTCCGCTGACCCAGCTCAGCATGTTCAAGATGTTCGTCAGGTCTTGCAGCGTCTCTGGGAAAATGGACTATATGCTAAGCTGGAAAAATGTGAGTTTGACATTAAGGAAGGTGAATTTCTGGGGCATATTATTTCTCCCCAGGGAATCTGCATGGACCCTAAGAAAGTAGAGGCTGTGTTGTCCTGGCAGCGACCACAAAACCGTAAGGATTTGCAACGGATCCTCAGTTTCGCTAACTACTATCGCCAGTTTATTCCTGCCTATGCTGACATTGTTGCACCTTTAAACTGTCTCTTTCGGCCCAAAGAGCTTTTCCAATGGACTCCAGAAGCAGAAGAGGCTTTCTCTACTTTGAAAACTCGCTTCACCTCAGAACCCTTGCTCCATTATCCTGATCCACAATTACCCTTCATAGTGGAGGCCGATGCATCTAGCATTGCTTTGGGAGCAGTGCTATCTCAACAGGATGATCCCTCCCAAACCCCACGTCCCTTTGCCTATTACTCTCGGCAGTTAAAACCTGCAGAGAAGAATTATACTATCTGGGAGCGAGAACTGCTAGCCATCAAGAGAGCTTTTGACATATGGAGGCATTACGTTGAGGGAGCTCAACACCCTGTTCAAGTATTGACTGATCATCGAAACCTTGAACATCTACAAACAGCCTGGCGATTGACTCAGTGACAAATCATTATTCTTTTCCCAGTTCAATTTCCGGATCAAATACATTCCTGAGGCTCAGAATAAAAAAGTTGATGCGTTATCCAGAAAACATGAGTATGCAGCGCCTGTGAAAGAGACATTAGTAGTGCCCATCTTGCCTCCCTCTGTGTTCGCAGCCACAAATCCATGTCTCAGCTTGGCAGAAGAAATCCGTGAATCTCAAGCTCGCGATTCATGGACTCAGCAATGTTTTCAGGACATCCAGAATGGGAATCATGGAGAGTTTTCTGCACAGCAAGGGTTATTATTACATCGAGGGCGGTTATATGTTCCTGCTGGTCCTCTTCGTAACCAGGTGTTGCATCTCTCACATGACTCTTTACCTGCTGGACACTTTGGACTTTACAAAACCCTGCATCTTCTCACAAGAGAGTTCTGGTGACCACATGTCCGTGCTGATGTTGCCCGATACGTGGGTTCCTGTGAAGTTTGTCGGTGGGCAAAGGATGTTTGCCAACACCCTCTGGTCCCTGGAATGCTATCTCCTTAGATTTCATCACGGATCTTCCTCACTCAAAAGGGTTTACCTGCATCCTGGTCTTCGTGGATTTACTCACCAAAATGGTCCACTTTGTTCCTTCTCCTAAATCCCCTACCGCATCAGAAACAGCTCATCACTACTTGCAACACCTCTTCAGACTTCATGGTTTACCTGCACACCTCATTTAGGATCGTGGGCCACAATTCACCTTCCGCTTCTGGCAAGCAATGCATAAGGCGCTAGGAACACAAGTTCACCTCTCATCAGCTTACCACCCCCAGTTAGATGGTCAGACTGAGCGCACTAATGCCACCTTAGAACAGTATTTACGCTGTTATACATGCTACCAACAAGATAACTGGGCGGATTTGTTACCTTTAGCTGAATTTGCATATAACAATGCTGTACATTCTTCCACTCGCCAGACCCCATTCATGGCTAATTATGGTTATCATCCTTGGTATTTTCCAACTACCCTTCCTTCCACCTCTGTGCCAGCTGCAGATGCATACATTCAAGAACTCCATGGCATTCAAGAATTATTGCGAGAGCAACTTGACCATGCTAAGGAAGTATATAAGAAAATAGCTGACAAGAAAAGACAGGAAGGGCCACAGCTAAATCCAGGCATGAAAGTTTGGCTATCTACTCAATACCTGAGACATCCTGGGCGATCCCAAAAACTAGATCCTCAGTTCATCGGTCCTCATCCCATTTTAGAACAAATCAATCCAGTTGCTTTTCGTCTGCAACTACCTGATTCCCTTCATATTCATCCAGTATTCCACCGATCCCTCTTGGTTCCAGCTGCAGATCCTGACTCAAACCGACCACCGACTCCTGAACCTCCTCCACCAATTTTAGTAGAAGGAGAAGAAGAATATGAAGTCCGTCAGATCTTGGATTCTCGAATACACCATGGAGGATTGCAGTATTTGGTAGACTGGGAAGGTTATAGACCTGAAGATCGGTCATGGGAACCTGCATCCAACTTGTATGCTCCTGAGTTAGTTCAACAATTCCATGACAGTTACCCTGATAGGCCTGGCCCATTGGAAGAGTGGGATCATGGGGAGGGGGATAGTGCCAGGACCCTGCCTGTCACAGAACCTGACTCTGAGGGGTTAAATGGTGAAGAGCTGCTGGAGGAGCCTTGCAGCTCAAGTTAGCAGGCAGCTGGGTCTGATGACTCAGCTGAAAACACATCTTCTCCCCCTAGAAGGGCTATGAGCAGGATTCTGCAAAGACGTGCTACCAGGAGAGCTAGGGAAAGGGTCGTTGATGCTAGATGGGGAATCAGGGCAGCAAGCCCTGAGTACTAGCAGGAGCCTTTCCAGAAGTAAGGGTCTGTTCCCTGTTTTGAGATAAAACTGGTAAGCTCACCTTGAGCTCTCTGTGGGAGCAACACATCATTTGAACTTGCCACAATGTGCCTGTCTGTGACCTTGGCTTTTTTTCCTGATTTTGGACTGGCTTCCTGGACAACGGCTTGATCTGTTCCCTTGGGTTTGGCATCTGGTTTCCGTGAGATATTCTGGTTTTGACTTGGACTGTTAATTGCTGGGAGCTGGATTCTGTTATTTATCTGGCACTTGATTGTTAGCAAAGGACTTGAACTTGCCTGGCTTTCCACTAAAGATCTTGGCAAAGAACTGAACTCTGTTTGTGTGTGTACTCTGTGTGCGGGGCTTGACACCTCTTAACCTGCAGCATGCAACAATGACCAAGGTAAGTTTCACCTGGGCTAAATGTTAAGATTCCTATTGACGGGAAACCTGGGAAAGGCTAATTATCAGTTCTTCTGGAAAGCTAATCCCAGTGCTTCCAGGTGAGGTTCTTCCTCAACACCATTCCAAGCACAGGCTATTTGTAGGAAGTCCTTGTCTTTCACCCCCAAAGCAGTAAATAGCAGCCAGCCTTTATTCCAGGCCTGAAATTATCCTCTCTCTCTTTCTTTTTTAAGTCTCCGGCTCAAAAGGACCTAAGCCTCAATGCCAAAGACAATGAAGTAGTGGAGTCTTATAGGTCCTGCCATTGACTTTATTAATCTAAAGCATATGTTACACTTTACTGCCCAACTGGGGGGCGGGGTGGGGGCGGGGAATCCCAACATTCCATATGAACCTACCCAGCAATTAGGATCTAGTCAGGGAGCCCTCCTGAAAGAGCCATCCCTCAAGGAGGTGAAAGGGATGGCTTGCATGTATAGGGCCTTTTCAGCAAGTGCTCCCAGATGCCCTCCCAAGTGAGACCAGCCTAGTGCCGACGTTGATAACATTTTGGCGCCAGGTAAAAATCTTCCTGTTGCAGAAGTTTTTTAACTGTTGATTGTGGGTCCTGATGGCAATTTTAGTGTTGTGTTTTAATGTAAAGTGATCCCCCGCCTATCGCTGGGGTTAGGGACCTGACCCAACCCATGATAACTGAAAATCCACGATATGCGGATGCAGGTCAGGTCGGGTGTGGGGGCCCTAATTGGGGGCTCTTGTACTTACCCCCAGCCTGGTGCTGCCCCAAATGGGACTGCGAGGGCCTTCCCAGGCCTTCTGGAGGCCCCTGGAAAGGTCCCCACAGGCCCATTCGGGGCATACTCTAGGAAGCAGAGCAAATGGTTATGATTTTATAGAATCCCTCTCTACTATTCATAATGAGCAGGCTTATGCTAAAATTTGGTCGCAGTGGGTAGCTATCCTAAAAACTGCATTCCAATACCAAATATGCAGCTGCATCAGACAGTCCTTTCAACCATTTAGTGTACAATTCCATGATTTATTTGAGCTGAACCAGAGAATAAGCAGTCTTGTTACTCGGTTATAAAAATGAAATATGTGGTGTTGATCTCTTACCTTGATATTGGGATGTTAGAATAGATTAGAATTTTTCATGTGCTTTATTTTATCTTGCCATATGAACGCTCATTATGTCACTATGAATGTTGCATAAGGAAAATTCATTCACGATTGACCGAGGAATCTAGAGAAATTCTGGGCTAGCACAGATGCATAAAGATAATTGTTTATTGATTCCTGGCCTTGATTTAAATATGCAAAGCAGCTGCCTTAAATTATTAGCAGTATCATGAGGCTGCTGGTCTATTTTTCAAGGTCTACATTATCCCAAGATATCTACTATCTCTAATAAAGCTCAGAAAAACTGTTTTCCTAAAGGAAACAGGATAAGCATCAACAGTTTCTGATATACTTTTGTTTCAGGGTGAGATTAGGGCATAATCAACATAGATCTCAACAGTAAATAAAGAAGAGATGTAGTTGTTGGTCCAAGAGTAGAAACAAGAAGTCCTGCAAGATGAGTTCAGCAGGTTAAGAGCTGGGGAGATGAGGGCCCTCAGAGGTCACCCCCAGCCAGCCCACTCCTTCCTGCATGATAACCAGACGTCACTGTATGTGTGAGTGACCTTGGTCACATGTACAAAATGTTTCCTTATTGTACCTATTGATTTTGCAATTTAAATTTGTGTTCAGATGACACATGCCCAATATTACCAAATCTTTTACTCCACATTGTGCTACCTCTGCATCAATTCTCATTTCGTTCATTGACATGGCATGTAAATGACGGTACCGATACTTTTGATCCTATAGCTGCCGTGTGATGCCGTCACTGCTGCTGTCCTTTGGCTGTCCCTTAATTTTTTTTATTTATTTTCTCTCTAGCAGAATATCGACATGGTGGGAAAAGTATGCCATTGTCCTTTGTTCACATTCACAACAGAGCAAAGTACCAGAGAGAGAAAATAATGGGGGGAAATGTCATGGTACAGCAATAAAACTGAAACAAAAATAAGAATGAAAATATTCTGGAACATTGATAAAGACACCAGTCATGCAATGAAATGACATAAATGTTGTGGGATGCACATTGTAGAATAGAGATGGCATTATCACCAAGCACGACTGGTCCACTATGACAGATTGTGGAACCAAAGGAGGACATTCAGCTAGTGTGACTGTGGCCTGAGTGTGTACGTGCAAAGAATTGCCTCTCTCCCTGTTTATTTCTGCTTGTCTAAGCATGTTTCTGCTTGTCCACAGGCCTGAGTGTGAACTGAATAATTATTTTGTTCCTGGGTGTGGCTACCATTGGTTGTTGTATCTTCCACCCACCAACCACACTGAGCACCAGCCATCATGGGGCTCATAAAATGACAAAAGACCTACACATTAGTAAGTGTGTAGGTTCCAAGTCATACCTACTGTGGCAGATGAGGATGGACAACAGAATGGAAACAACACAAAACAAAAATGAAATCACATTTCTTTGTCTTTGTAAAAATCAATGAGGAAAGTGAAATGCTCTGGTGACCCCTTTTTAATAGTGTGCTATCAAGTCAATTCTTACTTATGATGACCCTTTTCGGGTACCCTCTGAAGTATCACATCTAGCCCAGCAGAGATGCACAGATGGGGAATTGAACTCCCAACCTCTGTCTCCATACACCTAAATCACTGAGCTACATCTCAAAAGTCCTCTACTTCAACCAGCTATGGAGGCAAGAAGACAACAGCTAAGGTGCCAGAAGGCCACCCAGCTTCTATCAGTAATTTTCCAACCAAGGCAAGACCTCCACTTGGTGATCAGATCTGTTCCAAACAAGGTTAGCCATTTTGAAATTCCTTCTGGTGTGAAACTCTTCATTTTAAAAAAAATAAATTGAACCCTGCCTTTTGGAACAGTAAAAAACTAGCTTGTTCCATTTTATCCAGAGCCACTCTTTAGGTGTCCAATGATCACTTATCACCTTGCCTCTCAGTCTCTTATATTCAATGGTCAACACACCCAGCTCCCTCAATAGTTATACATAAGGGTTAGGGCCTTTTCACATGACCCCTAAGATCCGCTGGCCCCTTAAATTCGGACCAAAGATCTTAGGGGTTCGTTGCTCTTCCTTCCTCCCCACCAGAGAAAGAGAGGAAAAAATGCAGCTCACCTGGAGGAGCTTCCCGGAGCTCTATTTCTCTTCTGCTTGCTTTTTTTCCTCCCACCTCTTCTCTTAAAGGGGCGGGAGGCAAAAAAAAAAACAAAAGCAGAAGCCAGGAGAGCCCCGCACTGACCAGATTAAATCCGGACCTGGGGATTTTCACCCACCTCAAGCAGGTACAAGAAAGTGCAGCTGGGTCGTGCTTAGGTGGGCGGGGTCGCACTTAATTTCCTGCAAACTCCGGAGCTGGTGGGAAAACACTTGTAAGGTCCGGAGTTTGCAGCCATTTGCTGCGGAGTTTAGGGGTTGTGTATAAAGGCCCTTAGTTTCCTTGGTTAATGTCTTCATGGCCCTTCTCTGGATTCTGTATTAAGTGAGAATACTTGTTTCAGCTGCATTTATTCACAGTTCTTTGTATTTCAGCTCGCAGTCTTGTGTCATCTCCCCACACGCAGTGTCCCTACATTTTAGCCTAATGTAGTTCCAGTTAAAGGTGTTTAAGACAACACACTCTTTGGGTAGTTTTATTTATTTATTTATTTATTTCCACTTCATGTTGACAGGATGCTCCCATGCCTGACAGTCTTCCTACTAAGAGTTCAAGCCAAGTCATTGATTTATTCATATTTTTCTACACCCAAGATAGAAAGCGAAATTGATTTTCATCTTTCGGGCCAGGCTTGCAAGAAAGAGCAATGGCAAGAGAGCTGTGGGACTGGCAACATCGTTGAGGGAACGAACAGCCGTGAAGTGATCTGAGGCTGAATGACCTTCAACGACTTGTATGTATAGATTATCAACCATCACGGCTTAAAGTAACAGACCATGAACAGAGTCCAATTCTTTGGAGGTTAAATAGTGCAGATAATCATAATTATTCTGGGTGCCAGGGTCAAAAAAACTGTTCATCACTTCGCTGTCTGGTTTGAAGAGGCTTTTAGAGTACTAAGTGATACATCATCTCTGTCAGTATGTTATATAGGAATTAAATGAACCAAGCTCTCGAAGAGGTTTCTGACAACGTATCATCTTCAATGTCTCTGTCCTTTTCATTCGCCTGACATTCTTTTAGGCAGATGTGAAACTTCAGGGTTTCTTGCAGATCATTTGATGGTGTGTGTGTTGCGCATGTAGAGTAGAACCATGCGCAGATCCTCAGTTCCGTTTGGAGGCCCATTTTGTGTGTTGGGATCGATCCGTTCTACAGGCTGAAGTGATTCAGATTCCTCCAGTTCAATTTGTAACCAGCGTCAGAACTGATTCAGGACTATGGCAACAGGAAATCATTGTTCTCCCATTGACAAAGTGAAAAAACCAAAACAGATATTGATTGATGGATTGACTCACTGACTGACTCACTGACTGACTACAATAAGGCACCTGAGAAAAACACCTGGGGAAAATAAATCAAGCACCTAAAAACACTTACTGTAAAGTTAATAAGATATAGGGGACTGAGATAGGAAACATAAGTTTCACTACCTAAACCACAAATAGATGCATGCATGCACAATATATGCATTAGCAAACACAGGAATAGGTCAAAGTACTCTGATTTAGGTGAAGCAATGAGAAAATGAAGCAAAAATGAGTTGGAACAGTCACTGGATCGTAAATGAAGAAACAACAGTGTGCTGTTCTTGATTCTGTACCTCCAGTAAGCAACATCCTACAATCAGAGATGGGCACGAACAGAAAAAAATGGTAATTCATTTTGTTTTGTTTCACTTCGTTTAAGGGGTCGGTTCAGTTTGTTTCATTTTTAATTTTTTTTTAAATCGTTTGGTTGGTTCAGTAGTTTGTTAATTGTTTTTACCACTTTGCCGTGTGTGGGCATCCCACACCCCAGACCAGACGGAAAACATTAAAAAAAAAATTTAAAAGTTGACAATTTGACAACTGCACAGACTGGACTGGCAGCATCAAGGCATCAAATTGCAGTCAAAACTCAACGGGCTCAGGTAGCTGGCTTAAGATTTACTCAGCCTTTCACCTTTCTTAGGTCAGTAAAATAAGTACCAAGCTTGGGTACGGCAAGGGGTGGGTGGGTGGCAGGCCTGTATAACTTAATTGTAAGCCACTCAGAGAGTGCATTAAGCACTATCAGGTGGTTTTGCTTTAAATCATGTCTTGAAATGAATTGGAAAGCAGCGAATCTCTCTCTTTTTCTCTTTCTCTTTCTCTTTTGAAATCTTTCTCTGTTTGAAGGTCTGTCCAGTCCAGTGCAAGTGGAAAGATAAAGAGCCATATAAAGAGAGATTAGGAACCTTTAAAGCTGTTCCTCCACAGTGAGAATCCGAGCACCTGGTCACAGACTTTCCCACTGTGGGGAGAGATGTATGGCATTTCTATTTAAATCGCACTCATTATTTCTAAATTTGCATCTATACATATGAATTAACATGGCAAATGTTATGCAAATTGGCATCTTCATTCATCCTCCTTCTTGGCAATGCATAAATGAATAACCTGGCAGCCAATAAAGCTAAAGCCTTTTACATTTTTCCTTTTCTTTTTAATACATGCCAAAAGCTTTTATATTTTTTTTCTCATTTCTCTCCTCTATTCATATTAGCGCCTTTATTTTTATTGGAACCCTTCCTATCTTTGACTTAACCCTTACTTTCCCAGAGCATTTATACTTGACTTTTCTTTTACTTGTCTTGATTATTTATTAATGATATTTTTATCCCTAATGCAAGAGTTTATTTACCAAAAGAGGCGGTTGCAGATTATTATAATAACAGCCTTTGAACTGGAAGGTTAGAAGAGCCACTATGAATCACTGAGTCCAGCACCTTTCATGGAGTCACAGTGGGAGGGGGGATGGAACTCCCAGAGACTTAAGCCACTGAACTACCCAGCAGTTGACAGTTATTTCTGATACATAAGCCTAAGATGGATTTAAGACAGGAATGGGCAAATTCTAGAAGTCTGGTGGCTGCAGATTTCTGACCATGGAAGTCCAAAAGCCATGCCCATACCACCAATGCCTGCCACCTTTTTTAAAAAAATCAAAAATGCCCCTCACCCTGTCATTTCAAATAGTCCCTCGAACTCCTCTGCACAGCTTTAGGCCCACAAAAGAAACTTCCTTCCTTCCTCAGAATTGGAAGTGACTTGATAAAGCTTTTTTTTGGGGGGGGGGGAATCTCTCACAGGGCTAAAAGAACTTGGGGGCTGGGCAAGTCAATATGGTTTTGAATAAAGAACAGAATGAGATTTTGGGATAACAGAGGGTATAAGGAGATTCTGGAATGGGGGGGGGACTATGGACACTACATTTGGCCCACAAAGTGCACTTTGCCACTTGGGAATGTATTTGATGGGGGTATGATGGCATGGGGGTCGTTCCCTGCCAAATGAGGCAAATGAGGCTGGGTTAGTTCTTACTAAAAATATCCCCTATTTAAATTAGTTTTTATGCATTTTTGGTTGATTTTCGCAAGGGAGGGTTAGTTTGTCAGGAAACTGTGTGTTGTTTTTTTGAAGTGCTTGATGCACTCTCTGGGTGGTTTATAATTTAATTACACAGGCTACATGTTGCACTTGCCCCTCCCTCATCCCCTCACCCTGTGAGCTGGGTACTAATTTTATGGAAGAATGGAAGGCTGAGTGAACCTTGAGCTACCAGAGATTGAACTCTGAATTTCGAGCATGGCTTTGGCCACAGAACAGCAATTCAACCACAAGGCCACAAGGCAGTGGTTAAACAGCAATAAGTTTCTCCCCACCACCACCCCTCTACCAAAGATCTGCTTATTTTAACAGGGCTGCAGAATCGATTCACTGACATCAATTCCCCTTTTTTACTTCCGCTGTCTGCATTAATTCTTAAATAGTTCCCTCATGGGTTGACTCTCACAGCCATTTACCCCTGTTGTTGTGCTTAGAGATTGGCACAAAATGTTAAAATGGCGTTTCATTTTATTTTTTGTTTTGTTTCTATTTGTTTCATTTCATTTATAGTGATTTTAAAAAAATCATTTCATTTCTAAAATTCGTTATTCATTTTCCCCCTAATTGGGCTCATTGGGGGAGGCACAGGGATTTCAAACTGTCTTTGAGCCACTGAAGCAAGCAGCAGCTGCAGCCATAGCCACTTGCTTCGGTGGCTCAAAGGCCGTTTAAAAACCCTGCGCTTCCCATTCTATTGGGTGAGTTGGGGGCAAATGAAAAATGAAATGAAATGAAACGAAAATTTCAAAGTTTGTTTCATTTTTTTTTTTTAAAAAATCAGTTTGTTTTTTGTTTTGTTTTGAAACAAAACAAAGCAAAATCATTCCGTGCCCATCTCTAGTGTTACTTTATTTCATTTTTTTTAAAAAAAATCTGCTCTCTGATGCAGCACTATGCCAGGTAGCAGTAAAATGAAATAAAAAATAAAAAGGTGTCCAGGAGCCTGCTTGTCTGCATTCTGTAACCATTCTTTTGGTTATGGGCTTCACTGTTACCCCCCATCTCCCCGCTTATGAAAGGAAGAGGTGGGAAAGCTGGGGAGGGTGATAGCAGCAGCAATGATATTCCCTGAAAGCAGCAGTGTTAGCAGTGGCATCAGCAACAGCCTCTGTGCTTTCTATAGATCAGTGGTGGCAAATATTTGGCACCCCGATGTTTTTGGAACACAACTCCCAGAATTCTGAGCCTGTATTGCCAACGACAAAGGACTGTGGAAGTTCTGGTCCAAAATATCTGAAGTGCTGAAGGTTCGTCACCACTGCTGTAGATGCCCGGCAGCAAAAGCCTGCTGTGACTGGAGGAGTAAGTGAGGGAAAGAACAGAAGCAGCAGCTGTTGCCACTGCGCACAGCAGAGGACCAATCAATGCCAACTCTTCCCCATTGAAGCCACTGGAAAAGTCACTGCTGCTAGCAAAGTGCTAAAACGAATCGCTCCCAGGAGCGATTCTATGACCACATGGCTATCAAACAATTTCCTTAATACTGTGGCCCCTTTCTGAGGTGTTTCCTCAAGGTAACCAGCCCCAAAGTTGGACTTCTGTCAGCAAGATCTTTGGGTAGTAGGTGGCATATAAGTTGTATCAATAAATAAATAAATAAATAAATAAATAAATAAATAAATAAATAAATAAATAAAAACTCCTATTATACAAACAGGCTTTTGGCATCTAGTTGTGACATCCTGTTGTTTCCTTTTATGTGCCTGCTTTTACTTTTCAAACCTTTTTGTGCTTTTCTTTTTATTTGGGTTTCATTGTCACACACATCCAAACTCAATGTTGGTTCCTTTTTCATTAGGGTAAAAGGGACTCAAAACATATGAGGCAGATGTTCCTGATCACATGAGTAAATCTTGTGCTGTTGACATAGGAGTTTTCATGTCAATGTGGGCCTTAGGAGTTCCGGAGAAACATCGGGTCTTACTTTCAGTGTACATATGTCAAGAACCTTTTTACAGACTCATGTTTATCAATCCATGACATCATAGTGATATTTAGCCTTAACCTTCATGTGTGAAATATCCACCCAGTGCTCAAGTCAATTGTGTTAGTAATCCATGTTGCCTGTTTGGAGCCCATGAGTGTGTGCATAAAAGCTGAATGCAGCTCATGGGCATTCTGGATAGTGAAACAGAAGCTCCACAGACTCTATTAAATTCTGGGTCCAAGTCAATGTGAATTCTGTCGCCAAAATATACTGAGAAATTGATTATGAAGCCACCTGCATTTATGATGAAATGTGTTTGATCAGAAGAGAATAATGTGAGCCATGGTTTCTCCTGTACAGGTGAGCACAATGTTGCTGAAGACTGTTGAAGTTGATATAAAACAGAATGTACAGAAGTCAAGGAACATAGAAAAGTGATATGACCAGTCTGAGATGTAAACATTTCAGGGGGAAATCCAAACACTTGAGTGGTAAGGTAGACTGTTTCACTGCAGCCCCAATGTCAAGGATAGTGGCAAATTTTCATACAAATCTTCCACAGAGGCTGAGGATCAACCTGCTGAGAAGTCATTATCCTTGGCTTAATTCCTCCTGGCTCTGATTAATAAATAAACTAACTAACTTACCAACTAAAGCAAAGCCATGTGCCACACACTTTTTGTTCCAGATAACGCTCAAGCACAGTCACGGTCTCAGAAAGAAACCTCTCCCAATGTGTAAACTGTGAACTCTTTTTTAAAAAGTGTTTTTAATTTTAAAAATGTCACTTGCGAGATGCCAGCTGGTGGATTTTATTTTGCTGAAGTATGACATCCTTTCTGACACCCACAGTGTGGGTACCTCCTTGCCAAACGGGATGCCAAATTTCCTACAAAGGCAATAGCTCAAATGTTGACATTTCCAAAAACCGATAGATGTCAACAGGAGGCTCAGAAAGGCTATTTAACTTTGCAGTTTCAAACAGAAAAACATTGTTCCATGTCATGGGAGCCTATTTTAAAATGAAAAGACAAGTATCATTTATCTATTATTCCTTTTGAAATGCACATGGAGATATTTTGGATGCGGAAAAGCCCTCCAGTGATGTTTCATTTAGACACAAGTCAGAGTCAGTGATAAGGTAGAGGAACGTCTTGACATAATGGGCAAAACTACCTGGTTATGGCTGGCAGAACAACAACAGAATACTTAGAGATGGGCACGAAATGATTTTGTTTTCATTTTGTTTTTTTGTTTTTCATTTTGTTACAGAACGAAACAAAAATGAAGTACCCTTTAAAAAACACTAAAATTGAACGAAATGGAAAGTTTCAGTTCATTCTGTTTCATTTTCATTTATTATTTATTTTGGCAAATGCCAGTCTCAGCATTTGTCAAAATAAATAATAATAAGTGCCGACCAGCTGGCCCCGCAGGTTGCTTTAAGTTAAGAAACTGCTTTAAGTTAAGAAATTACTGAAGACATTTTTGTTGCACATGAAGTTGTAGACTGACTGATCATGTCTTCAGAGACATCTAAGCCATTTGCATGCTATGCAAGGGAGAATTTTAACCATTATTGTCCAGTAAGGCATGAGCAGCCATCATATTATTGTAACCAGAATATGTGCCACCATTTCAATTGTGTATGTTTTTGGTGTTATCGTGGGAGAGGGATAAAAAAATAGCAATGAAACTATGGTAGCTCTCCCATTCTATAGCAGAAATTGAGGTGTTTTGCTTTTGCCCACTATGATGTAGAATGAATACCTTGACTATGGGTCTTGGAAGAGTTTGAATTTCACTGTGGGAAAACTAAGATGGTGGCTACAGCTAAGGTTGCCAAGGGAGTGCCTTCATTTTAAAATCAGCAGGGCTCTTGCAGTAGTTCAAGCATGTCAGCCAGTGCTTTTGAGTCCAAGTACAGTTTATACAGCTGGGTACAAAGATCTCATCCAATGGTCCTGCCATACCCAGTTTCTTAAAATGTTTTTATGCAAGAGTCATCAATATGATTGGGTTCTGGGTTCAAAGTATGCCACAACTTTGAGGTTTATGCACTGCAGAAAGTAGGGGGGTAGGGGTCTACAAGGCAAGACCTTGGGGTAGTTGGGGGTAGAGGACAGCAAGGAGACAAACCAGGAGGCATGATCCAATCTTCTGCAACCAATCCCATACAGAATATTACAGCAAAGATCCTATGTGTATTTCTACAGCACTGAAGGCCTCTTCATGGATGACAGCTTCGAATGGGTCCAGAGGAGGGCGACCAGAATGGTTAAAGGTCTGGAAGAAATGTCTTACAAGGAACGGTTTATGGAGCTGGGAATTTTTAATCTTACAAAAAGAAAGGTGAGAGGGGCTATGACAGCCATGTTTAAATATTTGAAAGGATGTCATATTGAAGAGGGAACTGGTTCCCCCCCCCCCATGGCTTCAGAGACTAGGACTTGGGGCAATGGTTTCAAACTACAGGAAAAGAGATTCCATTTGAAAATTAGGAAGAACTTACTGACAGTTAGAGCTAGCTGTCCAGCAGTGGAATATGTTGCCACAAAGGAGGGTGGTGGAGTCTCCTTCTTTGGAGGTTTTTAAGCAGAGGCTGGATAGCCATCTGTCGGACATACTGTGATGGGGGATCCTGCATGGCCGGACGTTGGTCTGGATGGCCCCTGATGGATCTTCCAACTCTTCCATGATTCTATGATTCATAGTTGACAATATTATCCAAGTGCAACAAGTTATATTAGGCATTAGAGATGGGCACGACTTAGCGGTATTCCCGTTTCCGTTTCCGTTACTCGTATCCATTACTCTACGGAAATGGTAACGGGAATTACTCCGCCAGAATTCGAGCTCGAACTGACGAACGAACAATTTGGTCTGATTTGTCGTGCTCGTTACTTGCATCGCGGCGATCGCGCAATGCCAAGCGGCACAGAAAAAAAGTTTTTAAAAGTTAAAAAAACCTGATTCCCAGCCCTAAAAGTAGGCGAAAACTGTCTGAAGGCACCTACCAGGCCAGAAGGGTGTTTTATTTGGGGGGGGGTTCCCCGCCCCCCCTCTCCTTGGCTATTGCTACTGCTGCGCTGCTGGTACCAGGCTGGGAGGGTGCATCCATTTGCCATGCAGTGCGGGGGATCCAAAATGGCGACCGCAATTTTTTTTTTGAAATCGTTGCCCAAAACCGCACCAAAGCACCACAGAAACATGCGAAAATTAGCTATTTTAAATGCTTGAATTTTTACAGTAGCAGCAGTGGGTTTTTCTTGCAAAAAAAGTCTCCGTTGATTTTATTTTATTTTATTTTATTTTATTTTTTTACACCTGTGCATTCGCAATGATGGGCTCGCCCATGGGAGTGGACCATGCAAAGTTTTGGAGCCATTCCACCAATCACATGGCCAGGTTTTGCTGACTGTACCAGGCTGGGAGGGTGCATCCATTTGCCATGCAGTGCGGGGGATCCAAAATGGCGACCACAATATTTTTTTTTTGAAATCGTTGCCCAAAACCCCACCAAAGCACCACAGAAACATGCGAAAATTAGCTATTTTAAATGCTTGAATTTTTACAGTAGCAGCACTGGGTTTTTCTTGCAAAAAAAAAAAAAGTCTCCGTTGATTTTATTTTATTTTATTTTATTTTATTTTATTTTATTTTATTTTATTTTATTTACACCTGCACATTTGCAATGATGGGCTCGCCCATGGGAGTGGACCATGCAAATTTTCCACCTATCGCATGGCCACTTGGCCAGGTTGACCACAGAGACTTCTGGGATGTGCCAATCGGGCATAAACAGCCCACTAATCGTACCCCAAACCTGAACCCTAAGCCTAAGCCTAACCCATACGCCAGTACACTCTCCTTCTAAGTGGGTCAGAGAGGCACCCAGAGGTGCACCCCAATACTCACCCTAACCTCACCCGTAACTAGCCTAACCCTAGCCCTTGCGCTAACCCATCTTAACCCTAAGCCAGATCTATTTGCATTGCACTACATGCAAGTATGTGAGATACAGCGGGTGCAAAGAGTCTGCCAGTCCGTCACTTGTGGCTCTGGCTGACTCCTGCAGCTCCCTCCAGGAGCCCGCTACCCTCCCCCAAACCAGTACTAATGACAACGAAAAAACAAAAAAATGAATCGACTAATTTTTGCGAAATTTCGCAAAAAACAGAAACGAGCCGACACACGACAACTCGAAAATGTCATTTTCCCTAGTCGTGCCCATCTCTATTAGGCATACCCAAAATCTTGCACAAGTGTTGACATGGAATAAATAATATGGGAAGAGAAGAGTAAGGGGGAAAACATGGGAAAACTAAAATGTTATTGATTGTTTGATTGATCTTTCATGGTTTTTGAGTTTATATATTCATTTATAAATAGTTTTCATCTGTGCCAGGAATGATGCACTTAAAAGAAAAAGCTTAATGTAGGAGAAAAAAATGCCATAAAATTTAAGAGCAGCATTATTGTTAAGATTAAGACACAATAAAACATTATACAGCCTTCAAGGAAGGATTCATGCACCGCTCTACATGATTTTTCCGTATACTAACTTCCTACATAATTGCAGTTTGAAATTTTACACCCTGTGGGGGTGAAATTGCCAGCATGCTTGGTTTCCAAACTCAGAAAGCTGCAGTTGTGAAAGCACTACCACAAACCAAGATCTGGGTGAGAATACGAAATATGGATTGGATGAGAGGTTTCTGCTGCCCTTTAAGTCACTATTCCACATCCCTTTAAATGCAGATTAAATTTGTAGATAAACCATGTTCAAAAATGTCGTCCCCATGGCCACCGGGCTTTTTGAAAAATGGAAAAAGAAAAGAGATTTCCAAGACCTACCAGATTTAAGTGAGATTTCCAAGACCTACCAGAGAGGTAGGGAATTTTTTGCCTCGCTTAAAAAATCCACCTTTTAAAGAGGCAGATGTTGTGGGACCATGTAGATGATCTGGATTTTCTTTTCTTTTTTTTCTAGACATGGGCACGACTCGGTGAAATTGTCGTTTCCATTTTCGGTTATCGTTTCCGTTACGTAACGGAAACGGTAACGATAATTAAGCCATCAGAACTTGAACTTGAACCGAAAAAAGAAAAATTTGGTCAGGTTTTTCATTTCCGTTTGTGGCATCGCGGCGATCGCGCAATGCGAAGCACAGAAAAAGTTTTTAAAAGTTTTTTTAAAAAAACCCAACTCCCGGCCAAAAAAGCAGGCGAAAATATGCCTGCCTGAGGCTTTGCCACCTACCAGAGGGGTGGTTTCTGGGGGGGTCCCCAGACTTTTCTCCCCTCTTCTCCTGTCCTGGGCTGCTTGCACCAGGCTGGGGGGGGGTCATCCTCGTTGTCTCACCATGCCATGTGGTGGTGGGGATCCAAAATGGTGACCACAATTTTTCTTTTGAAATCGTGGTCAAAAAAACACACCAAATCACCAGAGAAAGATGTGAAATTTATTTATTTTAAATGCCTGAATTTTAATAGTAGCAGCAGTGGGGGGTTTTATAGCAATAAAACGTCATATTGATTTTATTTTATTTTATTTTATTTATTTTTTTAGACCTGCCCATTTGGGCTGGGCATGGGATTGGACCATGCAAATTTTTTGAAGCATTCCACCAATGGCATTGCCAGGTTTTTGACTGACACTTCTGGATGTCTAGGAGGGCATAAAAAGCCGAGGCAGTCGGGTGTATGGATGTGGTTGAGGGAAGAGGGCTGGCTGCTGGTGTGATCCGATAGAGATTGAGGATGGAGGCTGGAGGCTTTAGGATTTAAGTTAGGCAGGCAGGGAGGGAATTGAATTTAGAAAATAATTTCTTTGATTCCCTGCAGCTTTGTCTGCTGAAGGGAATAGCAGTTTATTCTTTATTTCTTCTCTGGCAGTTTGTGAGGATTTTTTTCTGATATTGGATAAAGGGGGAGGTTTGACTGGGAGTGGGAGGTGTGGATTTATTTTAAAAATATATTATATACTACCATTTATCTTCTGTTTTCCCAACTTCAATTTGCTTGCACACACACACATTTGGGGTGCAAGCCAAGAACAGAACCTCTATCCTAAGTGATATCCTAACTGCCCACTCGCCCCTCCGCCTGCGTCGCCACCTGCCTGCGGCTCGCGCCGCCACCCGCCCACTCGCCCGCCCGTGGCTGCCGCCCACCCATGGCCCCCCGCCACCGCCACCCGCCTGCCCCTCCCCCCTGCCGCCCACCCCACCCGCCCCACCCACCGCCTAGGGCGCAAAAACACCTAGTGCCAGCCCTGATTGCGGGATGCCCCTATGCTCTGGGAAGTCAAATCGTGCTAAATCACGGTGGAAATGACAAACGACAAACAGAAATGACAAATTTTTGAAAAATTTCTCGACAAACGGAAACGACCCCGAAACGGACCCAGACCTTCTGAAGATCAGGATCTTCCCCAGGTGAGATAGCAGCCTTAGACCAGCCTCAACCATTTCCAAGATGTGAAGCCATGGGGCTCCGTGCTACTCATTAAACTTCACATATCTGGTTTTCTCTTGGTCTTTTCCTGAAGGAAACCCACTTGACTTCCATTCCCTTGATTTCCCAACATATACAAGATCCTGCTGAAATATGTTACAGGTGTCCAATCTAAGAACATCCACAGGCCTTTGCTTCCCTTGAAATCTGCTCCCTTCAAGGCTAAAGATGGCATTTATTGTTCAATACACCTTGATTCATCTGGCAGCAGCTTTCTTTCTCTTTTGCACAACTCGGGCATCTGATAGTAGACAGTCAGCAATAAGCTTTCACCTCCTTACACGCTCCTAACTGGTTTACCAATAGGAATAAAATAACCTGGTGCAGTACTAAAGACGGTGTGCATTTAACCTGCAGTCAGGTGTGCAAGCAGGTCTTTACAAACACAAGCAGGAAGCTTGATCAAAAACAAGGCCCTTCTGGATGCTCTCAGACAGGGGACCCTGTGAGATCTTTCAAGAGGCTCTCTTATGCTGTACATTGAGAGGTCATGGCCAGAGGTGGGAGAATATCGAGGGAATGTTAGTGTTGGACAAAAGGTCCCGGATTATCCCAGCTACTATAACCACTGGCCTAATCGTCAGATCTCAGACAAAGGAAGTCCTTTATGAGACAAATGAAAGAGCCTCATGCAGGCTACCAAGAGATCTTTGGAAGGAAGTGTAGGATAAATGAACAAAAATCATTTTATAAGAGCTGAAGCATTTGTCACTAACAGTGCAGCCACACCCAGTTCTGGTGGAAGGAGGTAAAGCCCCCCACTATACACAGTTTGTGGGAAAGAAACCACAAGCACAAACCCATCCCAGTGTCTGCAAAGAGAAAGAAAGCAGGAGACAGCAGGAAACAAGCCGGGCCATCTTTACATTTTAAAAAAAAGTACATTTCCTCCACACACACCCGGGTAGTGAGCCCTGGTGAGCCCGAAAAACGGAAACGACCCGAAGCGGGCCCCAACGAGCACGAAACACCATTTTGGCATTTCGTGCCCATCTCTACTCTGGAAGCCCTAGGTATGCCTCTGATGGACCCCACTCCCAGACAGTGGATTTCTCGTCAAGAGAGGTACTAATGGACAGATACATGGGCTGGCCCAACATTTTGTTGGACAGTACATGTTTGATTTCTGTTGTGTCTTTTGAGTTAGGTAGAGTCCCCACTTTAGGGGCCATTGGAACCAAGCACTTAGAGCCTCAACTTGCAGTTGAAGGAAGGGTGATAAAAACCCAAGAACTCATGTTGGAAAAGGAGTTGTTTAATAAAAGTTGCAAGCAAGAAATAAGTCCTGCTGTCTCTGTGTGTCTCTGGGAGATATGGAGAGGGAGGGAGCTGGCCCAGGAAACCCACACAATGGGATACAAATGTTAGGGGTGTGCTGTTTGGGGTTTGATGTACAACAAATCTCAGAATTCTCCATTCTGGATGTCCCACCTGTCATTCAGACACCTGGAGAAGCCTAAATGTGGCTCACTTTCATGGCCTAGATCCATCTAACTTCTTGTTCTAAAAGGAAATATCCTAGGTGGCATTAGGGCAGCTTCCATTTTGAAAAGGAAGTAAGCAGAGCTAGGCCTCAGAGCTTTACAGCTTCGGCCTTTCTTCCGGAGGAGCCACATTTAAGTGTCTGGCTATCAGGTAGAATGACCAGAAGGGAGACCTGTGGGATTTGTAAACCCCCTCCTGCCCCAAGACATATCCCTGGCAGGTGAACTTGTAGTTACTCAGCTTTTAAACCAGTGATGGCAAACCTTTTGGAGACCGAGTGCCCAAACTGCAATTCAAAACCCACTAATTTTTTTTTTTTGCAAAGTGCCAATACAGTAATTTAACCTGTATACAGGTGGCTATGAAGGGGCAATGTCGGGTGCCCACAGAAAGGGCTCCGAGTGCCACCTTTGGCACCTGTGCCATAGGTTCGCCAGAACTGTTTTAAACTATGGCTTCTCAGCCATCAGAAATTTTGTCTGTTTATTTGTTATTTACATTTAATGTTTGGTATTGGCTATATTGTGGAACAACATATTGATTCACCATACCCTGTGCGGTGGACTGGGACCCAGTGCCCTTACTTGCAGCTGAAGGCTACCCGGAGGGACCTGGATAGTGCCGATATCAGCATGGAACCCACTGCCCTGCACCTACTGTCTTCCACCCCTAGTGGCTGGATATTTGGAACTCCAAACTGTCCACAGAAACATGGGGCATAAAACATTTTGCAACAATTTAATTTGGTTTTTTGAAACATTTAATTTGTGAAGAATTTTGTCCAAATATGATACAGCTGAATCCAGCATAGTTTGCCAGTGAGTGGATGATTACCCATCCGGTTGTCCCGTTATTACTTTGGAAACTAGCTCTCTAAAATACCAAAGTGAAAAGATAATAAGCTCAAAGAACAGTGTACTACTGAGCTCAGCATTTCGCCTCATCAAAAACTCCACTCCCCAGTGTAGCTCCTTTTTGTTCCAGTTTCTACTTGCATCTGTACCACACAAACAACCCATTAAGCCATACACCTGCAATGGCTGCATTGAAAGAGTGCTCCATCATGGGAGAGGCCACATGTATAACAGCATAGTTATTTCAAAGGAAAAGAATGGTGTGGACATAACAAACTCCTCGGGATTTTTTTTTAAGGTAGGAAATTGAGAAAAGCAAACTCCAGTGGCAAAAGGGGGGACACTGGCAGGATGCACAGAAATATTGCAGTACAGCAGTCCACGCAAGCTCACAAACCAAAATTAATGCACAAGAAATTGCAAAACAAAAATAAGTAGTCGTCTCCCCATGGTTGGGGTTCGAGGCGGATGCAGCACAGATGGGGCACAAGAAACCCAATATAGAATGTATGCCATCTGATCCCAAAATCTAAATCAATGAGGGATACTGGAGGGATATTTCAGTCATGTGGACACAGACCTATTCAGGCTTCTTCTTTTTTTAAAGGAGTTAATTTGAAATGTGAGCTGGAAGAGAATCTAACTCTAGACTTGCCCAATGCCTGGCACTGTTTCCCCAGGCAGTCTGAAAAGGGGATTGCCTGCTACACAAGGAGGTCACCATGGTTTTTGGAAGCTCCATGTTTTCAAATTCCCAATCATTCTGAAAGCCTCTGTGTGTAGTAGAAAGTCTCCTTATTAGCCAGACCCTTTCCTGGGAGAGCCAGTGGCCCAAATCCTGTTGCTTACTTAGCATACTAAATTGGACTAGGGTAGTCCCAATGAATCAGTGGGGATTCAACAAGTCAACTTCTCCATGGGTTCCACTGATTCAAATGGGCCTACTTCAGCTGTGACTTACTGTGCTAAAGCAAACTCCAACTAAACATAAGAACATAAGAAGAGCCATGCTGGATCAAGCCAAAGGCCCATTGAGGCCAGCTTCATGTATCTCACAGTGGCCCCACCAGATGCGTCTCGGAGCTCACGAGACTAGATCTCTGTCTCCTGATACCACTCCCCTGCATCTGGCCCTTGAAGTACCCTGTTTTTAAGCCTGGAGGATACACATCTCCATCATGGTTTGTAACCTGTGATGGACTTTTCCTCCAGGAATCTGTCCAGTCCCCCTTTGAAGGCATCCAGGCCAGATGCCATCACCACATCCTGTGGCAGGGGATGACACTTTGAAAAATGGAATGTACAGAGGAGCTGTACAGATCCCTGTTGGTTCAGTGGACTTACTCCAGGACAATTTGCTACACGAACCAATTTAATTTTGGCCTATAAGAAGAAGAGGGTGGGGTTAGACCTCTCTATCTGCTCATTTTTGATAACCCTTGGCAGGGTTCTAGTGACTGTAGAGAAACCACCTGTCTCCTACACACACACACACCCATTCACTCAGAGGAGGGAAAATAATGATGTCCTCGATAATCCTGACTGAATTTATCGTTTCGCATCCTACAACATTTTATGGAAGCATTCGTGCTTCACAAAGAAGAATGTGATATACTGTTTTTTCAGCTGTTGGCAGGGGCCCTTGGAAGGACTCTGCTTCCATCCCCAGTGACTGATGAAATTCCCTGGCCGACCATGATTTGTCTCAGCGTGGCCTAGCTCACAGGATTGTTCTGAGGACGATGTGGGGAGGAAGAGGACCATGCCTGGTGCAAGGAGCTCCTTACAGGAAACATTGGATGCACCTGTATCTCCTAAAGGCCCAGAGAATCCTTATTAGATGAAACCTAGAAGGGGATTAAGGATGCAGAGGAGGCTGAGGCAGTCTTTTCTTGTTTGTGAGTTTGTACTTAAAAGCAGTCCCATTATGTTTGAATCCCGAAAAACCAATTATTAAGCTAAAGAAAGCTAATCTGCATACTCCCAGAAGGGAGACCACTGTGCACCGTGGTTCTCAGACAGTCCCATTAGTTAATAACTTCTCTCTTCCAGTCTGTTTATGTTAAAGAAAGAACAAGCAGAGAAGCATAGGGAACAGATTTCCAAAGATTTTTTTTTTTAAAGGGACACCGAAGACTCTGAAATGTACACCTTTGTATATATTTGTCTGGGCAGTCCTCTGTGATCCAGACAAAGAGAACTGCTACCTGCCCCTTCTTTCAACTGTATATTCCTTCAGTCCTTTCAAATATCAGTATGGTAATGGTTAAAGTACACAAAGACATGCTTTTGATTATTGATATGTATCTCTTTATTTGCTCTCTGTCCAATATTGGTTTCTGGCCAAAGAACAGGAGAAAAAAATGGTTTGAAGGAAAGTTGTGTAAGCTTGCAATATTATGGAATCAGAGGAGATTTAGATGTGGTAATGGGCTGGATTCTGGAATCTGCAATGGACAGAGTGAGGGACTAGGAATTAGGAGTTCATTGTTCAAATCTCTGCTCGGACATGGAAATTCACTGGCAGAGCGGAACTGGTAAAGCCACTCCTTAAATATTTCATTTATATTGAAAGCCCTGTTAACATTGCTACAACAGTTTTGATGTGACAACAAAGAATGCACACACAGCTGGATGGGAAGCCCCCATGTAATATCAGGGGCATATTGTTGGCAGAGTGAGTTTTGAAAGTTAATGCTTCTGAAGGCCTTGGATGTCTTGTGATTTACCCAGCCAAACATGGAGCAGATGAATGTGTTTCCCTTTCCAGCAACACTTTCCCCCCTTCTATCCTGAATTTTGTAGTCCCAGGCTGGCTGGAAACATCACGAGCAGCAAAACCACTTTTATCAAGTCACGAAGCATCCCCCATAGTGAGCTTCAGTCAATGCTTGGGTCAATGGCTAAAATAGACACACAAGGGCAACTTCACCGTGCAGGGTGAGTCCTGAAGAAGACAGATCAGATCTTAGAACCCTAAAGTAGTTACGAGCCTCATAGGGTTTTGGAAGAGTCTAAAAGTGCTAAGCAGGGCTGCTGAAGACAGGGCAGTGTAGGGTTCATTGAGTCACTGTGGGTCCGCCCAAAGCAAGAAAAGTTACAAGCCAGGGGAATCAGAGGCACTCAAAGGTAGGTCTTTTGTCAGAGCTACCAATGCAAACAAGTTCATCTCCCTCACAGAATCTATGGGAGGGGCAAGGGGGCAAGCAGATTTTTCTATGGCCCTGGTCCCATATCCCTTTAAAAGCAGTTTAAATTACCAGATAACCTGTGTCTAAAACTGCCATCCCCACGGCCACCAGGCTTTTTGGGGAAAAAAAGAAAAAGAAAACCCGGTAATGCTTCCTTAAGCGAGGTTTCTGTGCCTCACTCAGGAGTTAGGGAAATTTTTACCTCGCTTTGAAAATCCAGCTTTTAAGGAGGCAGACGCCGTGAGACCAGGCAGATGATCCGGGTTTATTATTCTTTCTTTTTTCATAGTACCGACCGGCTGTTCCTGGGGCCGATCAGCACTGTTTTTGTTAATTGCTTTTCACCTTTGGAGAAACAGGAAGCTCTTTCCCGGCCTACAAGTTTTCATTTCCCCCAAGCCAAGTGGTCCGTTTTTTTTTTCAGATGCTAGCACCACCTGCTGGCCAAGGGGGATGAACTGCACTTTAAAATAAAAAAAACCAGCTTTTTACTTGGGAACTCTTGTCCCACTTTTAAATCACCTGATGGGACGAAGAGGAAAAGCCGGACCTTCAGAAGATCAGGATCAAAACCCAGGTGTGACCATGGCCTATGGAGCGATATATGACGTGTGTTAAGGTCATCAGGAGAGGCCCTTCTCTCCATCCCACCACCCTCACAGGCAGGGCCGGTGCTAGGTTTTTTGGCACCCTAGGTGAGGGGCGGGGATGGGGCAGGGGGTGGGGGCGGCGGATGGCAGATGGTGGCAGCGGCAGGCACAGGGGGTGGCGATGAGCGCGGGGGGTGGCAGGCGGGTGGTGGCAGGCAGCAATGGGCGGACGGCGACGGGCAGCTGGCAGGCGGTGGGGGGACGGACGGCGGTGGCCAGTGGCAATGGGGGGCGGAAGGCTGTCCAGCACCCTCTCTCCATTTTGGTGCCCTAGGCAACTGCCTAGTTTGCCTTAATGGAAGCACCGGCCCTGCTCACAGATACATCATGTGGGAACCCATGAAAGGGCCTTCTCGGCTATTGCGCCCAGATTCTGGAACTCCCTCCCACTAGAGTCCAGGATTGCCTCATCTCTGTTGTCCTTCTGGAAATAGGCAAAGACCTTTCTCTTCAGGCAAGCTTTCCCTGAATGATGGACTACCATGTGTATTTTTAATCATGTAGCTTTAATGTAATGTTGTCTATTAATGCTGTAAGATGTCCTCAATTCCTTGTTCTCAAATACTTGAACATGTGTTAGTTGTACTGGAGTGTATATCATCCCTCATTGCTGTAAGCTGCCTTGGGTCCTTTTTATAGGAGAAAGGCGGTGTAAAAATAGTCTAAAATAAATAAATAAAATAAAATAATACAGTCTTCTATGTTCTCTTCAATTAAGCAGAAACTGGCTGGAACCATGGGACTTTTTCTCAAAGAGGTTCCTATTCGGTTTCCCACACAAAATTGACAAGATTAGGGTTGGCTATCAAATGTGGGTGTCCCCACCCCCACTTCCCCATCCATTTTAAAACTTGCTTTCTTTCTTAATTTCCTTTGAGTGGCCTCCAGAGAGATGTAGATAGTCTAAATGCTGCATATTAAACTTTAATTACTTATTTCTCTGTTAGGCGAGTGTGATCACTAACGTTCAAGGAGAGGGGGAGATCTATGCATTTATGGCTTGCAAGCTCTCTCAGGAGCAGCAACAGCAGCAACAGTAAGCCAGCGAATGAAAGATGACTCTGCAGTCTATCACCAATCTTTGTTGGCACCTCCTGCCCCTCCAGCTCAGCAGTAGGATGCCAGCTGGTCTTCTATTAACAGTAAATTGAAGACTCTTATTTATTTATAAGAGTCATTCATCGGATCACTTTCAATCCCATTTGTTTCCCACCAAAGAGATCATGCAAGGCTTGCTTGGCAGCATCGGGGCAAATAAAATGGATGGTTTCTTTGAAACCCCAAAACATTTATCCCTGGTAAATCTGCTTGCAGTGGATGCGTTGACAGCCGCATGCAAAACAACACATATGTAGAGGTCCCCAACACAAAGAGAAAGCCAAGTACAGTGGTCCCCCGCCCTTTCATGGATCACACACTGCGGTCCCACTATATCGCAGGATGGCAGTAACCGGAAAGGGCTTGAGGGAGGGGGGATCGCGCACCGCCCACCCGCACCTCCCAGGAGGTCCGGACAAGCAGTGCAGTATGGGAAAGGGGCTTTCGACTTTGGCCAATTGCACAACGCCTGCCTGGACCTCCCAGGAGGTCTGGGCAAGCAGTGTGTGATTGGAAACGGGCTTTCAGCTTTGGAGCCCCAGGGCTGGGGGTCCATTGCCAAAGTCGCATGCTGCTTGCCAGGACCTCCCAGGAGGTCCATGTGTGCTGGCAAAGGGGCTTCTCAGAGGGTGGTGGTGGCAGGGAGCGATCACATCGCTCCCCACTCCCCACCCCGCACGCATCCCAGGCATCTCGGAGGGGCACAGGGAGGTGCGGGGAGCAATCGCATTGCTCCCCGCCATCCCCTACCCCTCCGAGATGCCTCAGAGCCACCGGGGGATGGCGGGGAGCAATCGCATCACTCCCTGCCACCCCCCGGGCCCCTCCGAGAAGCCGGGGAGGCGTGCGGGGGGGTGCCTGGGAGTGATCACATCGCTCCCCGCCACCCCCGACCCTTCAAGATGTCTCGGAGCTGCCCCCGGGGTGCCAGGGAACAATACGATCACTCCCCGCCACCCCTCTGGGCCCCTTTGAGAAGCCTTGGAGCCACACAGGGGGGTGGCGGGGGTGATCGGGTCACTCCACGCCGCCCCCGGGCCCCTCTGAGAATTCTTGGGGCCGGGCGGCGGGCAGGGGGTGGCAATCTCCATTGAAATGTATTGTCAATGCATTTCAATGGAGAAATTTTCCTCATTGGAAAGCATTGAGCCAATGTTTTCCAATTGGGAAAATTTTCTCCACTGAAATGCATTGGCAATGCATTTGAATGGAGATGGCCCCGGACAAGAAGTCTCGGGTGGTGCAGGCAGGCAGTGGTGGAAGGTCAGATCCCCCTGCCGCCACCACCGTGCGCCGCCCCAAGACTTCTCGGACAGGCACGCGATCCTCCCCACACCCAGATTTTCATGGATCGCGGGTGGAGTGGGTCCCTAACCCCCGCAATGGGTGGGGGGTTACTGTATGCTGCAACACCATTGAGATGACCAAATGCAACTGTGGGCTAGCATGCATTTGCCACTTCCTGGGGGAGTAAGCTGTAATCTTAAGATCTGGAGTCAATCAGAACAGTCTCCAAGATGCCTCAGTACTGTTTTTCATTTTTTTAAAAAATTATTTCTTTATTTTATTTATTTATTTGACTTTTATACTGCCCATCTAGACCTAGGGCTACTCTGGGCGGTTTACAACATATGATAACAAAACAATTAAACAAAGGAATACATATTAAAAACCAAAATACAAGGTACTTAATAAAATAAAGTGTGCATAAATCAACAACAAAAACTAAAATGAAGATAAAATGAAGATAAAATTAGTAAGAGATTGATAAAATGGGGGGGGAGATGAGAAGAAAGTGGTAAAAATAGTGCCTTTTTAAATGTTTGAAGAATCAGGTAAGGCCATTCTGTACAACCAGGTCTTCAATAGTTTTTAAAAAATGAAGCGAGAGTGCCAGCCGAATTTCAGGGGGTAGATGGTTCCATAACTGGGGAGCAACCACCAAGAAGGCCCTACTCCTTGTTACAACTTTCCGGGCCACCCTCGGGGTTGGGACTCCCATGTGTCCTGCCTGGCTAGCACTGGTGATCCTGGCAGTTCTTCTTGGGAGGAGCCGCTCTGTTAGATGCTGAACATAGATGAACACAACTGACTAGTTCTTTGAAGATAGAAAAGCACAGATCTTAAAACAGGGGTGAGGATGTTTCAGCCCTCCTGAGCTTCTGGACTACAACTCCCCTAGTCCTTTAACAGTGGATAGGCTGAAGGAGATTGATGGGAATGGCAGACCAAAACAGAAGACCCTAAAATTCCCCAGTTCTGATATAAGGAAATGCATGCCATGTTAGATTGAATTTGCAGTTTCATGTTTCATCAGTAAAGGAAATGTTTTTGCTCATGTTGCCTATAATGGACCTATAAGCACCCCTAGCTAGTTCACTTACTAATCATCTCAATACACAGCAGTAACCATAGAGTTTGTAAATTTTAGTTTTGGGGGAGCAATTTCTCCCACAAACGCAGAGCAAATAACATCAAAAATAACTTTTCCAAATGTTCAGAAATTGTTCAGGTCTACCCTAGGTTACTGCTCACTACAACAGCATCTGGAAAGTAAAACAATGCAATTCTACATTAATTCATTATAGATTTATCAATTCCACTTGTACACTGCCCCATTAGTGCAAATAGTCTCTGTCTGGACAGTTTACAACATACAATCAGAGCATACAATTTTTTTAAAAAAAAACACAGTGTACAATAAGTACAATACAAATGCAATAAAACCCATCACTAGCTAAACCAATGAGCGTTATTTTAAATAGAATTACACAAATTAAAACACATTTAAACTTCTCAGATCAATAGTTCAACAACACTAGTAGAAGGCAGATTTATATAATTCCATCTTGATTGTGCGAATCCAACTGAAAGGGATGGTGATGAACAGACCTTTGTAGGATGCATATTCCAGAGGGAAGGAATGCATTTAGTACCTATGGTAGGGTAGCCATTTCAAGATGAACAGTTAAAAAAACAACAGCAAGGCAAGGTCCCTGTAACTTTAATAGTTCCTTCTTGTCACATGGAATCCTTTTCTTTCTTTCTTTCATTTGGTCACTTTTCATTTCATCTCCACGTCCACCATGCTTTGCTGCTTGTTCCACCTCCTATACTGGTAAGGCTGTGATGCCATCGTGTCACCCCCTTGCCTTGCCTCCTCATTACCGGAGAGGGAGATTGTTTCCCCTCCCTCTCAACTCCATAGCAGTATTTATTTATTTGTTTGTTTGTTTGTTTGTTTGTTTCATTTTTATACCACCCATCTTCCAATATGGAACTCTGGGCGGTGTACATGATAAAAAGAGCAGATCAAAACAATACAACAAGATGGGTCAATGGGCGGTAGGCAAACAACAGCAGCAACAAAAAAAATTAAATTAAATTAAATTAAATTAAATTAGGTCGCCATATGCCTCCCTGAATAGCAAGGTTATCAATGCCTTTCGGAAGGCGGGCAGGGACGATGCAAGGTGCAGCTCACTCAGAAGGTGGTTCCAAAGTGAGAGGCCCACAACAGAGAAGGTGCGGTTGCGCATGGCTGATCTTCGTGCCTCCCTAGGAGTGGGCACCCTGAGTGAGCACGCCTGGGACATCCGAGTGGGTCTGGCCTCATATGACCTCTGGGAGATACACTCTGACAGGTATCCAGGGCCCAAGCCATTGAGGGTTTTGAAAACCAAAACCAAGACCTTGAACCTTATCCAGAGGGCCACGGGCAACCAGTGCAGGCAGGCCAGCACTGGGGTGATGTGCTCGTAACGATGAGCACCCACCACCAGTCTGTCTGCCGCATTCTGGACCCGTTGGAGTCTCTGGACAAGGGTCAAGGGCAACCCCAGGTAAAGTGCATTACAGTAATCAATCCTCAATACCACGAGGGCCTGCACAACTGTCCTTAGGGAGTGGGATTCCGGAGGCAGCATTTTAAGCATATTGATTAGATACTCGGTTATCACTATTCCCATTCCCAGGAGCTGAGCTGGAAACAAATTCTGGAGCTAAGTGCTGCTGAACCTTAGGTCAAATGAAGTCCCAGGAATGTGTCAGATCTGCCAACTCAAATGTGCAATGTGTGCATAAAAGAGCTCGGTGAGATTTTGAATCTGTGTGTGAGAAAATATGGTGAATGGGGCTGTTCAGCAACTTCTGTTGAGAGATATATGATGCCAATATAGGGACACAACTGTCTTCTCCGGGGAAAGAGCTAATTGCCTCTCATCTTCTGAATAGCTAATAGCTAATCCTGTCCTTCTGGGGGAGGCTGACAACCCTCTGGTCTTCTAAGAGCTTACTTCTCTTGGGAAATGGTGGGAGGACCAGATGCTAAAGTAACATATGGTGGGATTCAACAGTCGAACGTCCCAGAGATGGTGGTGGTGGTTAAAGTATTGTCTTAGGTACTGTTCGTGACCTTCCCCCTTAAATCACACTTCACCTTGGTAGTCACCTTGGTGATGTGCTGATGCCCAGAGTTCCCTATGGGAAAATGGGGCAGTTAATCAGTGCAAATAATAAATAAATAAATAAATTCCATTTGTGCATTTAACTTTTAAAATTACACATGGGGAATGTATGCCCCCTATGTTGCTTTTCTGTTACTATATTATACCTTCAAGAGAAAGAAATATGCTTTAAAATAGAATAAATGCCAAAAGGAAAGGAAAAACCCACACCATCCAACAGCCCAAAAATCCAAACAAAAAATGTTATCCATTGTTACTTTGAAAGGAATGTCATCCTATCGTCATTGCTTCAAAACCTAAAGCATTACAGGCAAGATTGGTAACTCTCTCTCTTGCTGGTCATTGACCGTAATAAAGTTTGGTTGATTGTAGCTCTCTCTCTCCCTCCTCCAACCTCGAAGGTCACCAGCTGTGCCCTTCAAGATGCCAAGGCATCCACCTCACCAGCTCTGTCTATTTCAGAGAGAGCTGGTGAGGTGGCCTCACCCTGCCATTTCCTCGACAACTGTGACCCTGTCCACACAATAATCCACACAGAACAGTAACCGGTAAAGCTTACAAAGGAAAGGTCACTTGTGTGTGAAAAGGGCCTCTTTCCCTCACCATGGTGATGATGGACAATCTTCCTGACAAAGAAACAGAAATGCCGGAGCATGTCCTTTTCATATGCTGTTTTTACAGGGATGACTGTACCAGGTTTCTTAACTCTCTTATGGGAAATGTCCTTGGGCAGGATATTGGATTGGTGTCTAAAATATTTTTTGCCTGATACGAATATATCAAATACAGAACTTGCCCCCATGTTTTTTGTCTCAGCAAAAAGAATATATAAGACAATTCTTGCCTCTGCTTTATAGTATTTGTTGGGTTTTTTAAAAATTATGTTCATGCTATTTTAAGTTCCTTTTAATGCATCGTATCAGTACTGTGCCCGATAAAGAGATGGGGACAAATTAAAAACAAAAACAAATCAATGATATCTATTAATATTGCTGATTCTTTAAATATTCATCCCTTAATATTCATCGGGTCCAGAGGACCCACTGAATACAAAAGGACAAATATTTCCTTTTTAAAAAATCATCCCTTCATATATATTTTTTGGTTCATTCGTTTTGACAGCCAGGGCTGGCAAAGCAAAATGGAGGGGGTTCTTTTTATTAGGGTTTTTTACCCTGCTGACTCAGGGGCCGGCTGGGGACCTATGTGCATATCCCCAGCTGGTAGGCAGGGACATGAACAAATATTTTCTGGCTAGTCCCAGCCCTGCCAAGGCAAAACTCTCTCTCTCTCTCTCTCTCTCTCTCTCTCTCTCTCTCTCTCTCTGTGGGGGGGGAACAGCACAGTTGTAGCCTTCCATGGCAGTGGTGAGGGAGGCTACAGTGATGGACAAGGTAAGGCAGGGGTGTCCAAAATTCGACCCTCCTGATGTTTTGGACCACAGCTCCCAGAATTCCAAGCCTAGATTGCCAATGACAAAGGACTGGGGGAGTTGTGGTCCAAAACATCTAGAGGGCCAGAGTTTGGACACCACTGAGGTAAGGGCAGGGCAATGGGAGTGAGGTGATGGTGAGGAGGCAGGGGGTGGGTGGTTTGTTTATTTCTTTCATTGTTTTTAAAGCCCCAGTGAATTGGCAAACTGATTCACAGTTCATTGGTTGGCCAGGGTAACATTTGTGGTTCATCACTGTTGATGAACCATGGGTTGGGATGAGCTGCCTTTTTGATTCTTCCCCATCTCTAGTGACTGTACAACAAAGATAGATTGATTGGCTTTTCCTCATAGTAGAGAGAGCTTCCCTCCTTCCAAAATAGTGACTGTCCTAAAGGGCACCTTCTGAGTCTGGCCCATGGGCTGCTGAGTTGAGTAGCATAGAAAGGAACGGCATGAGCCAGGTTCCAGAGTAACCACAAGTCATGTCTGGTCAGTGGATGCCCTCAATGGAGGCCATGATGGCCGGTGAACTCTTTCTTAAATGGGAAGTGATAAGCACCTAATGGAAATCATATGAGCCAGCTTCAGTGCTGAGAGGAGAAATCAGGCTTTTGGGGAGGGTTGTGACCTCAGTACCAGGCAGAACACCTATTTCCAACTGGGTCTGCTGTTCCTACCTGTACATCTTAGGCTGGATGCCTAAGGATGCCATACTCCAAGAGGGTCCAAGGGAAACAAGACAAGGCCTTCTAAGTGATTGCTCCTCAGCTGTGGAAGCAACTACCGCCTGCTCTCTGCCTGGCCTCTTTACTGGCAAGCCTTAAGACAGGCATGTCCAAATTCAGACCTCCAGATATTTTGGACAGCAACTCCCACAGCCCTTTGCCATTGGCAATCTGAACTTAGAATTCTTGGAGTTGTGGTCCAAAACATCAGGAGGCCGAAGTTTGGACATGCCTGCCTTAAGAAGTTATTTTAAAAATTGACTATTTCGGCAGCCTTTTAAAACTATGTCTGTGAAGATTTTTAAACTATTTCATTCACAAAGACCTCTGAAACCAATAGCCTTTAATGTGATTAATGAAGCTGATTTTAAATATTTAAAGTTTTGTGTATTTCACAATACCTTTTAAAATGTGGCAGTTTATTTTTATTTTCTGTGTGTTTTGAAGTCCAATTATGTCTTATGAGATTTGGTTATTGTTTCCTTTTGTGTTGTAAACTGCTCAGAATGGCCTTTGGCCAGATGGCAGGCATGATAGATAGATAGATAGATAGATAGATAGATAGATAGATAGATAGATAGATAGATAGATAGATTGATTGATTGATTGATTGATTGATTGATTGATTGATTGATTGATTGGGGAGGGGTTTTGAGAGGAAAAGAACACTTTGTCACAATTAAGTATTGTCAGCAAAGGGAATAAAAAGCATCAATTTTGCAGCTCACTAGGAAAATGCATTGATGGGTCTCCATGAATATTTTTCATTCATTCTAGTTAAATTGATCTTTCAACGAACAGCGCAAATCAATGATACCATCTGATTTTCATCCCCATGCATTTTTCTAATCTCCTGTATCATCCATATTGTTTGTTCTTATGGCCGGTCACCAGGGGTTAAAACACAAGCTTAAGTTCCATTTTGTTTGGGTTAGGCATGGAACTAGGAGGAAATCATGTGTCTTAACTTGGCCCAAAATAATTTGATCCCATAAACATTTGTGCTTGGGATCATGTGCTACATGGTAAAATCCAGAAGTGGAAAACATCATGAAATACAAGACAGGTTGTTATCAATGTTTGAAGTTTGTCATTATGGCAGTAACAAGTTTCAGCTCTAGTTTGAAAGATCAGATACACAAAATTAACACAATATTTCATTTTTGATGTTATATTTCAGGGAGAATATACTGCAGTAAGAGAAACAAAGAAATCTCATCTGTGGGAACACATAAATATCGAACGATGCAATAGATATACATTTTTAAAAATTTACACAGAAACTTCCATTCCTGGAAGAACATATTTTACCACTGACTGGTTTACTAAAACTTCTAGTAAATATTTCCTTCCCCCTCAAAGATCTGTGATTTCTTTTATTTATTTAATGTGGCTACAATTTGTACTGTTTCGTATATTTGAATAAAGCTGTGAATTATCCTCCATAGATAATAGATTGGTTTTTAAAAAATATCATAACATGAAATGATCATTTTCCCATGCTGCAATTATTGTTTTTATATCATGTTTGTATGCAGGTAATATAATTGTATAACCTGCAATCCAATGAAATCTAGGTGGCAATGTAATATTGAAGAACGTAATACAAACGCAAATTGTTTCTTTCGATTTTTTTCATAATGAGCTTGATATGAAAACACTGTATCTCATTACATAGATCTCCCTTAATACAAAAACAGGAATATTGCAGTCATATTTTTAAAGCACAAGATGTTTGTATGCACCCAACTTAACACCACAATTGCTTTTCATAACCCCTGTGTTTTAAAAAACATATTTCATCATAATTGTGACTAAATAATCTCAAGAAGATATTCAGCAATGAGATACATGAAGCCAATTATCTCCTCAAACCATTTTCTTTCTTTTTATTTGTCGGCAAAGGAGACTACATGAAAACCTAAACATGGTCCTCCTAGAATTTTTTTTGGGGGGGTGCTGTTTTTAAAGAACTTATGTGGAAGTTGAGTCATGGCATCTGGACTTCATTTCTTGAGAGATTGAAACGTTTCACTGCTCGTACAAGCAGCTTTGTCAGTCTGAGGAAAGCTAGTTGCAAGTCCTTCATTTTATAGTACACTTTGACCTCATGTCACCCTGGTCTGAAATAGGCTCATATGATGAACAATGGCCTGAATAGGCTCGTTAAGTGGACGATAGCCTCAATAAGCTCATTAGGTGGACAATGGCCCACCTTTACAACCTTCCCAACACCCATAAAATATGAGTCCTTAGTCATGGCCTTGTTGGTGGAGGTGTGAAGTATTCTTGATTTGTCTGGGGGTTGTTGAAATGGCCACTTGATAAGTAGCAGACTGATTGTGCCTGAGCGCCCCCTCCCCCGTTGTTGAGAAAGTGGTTTCAATAATCAGATGAATTCCCAGACTTGTAACAACATAGCATAGTCAGTGTCTATCTAAAACCATCAGTCCCACCATCATATTTTAATGTGTATTTTATTTTGATTTGATTTGATTTGATTTATACATTTATTAAGTTTAATTTGGATTTTCTATGACACCTTTGTTTTTAATTGTTGTAAACTGTCTGGAGTGGCTATCCTGCCAGATAGGCTGTAAATAAATAAATAAATAAATAAATAAATAAATAAATAAATAAATAAATAGGGTGCATACACAAAAACATGCATACACAGAGAGAGAGAGAGAGAGAGAGACAGACAGACAGACAGACACACACACACACACACACACACACACACACACACACACAATTTGGGACAAGTTATGCATTACTCACACCTAGATATTTTCTACCCCAGTGTTCTGGAAAGGAAAATAACCAATGTGAGTAGTCATAAGTCATTTGACATGTAACTTTAAAACCAGACCAGCCTTAATGCTGGGCAAAATAAGGCAGCCACCTCCAGCAACAGATCCTAAGGAAGAAACAGTGAAGTGTTGGAAGGCAGGATTGCGGGTGCCGTGTGCTTATTTATTTATCTTTATTCCATGCTATCATGCTATCTTCAGGTATAATGAAGGGCCCTTTCTTGCTTGTGTTGGAGCAATATTCCATTTCCACAGCAATCTCCTGTAACCCAGTACAAGCACTGCATGTCAAAGATGAGTCACCTGTTGACTTTAGCAGCTCAAGGACAATATTGAGAAAGACCTGTGCTATGTCCACAGGATTCTTCCAGGGTGGTAGAAGACAAAGCTGCATAGTGGTATGCAGCATGTTGTTAGTCTGTGGAACTCCCTGCCACAGGATGTGGTGATGGCATCTGGCCTGGATGCCTTCAAAAGGGGATTAGACAGATTCCTGGAGGAAAAGTCCATCACAGGTTACAAACCATGATGGAGATGTGTCATCTCCAGGCTTAAAACCAGGATACTTCAAGGTCCAGATGCAGGGGAGTGGTAGCAGGAGACAGATATCTAGTCTCATGCGCTCCCATAGGCATTTGATGGGGACACTGTGAGATACAGGAAGCTGGACTAGATGGGCCTTTGGCCTGATTCAGCATGGCTTTAGATGTTCTCTAAGGCTGCTATCTCACCTGGGTTTTGATCCTGATCTTCTGAAGGCCCAGCTTTTCCTCTTTGTCCCATTATGTGATTGAATAAGTGGGACAGGAGTTCCCACGTTCAAAGCTGTTTTTTTATTTATTTTAAAGTGTGGTTCAGCCCCCTTGGCCAGCAGGTGGTGCTAGCATTTGAAAAAATGGACCACTTGGCTGGGGAAAATTAAAACTTAGGGCACCCCATGGAGCTTCCTGTTTCTCTGAAGGTGAAAAGAAATTAAAAAAACAGTGCCGATCAGCCCCAAGAACAGCTGGTCGGTGCTATGAATTAAAAAAAAGAAGAAACCTGGATCATCTGCGTGGTCCCACGGTGTCTGCTTCCTTAAAAGTGGATTATCAAAGCGAGGCAAAACATTCCCTACCTCTTGGGTGAGTCACAGAAACCTCGCTTAAATGGGCATTACCGGGTTTCCTTTGTTCTTTTTTTTTTTCAAAAGCCCGGTGGCTGTGGGGACGGCATTTTTAGACATGGTTTATCTAGTAATTTAAACTGCTTTTAAAGGGATGTGGGACCGAGCCCTAAGTAGCAAGTACTCTTACAACACTGTGTGTCTGCCTGTGATTACTGGAATAAAAAAGAAATGTAAAAGCCCTGGTGTGGGTAAACAACTCTCCTTAGGTGGATATGAAGAGTAAGTCTAGGTGAGGGTTAAATTCACACTCATTCTCTTCCCATTCAGCTTTCCTGCAAAATTAACCACATTTTAGCATGTCATCTAAAAGTGGGTTAATCCCAACTAGAGATAGTGGAGACGCACCCCCTTCATAAACCCCAATTTTAAGTCACTGGGTTGCCAATGATGGCAGTCAAGATTAAGCAAAGCTTGTCAGCGTTGGAGAACAGCATGTGCAGCTTGTTGTTGTAAAATCCAAGTGAACATTTTTCGATCTTCTCCTCATGGACACATTGTAGTTTGGCATGATCTGTAAATAAAATGAGTCGCTAAAGCTCCATGAATGTTCTGAGCCATCATATTTAGGCTGAATCTTTTAAGAGATTATGTGTTCTGTTGGAAGCGGAACAATTACAGTGCAATTTGAGTGCATTTCTGCAATACTATTTGTGTGTCACTTTGAAATGTGGATGGTCTTTCGCAAAAGGAAAAATGCTGTTTCAGAGGCTACAGAGCCTCTGAAAAGACCTCAGATTTTTCCCATCTTCTGGGAAATGCTCAGAAATCATCCAGTGATTCTAGGAATGACATGTGTACCATCATCCTAATATAGGGGAGGCCATGACAGGCAGAAAGAGAAAAAAACTGAAAAATATGTCTATGGCCTCTTTGAACAAAAGGGCCATTGGATATCCCTGAAGCACACTTCTGGCATTGGGGGAGGAGAAAGAAGAAGGATAAAAATTCCATCTCTAGTAACCATCCAACAATTCCATGTTGATTTGTTTCATTCCACGTGGATAGCTGGAAAGGTTTTGGCTTGTTGTTTCCACAGACAGGGTAGTAATGTGTTCTCTGTGCAACACATTAGCTGGGGAACTAAGCAGGGGAGTGGTATCAGGAGACCGATATCGAGTCTCGTGTGCTCCCAAACACATCTGGTGGGGCCACTGTGAGATACAGGAAGCTGGATTAGATGGGCCTTTGGCCTGATCCAGCCTGGCTCTTCTTACGTTCTTATGAATTTTCACTGAACAACGGACATGAACAAATTAATTTCTGAATTATTGCTGATGTTGACAAACAGCTGTAACACACGTATTTGCAAGCTGCTGGCACTAAAGGTTAGCTTTGATCACCTCCACCAGGTTAGCTTTGATCACCTCCACCAGGAGGAAAGAATGGAAGGATGTGTTGAAATACTGAACCCTTATTTTTCCAACATGTGGTAACACCCCAAAATTCATGTGATTATCTTCAAATGACTTGCGATTCTTTACCACACTTGTTGAAATGCACTGAAATGTCTGGGTTTTTGGTTTTGTTTTTGGTTTTTTTTATTTTATTTTTTATTATTTTTATTGAGAACCAGCTACATACTCTTTGGAAGTTTTGGAGAGGGTAGCCATGTTAGTCTTTTTAAGAATTCCAGGCAAAATCAAAGAAAAACAAAACAAATGTTACATTAAAATATGAAAGTTAGTTTTTAAGGTGCCACATGTTTTGTGTCTTTTGTTCTGTTTGTTTTTTCTTTGATTTTGCCTGGAATATTCTTTAGAAAAAGCAATGAAGGTCCTGTTTCTGAGGAAACGTGAAGTGGCTGCGTGACGTGCACTGGGACTGTGTGAAATGTCAACTTTGGAGTTTAAAATGCAAAACCTATGATAACACACATACACACTGCAACTTTGAAAGCAAATGTAATACTATAACAGGATCAGCAAGCCCTAAGGTGAAGGTGGTTGACAGCACAAGTGCAAATCAAAAGCTAATGCATTTCTGGAAACCCTAGTCAAGATGCTCCTGGGAGATATCAGGCCAACATAATATACAGTGGAACCTTGACTTACATGCTGCTTGACTTGCATCATATTTGACTTGCAGCAAGAAGGGGCCTGTTTGACTTCAGTTACAGGCTTTGACTTACATCTCGGAGCCCCGGTGCAAGGCACTGGAATTGGGCGGCAGCCACGACCCAGCATCGCAGCTGCTGTCTCCAAACTGCTCCTGCCTTCTTCCTCTCCTCTGGTAGCGACAGCGGCAGCTTCAGTGAGGCCAGCTCCGAGCATCTGGAGCTGGTCCTCAGCCTCGCTGAAGCCGCCATTGCCACCAGAGGAGAAGAAGGGCCAGGAGCTCGGGGCTGGCCTCGCTGGTTAGACAGTCGGCTCAGTCTTGTAAAAAACCTGGCTGCAGAAGTCTGGTCCACAATGGAAGCATTTTAGTTGGGGGGTTGTACAGTTGTGGGACTCTAATGGTAAGCATATTGTTGTTCAGAACTTGGAACATCAGGTTAAAAATAAGTAAAACTTAAATGTTAGACATTGTTGCTATGAACATTAAAAAGTGGAGGTGTATAACTTGTGGACTATAATTCCACTGCCTCCTCCTCTCTTTGAAGAGACATTTCATTTACATCCCTGGAAGGAATCTCCGATCCCAGTCAAATTTGTGTTAAATTGCTGTTTTCGGGGGTCTTTTTCATCATCTGTAACGGATTAATCCACTTTCCCATTACTTTCTATGGGAAAAGTTCATTTGACTTAAGTCATGTTTGACTTAAGTCTAGACCTCTGGAACGGATTAATGACGTAAGTCAAGGTTCCACTGTAGTTTGTGTTTTAATGTATTTATCCCCCAAACCCATGGAGACTGAATTTTCTTCTGAATTGATAAGTATTATTACAATTTATTGCATTAAAAAGATAATGCTCAAACTTTGTAAAATAATAAGAACAGATAAAATCCCGTTTAGCAAATCAACAGAAACAGATAAACCCAAAAAATCAAGTAAAATAAGTAAAATTTTAAAATGTGTTTAAAATATGTTTAAACCCAAAAATTATGGTTTTAATGGTCAAAGCTAACCTCTTGATTTGGCCCTGGTAAACAACTGGCAGCCAGTACAGGTCTTCTACTACCGGGGCCATATAATAATGACATTCGCAGCTTCGTAGCCCCATAGAGACTGCACTGCTATAGTGATGGCATGGTCTGTCTAAGGCATGGGTGACTGTTGCTTAAGTCATTTGACCCAGGAAAGATTCCTGAATTAGTCAGGGGAAATGTTAGAATTAGAGATGGGCACAAAACAAAACAAAATCATTCTGTTATTTGTTATTCATTTTGTTACGTAATGAAACGAATAACAAAAATTGTGATGAAATTGCAACAAACTGAACAGAACCACGAAAATTGGGTTCGTTACGTTCCGTTTTCATTAATGGTGACACGCAATGAAATGAGCTGTTTTTAAATGTTAAAAAATGTCCTGAATATCCATAAAAACCCAGCAATAATTATTTATTCTGCCTGATAATACCTACCAGGGGGGTTGGGGTCCTTAAAATGTAAATTTATGTCTTTTCTCAGATTGCTGTATTTTTTTTTCCTTTAAGGGGAGTTAGGGGACATGGACCCAAAATGGCTCCCAGATGCCTAATATTGATTTCTTGGGTATTAAAATGCCCTGGACATCCATAAAAACGCAGTGATAATTATTTGAAATTATTACCTACCAGGGGGTTGGGTCCTTAAAATGTTTGTTTTTGTCTTTCTCCCATCGTGATGTATTTTTTCTTTTCCCTTTAACGATGACACAAAATGGATTCCAGCCACAAGATGGATGCAAGCCATGTGATGGGATCATGTAAATTCTTGGACAATTTCAACCAATAGCATGCCCCGGTTGCACACTGGGTAGGTGTGGCAGCCACAGAGAGCATAAAAAGCTTTGGCAGCCCCCATCCTCCATGCAGTCTGCAGTGGGAGTTAGGGTGGGATTGCTGTCTCTGAGACTCGTTACTTTAGGCCAGCCAGGCAGGTGTGTGTCTCTGTGTTCCTGCTGGCTGCAGCCTGGCTCTTAGGGGAGAGAAAGAAGAGATTTATCTTGCAGCCTCCCTGTGTGTGTGAGTACCCTCCCCTGCCCCACAATGCAGTCACTCTGTGGCTGCCTTATGCCCTGGGCAATGCCCGCTGCCGCCTTTGCAGCCTCCCTGCGTACCTAGTCTATACTGTGTCTCTGCCAGCCTCATTTTGTTTAGTGTTTACCCTCTGGTCTGGGGTGTTAGGGGATGTCTGCGCACCAAAATGCTTTAAGTCATGCAAAAAGTGGGTAAAAATGAAAAAATGAAACAATTGTTTTCAAAAAATTCACAAAAATGAAAATGAACCAAAATGGACCCGCAATGAAAAATGAAAAACCAAAACATCATTTTTTCAATGATGCCCATCTCTAGTTAGAACCCCTTCCCCTTTGATTAGTTTTCCCACCACATCTGGTACAGAAAGATAACCATTCAGGTAAAGTAGGGATGACCAAGGTATATGGGCCAGAGGCTATACTGGAAACCCAAAGAAACCTCCATGGCCAAATCCCCCCAACAGTTACATCAGCTTCTCCTATATAAAGATGTCAGAAGGGGGAAATGAGCAGCACTTTCAGGAATCTTGCAGGAAGCAAGGTGTACCTTAAAAATATGCTACATAGTCACCCATACACCTTGTTTGCCTGTTTATATATAAGAGACCATCTTTCCTAGTTCCTAAATTCTTTAAACTCTTAAACTCTAAATATAATGATAAATAACTACTGATGGGGTTGGACTAGGACTGTACTTCTCCTTGTTTAAAAATAAGTAGTTTAAAAATAACTCTCCAAGTTCTACTCTAGATAATATAATATAGAGACCAGACACCAAGCTAAGCAGCATAACTGCAAGTTAACTTTCTTATCAGTACCAATGTCATGCTTGGATTAAGAGTGAATATGCTGAATTTATTGTTGTACTGCTGTGCATGGTCATTACAGAAAGCAGCACATTAGGACTGGATTCAAAATCTACTCAATTGCAAGACAATTGGATCAGGCTGTATTGGATGTTCTGTTCATTGTAAATTTGTTCTCATCTGTGGCCATTATGAGCATGGCGAACAGAACTATAATAGCTCAATGTTCTCTGCAATTTTATGTGCGAGGGACATGGCAAAGATTATATTGGTTTGCTCTGTTGCATTCATTGTGCTGTTGCTGACATCCACGTTAAGGAGATCACCTCACCCAACAAGTGATTGACACATGCATATGACATGGAATAGTCTGGTGTGGCACCAATGAAATGTTTTGAGAAATGAAAAAAATCACACATTTACACAGAAGAGATCCATCTAGTCCTAAACATGCCTTCCTGGGGTATAATGAAAGTAACACTGGTAGGAATATTAACCTCTTTCTTCACTCAACCTATACATGTTCATTGCTTCCTGCCTACTCACCCCCCTGGTCTTTCTCATTCATTCCCTGCTACTTCCTATGCCTGGAACTGCATTAACAAAACCATTTATCTTATTTGCTTTCATTATTTCCCATAATCTAGCTTTTCCAAAAACTTTAGAATAGAGATGGGCACGAAACGGAAATATAGTGTTTTGTTTTGTTTTGTTTCAGTCTTCATTTCATTTCATTTCATTAATAGGTGCCATAAGGTTTTAACTCTTATTGTTTACTGTTATATTGTTGTGTCTGTCTAATTATTGTATTTTGTGTGGCTATTATAGCCCTTGTAAGCTGCTTAGAGTTTGCGAAGAAGATACAAATACAAATAAATAAATAAATAAATAAATAAATAAATAAATAAATAAATTTTTAAAAAGAATTTCCATCACAAAACAAAACACTCCATAAGGCTATAAATAATGGGGAGCTTTCCTTTATTTATCTGCCCTAAATCAAAGACTCTCCTTAAACCTCCCAATCAATTTGCTTTCATCCAAAGAACCCTCTGTAAACAACCTCTGCTGCACAAAGAGATTGAGGAGATAAAATCAACAGTTCATCACGACGCAGAGAAGGAAGGAAAGAAAATATTTTTAAAAATAACTTCCATAATCCTACTTAAAAAGAAAAGGAAAATGATCAGTTTAAATCACCTTGCAGACACAGCTAATGAAGGGAACAGCTCAGCTCCTCACTGGCTTTAGGCAGATCAAAATAGGAGATAATCTATGCCAACAGTTGAGGCACGGGGAGAAAGAAAAACAAATCAATCAGTTTAAAAATAAACCTCCTGTTCTCAAGATGGCTGGATCAAGGGACTAGGACAAATCGTTTCATTTCTGAAAAAAATGGTGTTTCATTTCATTTTTTTGATGACACGCTGTTTGCTGTTTCATTTCATTTTGTAAGGTTTTGTAAGCTTACAAAATGATGAAACTGCGTGTGGTTTTTCATGAGGTGCCCATCCCTACTTTTGAATCATCTCATTTTTCTTTATGTTTCATTATAATAAAGGCATCACTCACGTAATTTAAGTAAACATCTGCAAGTTTTCGCCGTTTCTCCTTAGCTTGGTTAATTACATCTGTGTTATGTTATTGTATAGCAAAGCAAAGCAATGTGCTACAAGGCAATTCTAAAAATGGGGCCAGCCCAAGGAAAAAAAATTATAACTTTAGAACTGGACTTCCAGGTCAAAACTAGAGCCTTGTGGTGCAGTGGTTAAATTCCTGTACTGCAGCTGAATGGTGCCCACAACCTGGGGTTCAGTCCCAGGTAACCAGCGCATGGTTGACTCAACTTTCTATCCTTTCAAGGTTGGTAAAATGAGTACCCAGCTTGCTGGGGGTCAATATGTAGCCTGCATAAATAAGTTGTAAACAACCCAGAGAGTACTTCAGTGTGTCATTTCATTTCATTTCATTTTTACTCATGCTGACCAGCTGGCCCACAGGCCTGGTCAGTGCATTTTAATTTTTTAAAAATTAATTATTATTATTAGTTTTTAACTCACGCCGACAAGCTGGCCCAAGGGCGGGATTGGCATTTTTTTAAAAATCCCCCACTTGATTGTGCCCAATCGGGTGGGGGAAAGGGTGGGCTTTTAACCCCCCCCCCGCTGAAGCCCCATGCTACAGATGATCGGTGGTGGCTTCGGCAGGAAAAATAGCCTGCGGTTTCCTCCACGCCAGGTAACCGCCAGCTTTCCCCCATAGGAATGCATTGCTTCAATGCATTCCTATGGGAAAATGAAAAACAAAGCGCACTTCCAGTACATCAGAACTTACCAGCCTGCAAACCAGAACCTCTGTTCTATACAAAATGAAAGCAAGGCCTGCTGCTCACAGTCAGATCCTCCAGGGCTGCAAACAACAGTTCATGACAATGTGAAACCTTTGCTGGCTTTACATAAATTCTTCTTAGTCTCCGGTCAAGACCAGGGTCTTCCTCTCCCATGCAATACATAACAATGGTTAAAGGTCTGGAATAAATGTCTTACGAGGAGCAGCTTAGGGACCTGGGAATGTTCAGCCTTACAAAAAGAAGGTTGAGAGGGGATATGAGAGCCATGTTTAAATATTTGAAAGGATGTCATATTCACATATTGAATAGGGGGGTAGCTTGTTTTCCATGGCTTCAGAGACTAGGACTCAGGACAATGGTTTCAAACTACATGAAAAGAGATTCCATTTGAAAATTAGGAAGAATTTCCTGATGGTTGGAGCTGTTCAACAGTGGAATATTCTGCCATGGAGGGTAGTGGAATCTACTTCTTTGGATTTTTTTAAAACAGAGGCTGGATGGCCATCTGTCAGGAGTATTTTGATGGTTCCTGCATGGCAGGGGGTTGGACTGGATGGCCCTTGAGGTCTCTTCCATCTTTAGGATTCTAGGATTCTATAAATGCTGAATAGTAAAGAAGAATGCATACTTTGGGTCACTTAATAGTGACCCTGATAAATTATGCTTCAGGAGGAAGGCAAATGATAAGTCAAATCTGTGGATAAATAATAAATGAACCGTTTAAATAACTGAGGAATATATACGCTGTGTTTATTTAAAATACAAATAAGATGTGAGATGGAAATCAAGTTATACATTAAGGTATTGAGCCCTTTCTGAACACTTTATATAGTCCAGCATATTCAGAATTTTCAATAAATGATTGTGAAAGGACAGCAAAGGACTTTAAGGTCGCAGCCATGACACTTCTGTAAAGCTGAGGAGATTCAATATTTAGCTTTACTGTCTTCTGTACTGATAGTTATGGAGGAATTCCTTACTGCACTTCAGATACTTGATTGTTTTATCTCATTTTATTTTTGCTTAAGAGATTAAAAAAAATGCCTGGCCCATGTCAATATGGCAAAAGAGCAACTTAGATAAGAGGAAAGGATGTGTAGCACTCTCCTCACCCCAAATATCTGTATCAACTCAGTAGCCCAAATTCTATTACATCTTGATTCTGGCATAACTCCCTCAGTGTAAATTTCAGTGCCAAAATGCCTCATAGTAAGACATTAGTGGAAGCATTTTGTATCGCACAGCAGATTAATGATATAAGATGGTAAACAAAATCAGCACCAAAAATAGATTCAGAGGTTTGAACAGTGACATATAAAGCCCTGAATGGTTTAGGACTTCACTAGGACAGATTTTGAAGCTGAGGCTCCAGTACTTTGGCCACCTCATGAGGAGAGAGGAGTCCTTGGAAAAGGCCCTGATGTTGGGAAAGATTGAAGGCAAAAGGAAAAGAGGAAGGCAGAGAATGAGATGGTTGGACGGTGTCATCGATGCAACCAATATGGATTTGACCAAACTCTGGGAGGCAGTGGAAGACAGGAGGGCCTGGTGAGCTCTGGTCCATGGGGTCACGAAGAATTGGACATGACTGAACTACTGAGCAACAACAACAACTTGTCAGAGTGCCTTCACTCAGTGAAAACTGCCTGCCATTCCCAATCCTCCCATACCAGGAGCTGTGAGGCAACTAACACTGTTGGAGGTCCAGAAGGAAAAAACAAGAAACAAGATCTACTCTCTGATTGCCCCATGCCTGTGGAACAGCCTTCCACCCAATTACTATATGCCTGCCCCTCTCCTCTGTTGCCTTTAAAACATTATTGAAAACCCAGCTGTTTAAATAGGCATTCCCTCAGAATGAAATATAATTCCAGCATTCACCCACTGAAGAAGCATCCATTAAATAATATTCTTCATTTTTGCCTGCCTGCCTATGACTACACTCTTAATGGTTTATACATTTTTAAGGGTCTCTGTGATCATTATTTATATGGTGACAGTATTTTACTTTTATCTTTATTTTTACTTCATTTTACTGGATTTATATGATTATGTTTTGTATCTTGCTAACCTTTGTTACTTTTTGGTAACTTTTTTGTATTAAGATAAGATCAACTTTATTGTCATTGTACTTTCATACAGCAAAATTAAATGCCATCTCCAGTGCACATCATAAAACATATAAAATATAAAACACATCCCTCACATTCACATTCCTCACATTCTATTCACCATTGCACAAACCCCTATTGTCACATTTATATTGCACTATACAGAAGATTATGTCAACTTCTTGTAAACCACCCAGAGCAGCCATTGGCACCAGATGGGTGGTATAAAAATCTAACAAATAAATAATGTAAATAATAAAACAAGGAGGCTTAACTCTCCATTTAAAAGTTCCTCCCAGAGAGTCAGTCTCTAATAGAGATAGGCACGAATTGAAAAAATGATGTTTCAGTTTTTCATTTTTCATTGCAGGTCCCGTTTCAGTTCATTTTCGTTTTTCATGAATTTTTGAAACATTTTTGTTTCATTGCTTTTTGTGCGATTTAAAGCATTTCCACATGTGGGCGTCCCCCAATGCCCCAGACCAGAGGGAAAATACTAAAAAAATGTTGCTGGTGGAGTCACAGTATAGACTAGGTACACAGGGAGGCTGCAAAGGCAGTGGCGTACCTAGTCTAATCTCATTCTATGAGAGTAAGACTATGAGACTGAGACTAAGAATTTATGTAAAGCCAGCAAAGGTTTCACATTGTCATGAACTGTTGTTTGCAGCCCTGGAGGATCTGACTGTGAGCAGCAGGCCTTGCTTTTATTTTGCATAGAACAGAGGTAGGGGAGGGTACTCACCGAGAGGTACGCATGCACACCGGGAGGCTGTAAGAGAAATCTCTTCTTTCTCCCCCCTAAGAGCCAGGCTGCAGCCAGCAGTAACACAGAGACACACACCTGCCTGGCTGGCCTAAAGTAATGAGTCGCAGAGACAGCAATCCCCCCTAACTCCCACTGCAGACTGCAAGGAGGACGGGGGCTTCCAGAGCTTTTTATGCCCTCTGTGGCTGCCACACCTACCCAGTCTGCAACCTGGACATGCTATTGGTTGAAATTGTCCAAGAATTTACATGATCCCATCACATGGCTTGTGCCCATTTTGTGGCTGGAATCCATTTTGTGTCATCGTTAAAGGGAAAAGAAAAATACATTGCGATGGGAGAAAGACAAAAACAAACATTTTAAGGACCCCTGGCAGGTAATAATTTCAAATAATTATCGCTGCATTTTTACGGATGTCCAGGGCATTTTAATACCCAAGAAATCAATATTAGGCATCTGGGAGCCATTTTGGGTTGATGTCCCCTAACTCCCCTTAAAGGGAAAAAATACAGGAATCTGAGAAAAGACATAAATGCACATTTTAAGGACCCCAACCCCCCGGTAGGTATTATCAGGCAGAATAAATAATTATCTCTGGGTTTTTACTGATATTCAGGAAGTTTTTTTAACATTTAAAACAGCTCATTTCATTGCGCATCGCCATTAACAAAATGAAACTTAACGAACCTAATTTTTGTGGTTCTGTTTGGTTCATTCCAATTTCATCGCCATTTTTGTTATTTGTTTTGTTATGTAACAAAATGAGTAATGAATAACGGAACATTTTTTTTTTTTCGTTCCCATCTCTAGTCTCTAAGATAAGATAGGATGAAAATCCAAAATGACCTTGACAGACTAGAGTGCTGTGCCAAAGCTAACAGAATGGGTTTTTAGAGAGAGAACTGTAGGGTGCTGCATCAAGTTTAAAAAAAAAAACAGAATTGCATAGATATAGGATGGGAGACAGCTGGCTGGAGAATAGTACCTGTGAAAATGATCTAGGAGTCTGGGTGGACCACAAATTGAACATGAGTCAGCAGTGTGACACAGCAGCCAAGAAAGCCAATGTGATTATTGGTTGCATCGACAGAAGCATAGTGTCTAGATCAAGGGAAGTGATAGTACCACTCTATTCTGCTCTGGTCAGACTCCACCTGGAGTACTGTTTCCTGTTCTGCACTTCACAATTTAAAAAGGATGTTGACAAACTTGAGTGGGTCCAGAGGAGGGCAACCAGGATGGTTAAAGGTCTGGAAGAAATGTCTTACAAGGAGTGGCTTAGGGTGCTGGGAAAGTTTAGCCTTGCAAAAAGAAGAGGGGATATGACAGCCATGTTTAAATATTTGAAAGGATTTCTTAATGAAGTGGGAGCTGGCTTGTTTTCCATGGTTTCAGAGACTCAGGCTCAAGGCAATGGTTTCAAACTACAGGAAAAGAGATTTCATTTGAACATTAGGAAGAACTTCCTGATGGTTAGAGCTGTTCGACAGTAGAATATGCTGCCACGGAGGTTGGTGGAGTCTCCTTCTTTTGAGTTTTTTAAGCAGAGGTTGGATGGCCATGTGCTGGGAGTCCTGCGATGGAGGTTCCTGCATGGCAGGGGGTTGAACTTGATGGCCCACAAGGTCTCTTCCAACTCTATGATTCTATGATTCTATAAGCTTATCTGAAGGGAAAGGTTGTCTCCTTTGGAGATAGGTCTTCATCTGCTGGCCTCCTTTGAAATAACATTTTTTAAAATGATGAAATCACATGTTTGATACCATTCATCATCTTAAGATGATCAATTCAGTATATATTTCTGTAAAGTTTTGTATTGGCTTGCATGATAAGTCATTGGAGCTGATTAACCATTGTATGGGAAGATGTTGCCGGGAGTGGCAATTTTGACAGTTGAGAAGTGTGAAACAATGTTTATGAATGCAATAATTGTTCCATGGGGTCCCTGATTGGAAAGGTTCCTGTTGGTGAATTCTAGTACCATTAGTTAGAGCTGCATGTGGCTTATTTTTGCGTAGAAGCGCTGAATAATAATAATGTGCTGTTGTTGGAACATGTGTCAAAATAAATATCCCTCATAAAGACCTGAACATTGTAAAATTTTTGGAAGAAAAATGTAAAGGCAACAATTACATATTGAAAAACCTGACAGCTTGAAACATTTCTCCTACATTTTATTTTTAACTGTTTTAACTCTTTCCACTCCATTCTCCATGCTCTTTGTTCAATTTTAATTGCAGGATATGGTATCCACATGTATCATTGGCCAATGGTGTAGTAATTCACAGTTTACATAGTGCCATGAAAAATAAACCTATTTTGCTGCTTCACCAGAACATTATTGTTTTTAAAAGAACTGTATGAAGTCAGCCATTATCTGAGGCAGAATTATATAGTAGAATGGTAAAAGGAACCACTGGCTGTTTGCCACAGTTGGTGACAGAAATAAATCGAGAATTTACATATTTAAATGACCAACCCACCTTTAGAGCAGGAGTTTGTGAGTGGTTGTTATCTGTGAAGCAGCACGTATAGAGGTGGAGGCACGGTGTGAATGGTGGCCTCTATCAGCCATAGTGCTGGGAGGGGCCTCTTTGTCTACCCGACTGGTGGTGTCACGTGTGTGCAGCCTATTGGGCTGCTTGCAGGGGCAGTAGGTTAGATAAGGCCTTGCCACATGGTGAGAGGCCTCTTTTTCAATTCAGCCATCTTCCCTCCCTCCTCCCCAATAAGAGAATGAGATTAGCTGGTTGTGTACGGGCTGGATGGGAATTTTTGGCTTCCACTCAAATTGGACCAGAGTGGCAGTGCATTTTCGCCCATCCCATTCTCTTTAAGACTAAGTGGAGGTTTATAACCAGTCACAATTGGCAGGTATTGCAAGCGGTAAATTTAAGTCAGGTGAAAGTTATTGAATAATATACAGTGGTACCTTGTATAAAGGAATTAATTCATTCCAATGAAATTATGTTAAGCAAATTTTCCTTTATACAAATTTCCCATAGGAATGCCTTGAAAACAGAGTAATCCCATTTTTATGTTGTATGGATTCACCCCATAGGTGATTCTGTTAAGCAAATTTCACCTATCTCCAGAATTTTTTATGTTGTACAGATTTTATGTTATATAAACTTTTAATTATAGAAGGGTCCACTGTACCCTTATTGAGCCGGGAGCCCTAAATATGAATTAGGAAATAGATTAGTAAATTAGGAACATTAGGTGTTGCGTATAAATAATTCATAGATGAGGAATGAGGGCTGCCCAAACCGCAGGTTTTGGGGGGGGCGCTGAACAGGTGGGCAGCACCCTTCTAATAATATTAGGAATCATTAACTGATCTGCTTGCACTACATTCAGGTTCCCTTGTTTAAGGGATGTTTAACAGTTGAATTGAGTGAATTCATACCAATAAATTGTTGCCCAATTTTAATCTGACAAATGTGTCTCGCCTCTTTATTTCCGGGCTGGGTGGACCATGCTTCAAACTCTTGTGACTTGGAAACTTCAGGAAAGCCTCAGAAATGCCTTCAAATCATTGTGTGACTGACATCTTCCTTACAATGGGAAACTACTGCAATGTCCTATTTTGCAGCGAGTACCCCTTTGTTTGAAAGGCCCCAATAAAGGACAGGAAAGTCTTCAAATTGCCCACCAACAGTTAATAGCTCAAAGACAGAAGGCGCAAATAATGGGGGAAGAAAACAGAACAAATTGCCTGTAATGCTTATTATAGTCAATCTATTTCTGATTGTAGATTCTATTTTCAGGGGCTATTCTTCACAAGCAGTTAGGATGAGTTTCTGTCAGCTCTTCTTCCTGTACAGTTGGCATGTAGACAGAAGCCAGAAACAGCATACAATTCATTTGATCACAGCTTCCGCAGCTACAGGGAGATCTACTGTATTTATTTTAAATACTAAAATTGTACCTAAATATGTAGCTATGCAGATAGATCATGATGTGCTAATTTATTAGAAATATGGCCAGTTTGTTTTGCCTTTTGTTGCCCATTCTGAAATGCCAGCCTACCCATAATTCTGACCTGCAGTATTGAGAATAGAATCTGAATAGATTTCTCTGCCATTTGTCCCTTCTACACTAATGCCTGCTACATTTTTGGTGGGGATGGAGGGTGGTGCAGTTGGGATTTAACCAGAAAGCCTATATCCTTTTCATAGAATGTAAAGCACCTATGGGACCACATCAGCTCAGAATGGGTTCATGCCAGTGGAAGCTACTGGTTCCAATGTCAGTGAGGCACTGATTCCACTCCAGGTTTTAGATGGGACTTGACATGGGCATTTCATTTCAGAAGTGGTCTGATTCCGACATGAAATGCGGGAGCCCAGCTGGCGTTCAGTACTGGACCAACCCTCCGGAATGAAATCAGCCAATCCCTTACTTTGCTCTGGGCTCGCGTGGGGCTAAACTCCAATGAGGAAGAAGCCTCTGAGGTCATCTTTCCTTCTCTCTGGTGCTGGCCAATCAGACAGGGAGGCAGGTGAATACATTTTCCCACACAGCTCCTGATTGGAGCTCCTGACTCTCAAAGTGTGACCGCTCTTATTTTTGAAGATGGGAAGATAAGATGGGTTTTGATTGTAAGCCACCCAGAGACCTTTGGGTAGTGGGCGGCATATAAGTTGTAAAATAAAATAAAATAAAATAAAATAAAATAAAATAAAATAAAATAAATAGACAATGGGAGGTTTGTGTACTGCCGCAGATGGGCAAATACATATAGCAATGTATATTCAGAAAATGCAAGTCGTTGGAGGAGCTTGGGCCTGTTTCTGCTGTCGAGGCCTCTAAGGCTATGGCGCACTGCCGGCCGGCGTCCACTCCTTTCGACCCTTGCCCTTCCTGGCTTATTAAAGCTGCCAGTGGGACTATGGCCGAATGGGCTTCTGCCATCGCCACCGCCTCCTTCGGCGAGGGGGTTTTTCCCTCCCGCCTGAAGGAGACGGTGGTTAAGCCCATTCTTAAGAAGCCGGGCCTTGCGGCGGACGATTTGGGAAACTACCGTCCGATCGCTAATGTCCCGTTTATGGGCAAGGTCATCGAGAGGGTGGCGGCGGTCCGGCTGCAGTCGTACCTTGAGGATCGGCAGTGCCTCGACCCATGCCAGTCGGGGTTCAGGCCCCGTCGGGGGACCGAAACAGCTTTGGTCGCCCTGCAAGATGACCTGCTCCGGGCGGCCGACAGGGGTTGCTCTACCCTGTTGGTCCTCCTGGATCTGTCAGCGGCCTTTGATACCGTCGACCACGGTATCCTACTGGATCGGCTCTCTGAGGTTGGAATCGGGGGCACTGCTCGCAGTTGGCTCCGATCCTTCCTGGAGGGCCGTCCCCAGTATGTTCAGCACGGAGGGGAGTTGTCGGCCCCGTGGGTTCTCCCTTGTGGGGTCCCGCAGGGGCATCTCTCGCTCGTTGCTGTTTAAAATCTATGTAAGGCCATTGGCTGGGGTCATTAGGAGTTTTGGAGTGTGCAGTCATCAGTACGCTGATGACACGCAGCTCTATCTCTCCTTTTCCACCTCTGCAGTGGAAGCTGTGAGGATCCTTGATGGGTGCCTGGACGCCGTGCTGACCTGGACCGGGGCGAACAGGCTTAGGCTCAACCCCGGGAAGACGGAGGTCATGTTCTTTGGGGTTTCGCCGTCTGGGTAAGTCTCCCTCCGGCCTGTGGAGAGGGTGCGGAATCTGGGCGTGGTCCTGGACCCGGCGCTGACCATGGAGGCCCAGGTGGCGTCGGTTACCAGGGCCGCGTATTACCATCTTCGCCAAATCGCCCAGATCCGCCCGTACCTGGATGGTGACTCTCTGAGGACAGTGGTCCAGGCGCTGGTGATCTCGAGGCTGGACTACTGCAACGCCTCTACATGGGGTTGCCCTTGACTCTCCGGCGCTTGCAGCGGGTCCAGAATGCGGCGGCCAGGCTGGTGGCTGGTGTGCGTCGTTATGATCACATCACCCCAGTCCTGGCCCGCTTGCACTGGCTGCCCGTTGCGGCCCGGATTAGATTCAAGGTCTTGGTTTTAGTTTATAAAACCCTCCATGGCTTGGGTCCGGACTACCTGGCAGAGCGTATCGCTCAGCGATCCATCTCAGCCCGACCAGTTCGGCAGGCGCGAGCGCACTCGCTAATTGCCACCCCAAGAGGCCCGGAAGTCGGTCACCCGAACCGGGCCTTCTCGGTGGCAGCCCCGTCCTTATGGAACTCCATCCCCAGCGAAGTGCGCTCTGCAGAGTCCCTGCTGGCCTTTCGAAAAGCTGTAAAAACTTATTTATTTCGAGAGGCCTTTGGCGAACCCTGATCTCTCTCTCTCTCTCTTTTTTTTTTCTTTTTTTTTGTGAAGGTCCCGCCATCTTAATGTCCAAGCGGCTATACTTTGTGTATAATGTTTGTGCACGCTTGGTTTATAGTTATCACTGTTGGTTTTAGATGCAATGGTTTTTATTGCTTATTTACTTTGTTGTGTTTATATTATTGTTCTGTGTTCATTGGCGCTTGCTCGTCATGTAAGCCGCTTAGAGTTTTGAAAGAAAGATAAGCGGGGTATAAATATAAAAATAAATAAATAAATAAATAAAATAAAGTCATACATCTGCTTTATGAGCTCCCATTAACATCTAACTATATAGATTCATGCTTTTAAATTTGTCTATTTTCTTGTCGCTATTTTATACTGCATTTTAAGATTAACATAAACCAGTCAAATTCCTATTAGTTCTGCCTATAAGCATAATGCAAACCACATAAGGTTTGGAGGTGAATTGCCGCAATATATGAAGTCAGCATAGACATTAATTCTGTGTGCTGAGTTGCATGACCTAGCACACAACAACATCTACACTGACTTCATAACTTTCTGCAGCTCGCTACCAAGAGTTATGTCATTTGCATGACTCTGGCATAAAACAACAATAGGCTGTTGGCCGATGCTTTCATTTCTTACTTAATGAGTTGTAGCCAGAATTAGTCCAACTAAACGACAGACCTAGTGAAATTAACAGGTCATGCATTAGTCCCAATGATGAATGTTTCTGTTTGAGATGGGACAGCAAATGGGACCTCTCATGCTAGCAATGAAGTCAAGATGCATGGTACTCAAAAACAGACAAATTATTTTGGCAGTGAGTGAGGGAAGCAAAAGCAAAGCAAAGAAAACTGTTCTGCTTCTATAATGCCCCATACCACTTCAAGTAGCCTCTGGGTGGTTTATAGTTTAATTACAGTATGCAGGCTACACATTGCCCCTCAGCAAGCTGGGTACTCATTTTACCCACCTCAGAAGGATGGAAGGCTGAGTCAAACATGAGCCAGCTACCTGGGATTGAACCCCAGGCCGTCAGCACAGTTTTAGCTGCAGTACAGGCATTTAACCACTGCGCCACAGAGCTCCTTGTAGGACTTATTTCCCATCCTAGCATTAAAAATACTAGAGCCATTATTCTCTCGAATTGCAGGTAAACTGAAAATGTAGACGTGGCTGTGGTGATGCAGAGGTGTCTAGTCCTCTGCATGTTTATACAACTAGTCACATGAGCAGTCATGTGAGCAGGCATGCCACAAGGCCTTTCTATATTGCCATAACTGTTTCTGTGTTTGCAGTTACTCATGAAATAAAGGGAACAGAAAGGCAGACCTGTGGGAGTAAATTACAGCTCACATTTACTGCACTTTCATGACCTTCAGAATCTTCTGTCTAACATGAATTCCACTCTCTCTCCTCTAGAAGCAGACCTAGCTGTGGGTTTCCTCCAGGCAGAAGCAGTTATAGATCCTGCCTGGTAAGTTTTATTTTAGTTGATGCTGGCATATTTTAAGTAACTGATGACCTGTTGATGAGGGGGTATGTTAACTAAGGGGGGGCTCTTTTTTTTTGCATACACAGGGTCCTTACTGGGTGTACGTTATGGCCAGAAGACCTGTGTATCTCTCAGGATTATGAATGAAGAAAATGATATGGTACATAAATGTGGTTGGAATACGTGCTGGAATACGTGCTGGAAGGCAGGGGATGGACATTTCATTTGCGGTAATAAAGCCTATTCCACATTGCCCCCAAGATGGGAAGGTACTTGCTATGTGGGAGTGATAGTTCCAGGAATAAAGCCTGTCAAGCACCCTTAAGATTTAAGTCACAGACATAAACCGTCAACTGTGTTGCAGAGTAACTTGAATGAATTTTGGGGTCTCGTGTTCCCCCAAGCAGGTTTTTACATGTTATGGGATCAATGCAGGGCTTTCGCCAAACTAGTAGATTCATTTGTCAACTTTACCACAGATTCCTTACAAATTATAAACACAGAGCTTTCTGCCATGCGAGAGGTGGTCATACAAAACAGGGTTGCGTTAGATTCAATTCTGGCTAACACGAATGGCGTGTGCGGAATGTTTGGGAGAGAGTGCTGTGTTTATATTCCTGATGGAACAGTGCCATTGGCCCATAACATTGAACACATTCAAAAGGCAGTTGCTCAATATAGACTAGACACAACATCAGTTGTGGGCAGTTATTTTGATCAATTATTTTCTAATTTGTCCACTGGAATAGGAGGATGGATAGTCAGAGTCCTGATCGCAAATCATTATTATTGTGTTACTTATTGGAATATTGTGGGTGTGCATTAAACTGGTCATTGGTAAAATTTGCAGTACACCAGTGCCTAAACCCACAGCAGCAGCACAGTTATGGATGGAGGTTCACAACAGTAGGCATAGTGGGATGTCAAATGAAGGAAGTGTGTACGGGGATGTGTCAATATACGGAGGGTCCCAGGCCAGCCATGGTACACACCTACCTTCATTTCTCCAAAATGTATCAGGGACAATCAGTAGGACCAATAGTGTGAGCACTTATGTGGGGATGAAGAAACTACCACCCAGAATGGTATAAGAAAATAGAGAAGTGCCGACCTGACAGGGAATGGTTTGCAGTATAACGCTTAGGCAACTCATAAGTATTGCAGCCACCAAGAAGGATCTTAAATCATCTTGGCAGATTATGCTTAGCCTTCATATGCCTTTATATGCCTTGATCAAAAATATATTTGAAAATGCAATATGATAAAACATGACCCTTCTGAAAAGGGTCAGAGGGGGGACTGTGAGAAATGAATATATATATAATCATGCCTGCTAATAAGCTTATGGATACAATATGTAATCAATAGCAAGCATAAATGCAATTCTTAACTGTGATTGGTAAGGTAGACAGCAAAATAAAGTGAGCCTTACTGAGGAAGCTAGTGTGGTTTTCCTGTTGATGATTCCAGCAGAAGACAAACGGAAACATATGTGGTAAAGGCAAGCAGCTGGGTGGGTGAAGAAAGCAAAAAGCGAAATGATGGAAAAGAGGAAGTAACTTTAAACTATGAGTCTGTGGGATTCAGTAAGTGATGGGAAGTTTGTGGGTGGTCCTGAGGGTGTGGTTGTTCGACAGTGACCGAGGAAGGGTCTGAAAGTGTATAAAAACCCTTAGAAAGTGGTGTTCGGGGTCCTCACTCCATTGTAGAGGGGGGCATTCAAATGGTTTTTGTGTTTTGCCTTGCTTTTGCTTAATAAAATCAGCGCTGACAACTTCTCCTTTTTGTCTCACTTGGCCTCATTTTTGAGAGACTGAACCACAAGATCTGAACCACAAGATCACAATATCACATTCCTTATTGTGTGATGATTAATCATTGTGCAATATTCAGTTCTTAAAAAAAAACTTGTGGAAGGTGGAATATTGTGTTTCTTTGTTTGTTTGTTTTATTTATTTTATTCCTCTATGTCTTTTTCCCAGCAAAGGGGCCTCAAGGTAGCTGAAAATAATTTAAAACAAGTTAGATTAAAATATAATATTTTAATTTAAAATAATATAATAATGTCCATGATCCACAAAGCCAGGAAATGGCCCAAGACTCCTGCACAATATCAAGCCCACACTTGATATTCCTTGGTTGGAGACAGCAGCTACCTAGAAAAGGACATTTATTTTTAGGAAACAGATACCCTATAAAGCAGTGCTTCTCAACCTGGGGGTTGAGACCCCTTTGGGGGTCAAATGACCATTTCACAGGGGACGCCATGAGCCAGTGAAGAAAAAGGCATATACGGCTTGGATCTGGAGGAGGAGGGGGAGGAAGGGGTAATAAAGAGTGAGTTACAGCTTGATAGGTTGGAGGGGATGTCAGTCAATGGCACCGGAGGCTGCAATTGGCTGAGGGTGCCTGTAGAGGGAAGTTCTCTATGGCACTAGCAGCATGGTGGCCTGCCAAAGGGAGCTTGAGGCCTCTTCCAAGCAGGGCAAGGGGGTCACCACAACATGAGGGAACTGTATTAAAGGGATTGTGGCATTAGGAAGATTGGGAACCATTGCTCTACAAGATACCTTCTTCTGCTCCCTACCATTCACAAAGTGACACCACGTAGGGGAAAATTTTAGAAGCTGGCTTATTTTTTTTTCATCAGTTAGCCACACCTCAACCAAGTGCAAAACAATTGCCAAAGCAATTTCAGCACATTCTGTATGCCCAGTCATATCCTATTAAGGAAAATTGAAAACAAACAAACAAGATCCATCTGCCATCCAAAGGGGTAAAGTACAGAGAGTCAGATTTGACACTTAAGTGAGAACTAGGCTTTTGTACAAGAATTTTTATTCCATTCTTCAAAGAAAGTTCAGTTTATGAATGTGGGAGTACTGTCCTTTTATACCAACGATTCAAAAGGCCAGGAAATGGGCCAGTTTTGCTGCACAATATCATGTGCACATTGCCAGCAGGATGCCAAGCTTTCCATAGCAAATGGCAGCCACCATCCGGCCCCAGGGCCTTAGGCTGAGGACCCCTGGTCTACAGGATCCCTTCTTGTGCTCATTACCATTCACAAAAGGACCCCACACAAGAGATCCCAGGGGACTCCTTTTTAAATCAGTAAACTACTTCTCACCAAAATATGAATCAATCTTCAGGGCTGTTTTTCAGCAAGTGTGAATGTTAGTGAGCAGAAGGAAACATTGCGCCAAGAAACAGTTTCACAAACATACACACTTTGAAGCAACAAAAAACATATTTTTCTAATGGCCAACACACAGTTCTTCCTGTTGCCAAGACTATCATTAGAAATGCACAAGATAGGTAGTCACCCTGAGCTGATGAGATAAATGAGATTATCTTAAGAGGAGAGAAAGCTGAACTCAAGGGCTGTGGGGAATTTTGAAATAATTTTTAAATAAATTAATTTTTAAATAAAATAATTTTTAAATAATTTTTAAATAAACGTAAATTTTACAATCTACAAATATACGATTGACTGATCATTATCATAAGTAGAGATGGGCACGAAATGAACTTTTTTTCATTTCCATTATTTGTTGTTTATTATTCATTTAATTATGTAATGAAACGAATAACGAACATTGTGATGAAATTGGAACGAACTGAACAGAACCACGAAAATTAGGTTTGTTACGTTTTCTTTTTCGTTAATGGCAACGTGCAATGAAATGAGCTGTTTTAAATGTTTAAAAACACCCTGGACATCCATAAAAATGCAGCAATAATTATTTATACTGTCTGAAAATACCTACCAGGGGGGTTGGGGTCCTTAAAACATTTGTTTTTTTCTTCTCCCATCACAATGTATTTTTCTTTTCCCTTTAAGGATGTCAAAATGGATGTCACCAGCCACAAAATGGAGGAGGCAAGCCATGTGATGGTATCATGTAAATTCTTGGACAACTTCAACCAATAGCATACCCAGATTGCAGACTGGGCAGGTCTGGCAGCCACAGAAGGCATAAAAAGCTCTGGCGGCCCCCATCCTCCTTGCAGTCTCCAGTGGGAGTTAGGGTGGGATTGCTGTCTCTGTGACTCGTTATTTTCACTTTAGGCCAGCCAGGCAGGTGTGTGTCTCTGTGTTCCTGCCGGCTGCAGCCTGGCTCTTAGGGGAGAGAAAGAAGAGATTTCTCTCTAGCTTCAGTCCTGCAGCCTCCCTGTGAGCGTGTGTGCGTACCTCTCGGTGAGTACCCTCCCATGCCCCACAGTGCAGTCACTCTGCGGCTGCCTTGCACCCTGGGCAATGCCCACCACTGCCTTTGCAGCCTCCCTGCGTACCTAGTCTATACTGTGTCTCTGCCAGCATCAATTTTTTTTAGTGTTTTCCCTCTGGTCTGGGGCGTTGGGGGACACCCGCGCATGGAAATGCTTTAAAAATCACGCAAAAAAAGCGGGTAAAAATGAAAAACAAAAAAACAAAAACAAAATTTTTTTCAAAAATTCGTGGAAAACTAAAATGAACCGAAATGGACCTCTGAAAGAAAAATGAAAAACCGAAACACCATTTTTTCAATTTGTGCCCATCTCTAATCGTAAGTCATCAACTATGGGATTTTATTACATATTTACTAAGAAATGTGCCACACCGAGTTCAGTGAGCCTTATTCTAAGATAAAGGAGCCTAGGATTGCAGCCTAAATGGGCCTTGATGATTTTTAATCCCAGTTGTTGAGTGCTGGTTTTGTTCCAATATTCTGTTCCATATTTACATGCACAGACCTTCAACTTTGGCAGTTACTGTGACAATTGATCAAGATGGTGGTCACTTGATGGTCATGCATGACCAGCCCCTCATCAGATTGCCACAAAAGCTTTCACAGTTGGAGGTTCATGTGTACATAAATAGTAAACAGGCCACTGGCCTTTGTGTTTTGCTTCTGCATTTAACTTGCTGCAAGTTAAATGAGTAGCTAAGGTTTTTCTGCCTTATATTTGTAAGCTGCTTAGAGATCCCCCCCTTTTGTAAAGAAAAAAGAAAACAGAGAATAAATTTCTTCAGCGATGAATAAAAGTTGAGTTGAAATATCAGCAGGATCTGTATTTTGTGAAATGCTGGCACAGAACACCCAAACCTCCTGTTAATTGATTTCTTCTAAGGATGCTCCCAACTGTGCAGATGAAGTTAATCAGTAGCAGAGCACAAGATGGAAGAATCATCCAATTACCCCTGGTTATCCATACATAGACTCTGCAAAGAGTCTATATCTGGAATGGGCCAAGGGCATTAGATGTTGCTGGACTGCATGTAGTTGACATAACCAATGGCAAGCAAAGCTGTGGGTTGTAGTCTAGAATCAACTTGAGAGTCTAGCCCAGTCTATAAAAGATTATTCTTCACCACCCATAGACTTTTTTACTATATGTATTACGCAATCTAGAAAAATATCCACAACTGTAGTGAAAAAAATCTGGTTTGTGCCTATTTTTATAAAATCAGAGCTGATGGGGGAACACCCCTTAGATCTTTGAGAATTTCTTCATTGCAGATGATTCTGTCTCTTATGGATGGATGGATGGCTGCCTTTGTCAACAGAACTTTTCTTCACCTTTGACAGAATAAGTCATCCCATCCTTTCAAGACGAATCTGTCTAGAATCTGATCATGAACAAATAAATAAATGAAAATTATTTCTTGGTCCAAATTTTTGGAGAGGTCACTATTCTCTACTGTTCTATTTGTAGCGGACAATATCTGTGGTTGCCCGGCTACAGAGTTAGCCCTATTTAAGCTAGATTTTGAATGCCAACTAGTGGTGCTTGTTGAGACCATCCTATGAGCCACATTCCAAGCCTTGTTTTTCAATAAGGAAAGGTAATTTGTTGGCCTTTATAGAAGCCACAAGATAGGAAGGAAGCATGCAGTTACTGCTTTGGCCAGTTGTTTAGCAAGAAGTGAGCCTTCCACTGTGATTAGCAAAAACAAAGTAAAGCTATCAAGAGGCTCACAGATCTATACATGAAAAACTCATTCTTTGCCAATTCATAAGTAAATGCCATAAATTTAAGGAACGCCTGGACCGAGCTGGTTTGAGACCTTTCAGATCAGTTTTATTGATCCGCGTGCAAACATTTTCACAATAAGGCTGTGCAGAGCTTGAAACAAACTGTTGCTACTAGACATGGGCACGACTTGGCGAAATTCTCGTTTCCATTTCCGATCCTCGTTTCTGTTACGCAACGGAAACGGTAACAACAATTACGCCAGAACTTGAACTCAAACCGAAAAAAGAAAAATTGGGTCTGATTTGTCGTTGTCGTTCCTGGCATTGCAGCGAGCGCGTGATGCCAAGCAGCACAGAAAAAAAGTTTTAAAAATTAAAAAAAAAACCCGATTCCCGGCCAAAAAAGCAGGCAAAAATATGCCTGCCTGAGTGAGGGCACGTACCAGAGGGGTGGTTTCTGGGGGTGGTCCCCAGCCTCCCCCCCTCTCCTGTCTTGGGCTGCTCTGGTGGGGGGCATCCTCGTCGTCTCGCCAACTCGCCATGCCATGCGGTGCGGGCGGGGGATCCAAAATGGGGTGACCGCAATATTTATTTTGAAATCGTGGTCCAAAAACACACCAAAGCACCACAGAAACATGCGAAAATAGCTATTTTAAAACTGCCTGAATTTTTACAGTAGCAGCAGTGGGTTTTTCTTGCAACCAAATGTCTCCATTGATTTTATTTTATTTTATTTTTATTTTCATTTTTTTACACCTGTGCAATGATGGGCTGGCCATGGGAGTAGACCATGCAAATTTTGGAGCCATTCCACCAATTGCATGGCCACTTGGCCAGGTTTTGACCGAGACTTCTGGGATGTGCCAGTTGGGCATAAAAAGCCCACTAACCCTAGCCCGAACCCGAACCTGAACCCGAACCCGAACCCATACGCCAGTACACTGTCCTTCTTAGAGGGTCAGAGAGGCACCCAGAGGTACACCCCAGTAACTCACCCTAACCTTACCCGTAACCCTAAGCCTAGCCCTTGCGCTAACCCTAAGCCAAAGCCAGATCTGTGTACTCGCATCGCACTACACGCAAGTGCACTTCCCTTCTTAGTGAGCCAGAGGGCACCCATAGGGGTCCTCTCTCACTTTGTTCCTCCCCATCCCCAGCCCAAGTGCACCGTATGCCAGTAGTGAGTCACAGTAGAGGCACCAAAAAGAAAGAGAGGTGCCTCTGCCTGCCACTGCAACTTGGTATGCATATCCAATTGGCTATGTGTACCCTTTTGTAGTGGGCCAGAGGAGGCACCCACCCCAGAGAGGTGCCTCCAGGAGCCTGCTTTCCCTTCATAGCAGGCCAGAGGAGGCACCCACCCCAGAGAGGTGCCTCGAGGAGCACGCTTTCCCTTCATAGCGGGCCAGAGGAGGCACCCACCCCAGAGAGGTGCCTCCAGGAGCCCGCTTTCCCTTTGTAGCGGGCCAGAGGATGCACCCACCCCAGAGAGGTGCCTCCAGAAGCCTGCTACCCCCCCAAACCAGTACTAACAACAGACGAAAAACAACAAACGAAACGACAATTTTTTGAGAAATTTCGCGACAAACGGAAACGAGCCGAAACGGGCAGCTCCGACACACGACAACTCGAAACGTCATTTTTCCTCGTCGTGCCCATATGTAGTTGCTACCTTAACAGTTTTTAAGGGTGACATGGAAATACTGCAGAAACACTGTGTTTGTTTGTTTTTTTGTGACCACCATGCAATTGGGGACTTCTGGGGCATTACATTCCAAAAAAACAAATTACCCCAAGTTCTAATATTTTGCCTCCCCGAAAAAAAAAATAGTTGAGCTCAGTTTCAGCTTCCACATGCTTCTAGGAGGCAGGCGCTTCCCTAAAGAAAGGAAGAAATATAAAGAACAAGAGGAGAAGAGGAGATGAAAAATACGGAGAAGAAGTTTGAAACTTCTGCTTATTCTACTTATATAATTATTAAGCTTATTGATCTTATGGACAGTATGAGTCTCAGATTTCCAGAAAGGGATTTCAAACACTGGCCAGAAAATTATTACTTACACATGGCAACATAAGTAAAACAACATAAATCGCGGTAGTGGAGTACTGTTATTCAAGAAGTTGATGCTTGATTTCCTCATTGCATGCCAACTCCCTTGGCTGGTCTATGACAGGAAATGAAAGCCCTGACTTCTTCACAAATGAAGGTTCATCTCAGTCTACTTAAAATGATTATGTTTAAAGTGATTTACGTTGAAGAGCGGTGGAAGGAAAACACAGGAGGGGAGTTTGAAGAAGATGTTTGGTTGAATCAGCCATATGTTTTGAAAGATAGATGTAAATCTAGTCATAGATAGATGTAAATCTAGTCATAGATATAGACAGATATAAACAATAATCACATGTTTTCAAATGAATTGCAATTTACAGTAAACTTTCCCTGGGTTTTCTAGGTATCAAGTGGTTTCCCATTGTTTTATTTTCCCCTGAGGGTGCTCTTGCAGCATGCAGTTTCCCAAAGCCATCCAGAAGGCCCTACTTGTGGGTGCAGAGTGGGAGAATTGAACTTCCAGTTCACAGATAATTACATATTTGATTCACAGAAGCTAAAGTTGTTTCTGGGCCCCTCTCAGAGTTAGGAGACCCTGAAATTTAAGCTTGATTAGCGTCATAGTAGATCCACCTGTGTCTTTAAGGTAAGTTTGGCTGAGAGGTACTTAGTGACTTAAGGCAGTTAGATAAGGCTTGTGATTAAGCAGCAATTTGAACTTGCATCTTTCCGTTCCAAAACCACGTTCTCATCTTTATACTGCCCTTCCCTCCGTGGTTGGTTCCAAGTCTGACACAACGTAGGCACATTTCTGACATGTGGCCTTCCATAGCGTTGTTCTGTCCTCTCAGCGGATTCATCTTGATTCTGTATGACCTGACCAGGGCCTGCCTCAGGCAGAAGATGATGGTTTGTTGTAGCAAAATATTGGAAGAAGCAGCTGTATGATGCCCGACTGGCCCAGTATTGCCTTCAGGTTTGGTGGGAAATGCTGGTTAGTCACCAGTATTGAAGAAAGATTCAACTACCCATCTAATTGGCTCTAACACATGACACAGGACGGATGCCATCTTCTTCTTTGCCTCAGGCAGAAAAATGTATTTAGCTGGCTCTGCCTACCACTAATGAGGAAAATAATTGGACCGAAGAGTCCTCACAGTGAAAAAAAATTCCATAATCCTATTCACAAAAATGGCATTAATTTGGCTCTTATTTTTCCACTCTCTCTATTTCTCACCATGTGTATATAATGAGGATGCAAACCTAGTATTATTCAGAGGCGAAATACATTAGAATTCAGCGCTCAAGCCTCAAATCAATCCATGCTTACAAAACCCAAAATATAATTTTTGCATTATGTGAACGTACTTTCCATTGTAGTGAAGGGATTATCCTATTCAGAAACGTCATAAAGCATCTATATGTTACAAAATGATGGAATTCATCTGAGGAGGATTCTAAAAAGTTATGCAGTCTTCTGTAGCATGGCTAATATGCTTCCCTACCATCCCTGGGGTTTCCAAAAGCCATTGATATTCAGGATTGTGCTGAATGCATCTCACTAGCAACATTTGCTTTGTTTGTTTATACCATTGATCTAACTGCAATGCCGGCAAAGGAAAATATACTTGTTTGGTTTTGCTTTCCCTTATGTGGGAAGATTTATATTATAGGGAAAAGAAAGATGTTCCCATCATCTGAGAAACCTGAGAGGAATGTAGTCAATAAAATAGCTGAGATCCAAGTTTTTTTGTTCCTGGGGTGCACGTAGGAAACCAGCTAAAGAAGAGGATAAAGGCCCTGTTGTGTAAATATAACAAAATCCTGGTAGGGGCAACACTTTGTGATTATGATGAAATTCTGGTATCCTGAGGAAGACTCCCTCTTCGCTACAAATGCCAACTACTTTTTCAATAGTATAAATTGGCCTTCATTACTTTGATGGTTCTCACAAGTACTCTGTCAAGATTGATGTGCCTGGACATATCATTACAGGCTGACAGAAAACTGGTTGAGAGGACTAAGAAGATAATGTGGTGAATTTATTTATTTATTTAGATTATTTATTTAATTAGATTATTTTTACCCCGCCTTTCTCCTTCAAAAAGGACTCAAGGTGGCTTAAAGTAATGAGGGACAATATACCGTCCGGTACAATTAAGACATCTTATAGTCAGCTATGACCTCTTGTCACCCTGGTAGGCATTCAGACCATTGTTCATCTTAAGAGCCGAATTTCAGACCAGGGTGACAAGAGGTCAAAGCTGACTGTAAGATGGAGGACTCACAACTAGCTTTATTCAAACTGATGAAGCTGTTTGGATGAGCAGCGAAACGTTTCTGTCTCTCAGGAAAAGAAGTCCAGTTGCCATGACTCTGCTTCCAGATTGATCCAAAGCCACTTATAGAATCCCATGGCTCTGTGGGATTAGAACCTAGATTTCCCAAGTGCAACGGACACAGCAAAGCCCCATATTATGCTAAACAGATCTTTTGAAAGTTATGCAGGTCTTGCAAGGAGGTGTTCATAATTCTGACCACTGGTAAGAAAACTATGATCTGATGTGGATGGAGGCCTCAAAGTTATGGTTTCTAAACTTTATGTGCTGCTATACCTCCTGAAATTAGAAGCCATTTAGGAGTCTGGGGAAAAGCTATTTGCATAAGCTTAGAAATTGATTTAAGGCTTACAGCATCAGGAGTGAAGGCCAGCATAAAGGTGCTCTATATAGCAAGGAAGATGAAAGCTCTTTTTTATGGGCCAACTCAGACAGATGTTGTGTGTTTGGCCTACGGCTGTAAATAATGGCTTATGTCATTCTCACACTGTCAAGGTATAAAATTGTGTGTGTGTGTGTGTGTGTGTGTGTGTGTGTGTGTGTGTGTGTGTGTGTGTGTGTGTGTGTTAAAATAATTAAAAAGGATAAAGAAACAAGCCTGATAATGAAAGTGTTTTTAATTCTGAGGATTGAGTTTACTATAACCATTTCAAAACAGCTAGCTAGCTCTAGCTGAGCAAGGTCACTGTATAATCATTGTGAATGATTGTTTGGCCTCACTTTGGAATTAACCCTTGATTGAGATAAAATGCCAGGAGTGATGAACATGAGCTTCTGAATTTTCCCCAGGGGTCTATAATAGACATGGGCACGACTTGGCGAAATTCTCGTTTCCGTTTCCGTTTCTCGTTTCCGTTACGTAACGGAACGAAGAACGACAATTACTCTGCCAGAACTCGAACTCGAACCGACTAAAGAAAAATTGGGTCTGATTTGTCATTGTCATTCCTGACATCGCGCAGCGATCGCGCGATGCCAAGCGGCACAGAAAAAAAGTTTTAAAAATAAAAAAAACGATTCCCGGCCAAAAAAGCAGGCGAAAATATGCCTGCCTGACGGCACCTACCAGAGGGGTGGTTTCGGGGGGGGTCCCCAGCCTTCCCCCACTCCTGTCCTGGGCTGCTGGTACCGGGCTGGGAGGGGGCATCTTCGGCGTCTCCATTTGCCATGCGGTGCCGGGGATCCAAAATGGCGTCCGCAATATTTTTTTTTTTTGAAATCGTGGTCCAAAAAAACCACCAAAGCACCACAGAAACATGCAAATATTAGCTATTTTAAATGCTTGAATTTTTACTGTAGCAGCAGTGGGTTTTTTATAGCAGTAAAAGGTCGCACTGATTTTATTTTATTTTATTTTATTTTTATTTTTTTACACCTGCGCAATGATGGGCTGGCCATGGGATGGGACCATGCAAATTTTTGGATCCATTCTACCAATTGCATGGCCAGGTTTTGACTGACACTTCTGGATGTGCAAGAGGGCATAAAAAGGTGAGGCACTCCCAGAAGAGTCGCAGTCCGGGCTTGGATATGGGTGGGAGAGGGCTGTGTGTAGCTGGCTGCTGTGCTGACTAGTTTCAATTTCGCGGAGCCTTTAGATTTCAGTTAGGCAGGCAGGGAGGGAATTGATTCAATTGAATTTTTAGGAAATAATAATAATTCCTTTCATTCTCTGTCTGCTGTGGGGAATAGCAACGCAGTTTATTCTTTTTTATTCTCCTGCAGTTTGTTAGGATTTCTTTTCTGATAGTGCTTCAAAGGGGGGGAGGTTTGAGTGGGAGGGGAGGTGTGGATTTATTTTAAAAAATTCATTTGCTTGGTGGCAAGCCAAGGTCCTTTCATACCCTGCCTGCAGCTCTGCTGTGGGTGCACTGCCCACTTTGTTTGCAATAAAAATTGCAATTGCTTTATTCGATGCAGTCTTGTGCAGCAAGTCAGTTTAAAGTGTTTTCCGCCTGCTCTGGGTCATTGCGGGACCCGCGCCCCCCGCCCGCGTGCCCACCCCTCCCCCCTGCCACTGCCGCCGCCCGCCCATGGCCCCCCTGCCACCCCGCCCGCCGCCTAGGGCACAAAAACACCTAGCGCCGGTGGGACGCTACTCGCTGGGACGTCAAATTGCGCAAAATCGCGGTGGTAACGACAAACAACAAACGACACGACAAAACGACAATTTTTTTAAAAAAAATCACGAAAAACGGAAACAAGCCGAAACGGACCCATCCTGAAAAATGACAACTCGAAAAAAAAAATTCTGGTCATGCCCATCTCTAGTCTATAAATTTCTATAAGCCTCTTACAGGCATGTTCCTGCATCAGGTTCTCTGGCCTGACAACAAATTAAATGAGAAATTGCAAATAAATAAATAAAAATAATAACAACATTCTTCTCACTGAGGGCTTTCTTTACTGGTCTCTAGCAAAGTCTGTGCATTTGCAAGACAATTTTGTGTGTATATTTCAGTACATATACAGAATTTGAAGTTGTCTTACCTCCTTACTTGCTGAATAGTTTATTGAAAAAGGGACTGGTTGCCAAGGTGGAGGGTGGGTGGGTAGTTTGCATCATTGAGACCAATTATCCTGTTCTTTTGTATTTGAAGGGTTCTTAGTTTCAAGAAGGATGCCAGCAACATTTTGTGCCAATTGCACAAATGGGAAAGGGGAGCGTCACATCTTGTTCTTTTGTAGGAGGTGAGAATACTTGTGGAAACTGGAGAATCCTCGACAAGTTGCCTCACTCTGTCAAGACAGTCTAAACCAGTGGTTCTCAACCTGTGGGTCCCCAGATGTTCCTGGACTGCAACTCTCAGAAATCCCTTCCAGCACAGAGTAGTGGAAGCTTCTGGGAGTTGCAGTCCAGGAACATCTGGGGACCCACAGGTTGAGACCCACTGGTCTAGTGCATCACAGAGAGAGCAAGTGTGATCTGGTTGACTCTGCAAGTAAGCGGGGAACCGCAAGTAAGTTGAGAACCACTGGTCTAAACCATAGATGTTCCTCTCTCAAAGCTAGGAACTGTAGTTTCACTCAGACTTTGGATCCATAACATCAACAGTGGAAGGAAGAATCCATGATGACAGAGATGGATCACTAAATCTTCATTGCTGAAATGCTGCCTTTCAATCAACACTGAGATCCAAAGTCAGAAATGCCACTTCTGATTCTTTTGCAGTGTGTGGCTTCAATCAATCCAGTGAGCTCAGTTTCTGATGGCCAAGCCAGAGAGTGGGTCCTCAGTTATCCACTGTACACCCCAGGAGCAAAGCCAGTCTGTGTAGCTTTGCCTGAGCTGCAGAATTCCAGAGTGCTATTGGATGAAGGAAAGGGCAAACAACCTTGGAGTGCTCTCTCTAAGTAGGAGGCTCTGGAAAAAGGTAATCATAATTGGGAATTGGCCTGATGACACACAGTTATTACTAATATTATTATTCGGTCTGTCCAAACAATGGAAGTGCCCAGAAGAATGTCTGGTGCTATGAAATATCCCCGAAGAAACCAGTAAATGTTTAAGTGAAAGGTTATGAAAATACAACTGGAAGATAAAACTGAAATACTACTGTATATACTATTACTAATACTATTACAAGCTATCTGGGAACTGCAGTCCTAAAATATGTACATATTCAAAGCTTGGAGAAAATATTCTTATTGTTCAGGAATGGAATCCATATTTATTTCTGAATGAATCATAGAGCAGGGTATAGGAAGGAATGCAACATTTATTTAGTTCAGTCTGTTTCTCAGTACAGGATCAATGCTGCCTACAACATCTCTATCAGGTGACCATCCAGCCACTGCCAAAATGATTTCAGTGACAGAGACATTTCAGGAAGTTTGTTCTGCCACTGAGCAGTTCTAGAGTTTCACTGAGATATACAGTCAATTAATAAGTATTTAAATTTAGCAAATAAGGTATCTTTATTTACAGTTGATGTCTATAGTTACAGTCAGAAGGATAAGCAGAAATGAATAGAGGTGAGTCTCAACCATGTGGGACACAGACACTCCATGCTGGTTGCATAGTTGGAGAATAATCAGAAAAATAGAGGGAGACTATCAAACAAAAGGGAACAAAACAAACAAGTGGAAACAGAGGAAGGGTAAGGTAAAGGTGGGGAAAAAAACTTTAGCAATAACTTAGTGGCTGAGAACAATCACCATTAAGTTGTGAGAGCTCTTCCCATTGATACCCAGTGTAAGTGCATGCAGGATAGTGAGTGATTATCTCAACAGAATGTTCAATGAATTTTGAAAGCTTTGTGCCTCTGTCGATGTCAACTTTGATTCCACATCACAGTTTATCATTATTTTGCTTGTTCAAATGAATCCAGTGGACCATTAAAATATGTGTTCTGTGTCATCTCATCCAAAGATGGCATTAACCATATGTTCATACAATGAGAAGCTGTCATCAGGCATTTTAATGATACCAACGCTCTTTGTTTTTATTCTCTTAGGTTTAAATGGTGTTCAGATGTCTAGAGGAAGTGAGAAATTAAAAAGAACCACAATGACCTGTCAGAATTTATGACTAGAGTGATTTTAAGCTAGTTTGAGACATCAATTTTGACTCTAGCGATTCCCTCATTGTCTTCATATTTCCCTTTCCCACTGCCCTGTTTGTATTCGTAACTTAAGACAAGTTGTTTTCATACACTTTAAGGGATTATAGAGCCAGTATTTGTGAGAAATCACTTTAAACATAATAAATATTGATTCAGTGGAGTGGAAAGAAAATCACCTCCATGGTCATTCCTCTCTGGTAGGCTCTCAGTGCATTATCAGTTGCCCAACCAGTCTCACAATTTGTATGTAAATGGGCATGCAGTATGAGCCTGCCAAAGAAGGGTTTAATGTTAAAGGCTTATGCAATTTATTTTCTGTTCTTCTTTTAGACAACAGGATACTACCTGAGCAGTTGCCCGCAACAGCAAATATTATCTTCTACTTCTTCTTCATGTGCCATGTCCTTGTCAAACGTTGGCGACCAGTAGCCTGAACTATTTTCTATCTAAAGCTATTCTAAACACAGCAGCTGTGCTCACTGCGAACCTTTGGCTTAAGATCTTAAGCCAGAATGTCCTTCTGTGTCCCGGGCCATGCTTCCCATCTATTTTTCCTTGAAGGATAACCTACAGCAATTAGTATTATGAGTAGAGATGGGCAAAAATCAAAAAAATGGTGTTTCGTTTGTCGTTTGTCATTTAGGGGGTCCGTTTCGGTTCGTTTCCATTTTTCGTGAATTTTTGCAAAAAAAATTGTTTTCATTTTCATTCGTTTCATTACCTTTCATTACCATTTATTTCAATTTTTTGTGATTTTTGTGATTTTTTAAAAGCAATTCACTGTATTGTCGTAACAAAAATGAAACGCATGACAAAATTTGCAGTGTTTCTGTTCATTTTGTTTCATTTTGGAGCCAAAATTCGTTTGTCGTTTTATTGCATAACAAAATGAAAAACGGAAACGGAAACAAAAAATTGTTCGTTTCGTGCCCATCGCTGAGTCCTAATTGCATTGGTTCATACACCATTTATTTATTTATTTACAAAGAGAGCTCTGCCTCTCTCTAGCCTTTCCCCCTCTGTGTTGTCATAAGAACATAAGAACATAAGAAGAGCCCTGCTGGATCAGGCCAAAGGCCCATCTAGTCCAGCTTCCTGTCTCTCACAGTGGCCCCACCATATGCATCTGGGAGTGCACGAGACTAGATATCTGTCTCCTGATACCACTCCCCTGCATCTGGCCCTTGAAGTACCCCGGTTTTAAGCCTGGAGATTACTCATCTCCATCATGGTTTTTTAACCTGTGATGGACTTCTCCTCCAGGAATCTGTCCAATCCCCTCTTGAAGGCATCCAGGCCAGATGCCATCACCACCTCCCGCGGCAGGGAGTTCGAAAGCAGGTCGTCTGTTGAGGCCTGTTGCTAAAAGTAGTCAGCCATGTTTGTCAGTTTGCTGTTATCTGTTCACTGTGAGTAATGAAACTTCATTCTTCTTCCAAGTGTGTCATTGAAACTCTAAGCACCTGCTGCTGAGAAAAAGAGGTGGAATAATCTGGGCATCTTGAATCTAATTCTGCTCTGAAAATCCTGCACTTCAGCTGTCGATAGATTTAAATTTGGTTTAAAAAATAACTTCAATAATCAGTCTTGCTCTTGGGGTAAGTAAAGTACATTGCAAAACATCGTAAAGTTACATAACACATAACAGAGAGACAAGAAGCCAGATGGTGGTACCATCCATCTGGGGAAGTAAAGCCAGCAATACTAATAGTGATTGCAAAGAATTCAAGACTAAATGCATTTAGGGTCACAGAACTAGAGTGACACTAACAGTGGTCACAGAAGTTCTGGACAACCAACTAAAATCTAGACATGTCTAGGGACCTGGGTCTGGGGACCATCAATGGTGATCCCAAGAGTCAGGCCCTCCAAATGGAGCTGAACGCTTGCTTATATACCTTCTTCCCACAGCATGGAATTTTCCACAGCAGTTCCGATTTTATGGGAACCAGATCAAACCGGATCAGACCAGCTTGCTCCAGCCATGAAGCTCCCTCCTTTCATACCTCAGATGACCTCTATACACAAGACCATCTGCAAATACTTCCTCTTTCAGGTTCTTCTATTTCAGGAAACTGCGGTTAAGCCTCTGTGGTTTTAGGCTTCACAGATGTTACGGAAGTTTCTCTATTCCTTGCTTTGCCAGCTCTGTGAGCTCTGCAGCTCCAAAAATCTGCAAAGACACAGTCCATAGGCTGATTGATTGTTGATTAAAGAAAACCAATCTTATCACTGTGTGTGGTGAGAGGAATTTTAAACAAAACTTATACTTCTGCAACAGACATTGGGGTAGGGGAGAAGTCCTGGGCTTTGCCAATTAGGATCAGTAAAAGAGTCCCTAGATACAGCAGGTCTAGGTTATCATGCTACGAAATAAAGGAAGTGATGTAAGTGCTTATCAAATATTTGTAGCTTCAAGATTATTCAGTCAAGAAGCTTACACCATCTAATTGTACTTGAGTATTGTTAGCCTGGTGACACAGTGGCTCATGGGTTAAACTAGGATATGGAAAAGCAAACTTTGAATCTGTGTTGAAACTCATTCAGCCTTCAATCCAATCTGCCTCACAACCTGGCTAAACATTTTATTAAAAGCTGACCCTCCTCCCTTCGTTTGCTCAGGGACCCAAGTTTGCATTGTGCTAATTTAGGAACTCCTCAAAAATATCATTGAATTTATTTATTTATTTATTTATTTATTTATTTATTTATTTATTTATTTATTTATTTATTTCGGGAAGTTCACAACCTAATAAAATGTATAGACCCATAAGAATAAATGTATAAAGGCACTATAAATGGAGTAAATCAAAATCAAAGAAATAAAAAACCTGTGGCACTAAAGACAGATTAATTCAGGGAAGTGGGGCAAGAGGCATTGGATCAAGCAAGGTCATGTTGAAAGGCCTTCCTGAAAAGTAGTACTTTTGACTGCCTTCCAGCAAGGTGGACAAGTGTAACCCACCAGGAGATGGTTCTACTGAGTTGGTGCCACAGTGAAGAAGACCCAACCCCTTAGGAGACTTCCAGGACTCCACATTCAATACAACTGCAGTGCCCTCAGAGCAAATGGTTGTTCTGAAAGTTTGAGGCTAAATATCCCCAGAATACCATGAGCATATAGCAGGCTCATCGGTTAGAACTGTTTGGCAGTAGAATATGCTGCCACAAAGGAGGATGGTGGAGCCTCCTTCTTTGGATGTTTTAAGCAGAGGCTGGATGTCCATCTGTCGAGAGTCCTGTGAAGTGGGTTCCTGCATGGCCGGTCAGTTGGACTAGATGGCCCTTGAGGTCTCTTCCCACTCTATGATTCTATGATTCTATGATTCTAAGTCACCTGTAGAGCAAACTCTGAACATAAGAGGCAATGCCAGCTTTATATCCAGTAAGTTGCACTACTTGTTCATAATAACTTTCCTATGTAAATTCATTAGTAGTCTTAAAGACTGTTTTGTATAATCTGTAAGAGCTCAGTGAAACCAGCAGTTAAGTTAATTGGAAAATGCATGGACAAATTACATTGGCACAGTGGTTTTCTAAAGTGGGATTTATTTCTGTAACTGACAAGTTGATGGAACAAGTCAGAAGGGTGGGGGAGGGGAATTCTTCCAGATGTGATTCCACTTTGTTGGCTATATAAACCTGAACAATAATCAATACTTCCCCTCCCCACATTCATTCAGATCTTTGGGACATTTACTTTATTGATCCCATATTTGTGTATCAGGGTGATGTCTCCTTCAGCCTTCTTGTGAATGCTCGTTAATTATTCTGATTGTCAAAATTAAAAATTAAAATTACAAAAAATTGAGGGAATGAACAAAGAAAGGAGATAGGAAAGCGGGTTGAAAGATCCTTGTTTCTGAGTGTGCTTTGATGCTGGAGATGGGAAAATATATGAGGACTCCCTTTTTATTATTTGCCAACAGCTTTGCTCATTGCTTCATGCATTCATAAGAACATGAGATCTAGAATGCTTGACTACAAAAGAAAGAATCAGCGCCATATTTCCTTGCAGAAGGCTTAGTTCCCAGGTTCAATCTGGATGGACTCAGATATTTTTTTCTTTTTCTTTTTTTGTGATGCTGATTTAGAGCTCTTTTTTCCCTTCTTTTTCTTTCCACAGTAGGATTCATCTTCAGGTTTTCCCTGGCAGGCAACAACAATTACATGGTCATCTCCATTCTGGCAACAGCTGAACCTCTCCACTTGGAGCATTGTCTATGAATAACAACTTCATCCACTTGGCTTTGGGTGGAAAACGAAACTGCCTCAAATCTCAAATTTCTTGAGGAACTCCGTAGGAAGAGCGGAGAGATTTTAAGGAACTGGCCAAAAAGCTAAGGCCCAGTAGAACCACCACCACCACCCCTTCTTGTAGGTCTTGCCTCATAACTGACGGCTATAGTGAGGTCTCCTCAGCTGCCATCGAAGGATAACTACCCTGTGCATTGGCTTTTCAAATGCATGGAATGACCCAGTGATGGTACAGAAACATAGTCCATCATGCTGTTAAAACTTGTGGCGAGGCCAAGTTTTATCTACAGCAAGCAGCAGACATTCCATTCCACCACCACCACCACCACCCACACCATGGCATTTTATCTCTCAGAGCCAACATTCTCAGCTTTCTTTGGTTAGTCAGACCATCTGCTTCTTAATTATCCTTTGTTTTCCCATGTGGTTTTTGAATCTAAGCCAAACCACTTCTCGGAATTCCCCCAGAGCTTGGCTACTCAGCTCTTTTCCTTAATTTATTATTATTATTATTAATTTACTGGATTCTTTTCCCCCACCCCCACCCCATTTCTTATCATTTCCTTTTAAATAACTGAAGAAAGCATGTTGGACAATTTAATACAATCCTTGTCATAGTTCATTACTACAGGCAATGATGCTGAAGGTATAAACTCAGTGTTGCCCATGAAGGCTGTTTTATCTGTAGATATTTTCATTCACCAGGAATATGTGGGGGAGGGGGGATTAAAAAGGCCACATGGTTGAGTTCCTGAGGTCCAGGGTTTGCTGCTCCTCTCTTACTGTCATCTGCTTCTTTCTCATGTGTCAGCCCCTCAACCCACATCTTTAGCTTCCTCCATACTTTCTCTCCCCTCTTCTCATTGCACAGAACAGAGCTTTCTAGAATGAACTTCCTCCCATGTTATGGCAATGGAAGTCAGACATGGTAGGTGATGTGGTGGTATTGGTGAGCTAGAGACAGCACAAACCTAGGCAGAGGGAGGTGCGGCAGAAGCTGAAGTTGTAAGGGCCTTGCATGGACAAGGCCCAAGGGGTTCATCTCCAGTATCTTGTGGGGGAGAGGGGAATCATTCCTTTCAGGGTGTGTAAAATATACAAAGCTAGGCAAGCCAGTGGCCTGACTTCTCTTTGTTCTTTGCTCTTGTCAGAATCACCACTGTACAATTAATATGGCTGCTCCGACCAGCTGCAGAAGCACACGGCTATAGAGGAAGCACATGGCCAGAGGGCATAGAGATTGCTTCCTGTTTTTGCAGGAGGTAAGGGGCGGAGTTTTATCTTTAAATAGCTGCTCCCAGCAGCCTCTCAGTCCTTTTCTTGCAGAGCAGCAAAGAGGAAGGAGGTGGTGAGGAGAAGCACACGGCTATAGAGGAAGCACACGGCCAGAGGGCATAGAGATTGCTTCCTGTTTTTGCAGGAGGTAAGGGGCGGAGTTTTATCTTTAAATAGCTGCTCCCAGCAGCCTCTCAGTCCTTTTCTTGCAGAGCAGCAAAGAGGAAGGAGGTGGTGAGGAGAAGCACACGGCTATAGAGGAAGCACACAGCCAGAGGGCATAGAGATTGCTTTCTGTTTTTGCAGAAGGTAAGGGGCGGAGTTTTATCTTTAAATAGCTGCTACCAGCATTGCAAACAAAAAACAAACAAAAAAAACCTGAGTATATTTGAGTTCCCAAGCCAAGCTACTCCTGAGGAGATCCTACACACATTAGCAAGTTAGCACTGGAAACTTCCTGACGTGCTTGCACTTGGTGTAGAGGTGCTTTAGCGGCCCCTACACTGTTAGATTTTGAATAAACAACAAAAGAAGTAAAGAGTCTTACTTGATTAAAAAAAATTAGTGTAAGTTTACATTTTTGAGACCTTGAATACATTTTATTGCACTCGTTAAAATGGAGTTGGAGGGAGCAGCTGTAGTTACCTGTAGTACTTGTGCCATGTTTGTCATCTTGACAGAGCGTGTGCAGAACTACATCTGCTGCAAGTGCAAGCTGGTTGCGCTATTGGAAGAGAGGGTCCAGCAGCTAGAGGCTCGCATATCAGACCAGCAACATATTAAGGAGCTTGAGCGGTTCTTGGACAGAGCGGAACGGACTCTCCAGGTCCAAGAAGAGACAGGGCACACTTCTGAGGATGAAGTCACTTCCCCAACTCAGGAGGTAGATGGGTGGAGGAATGTGACTCAAAGGAGTAGAAGGCCAAGGGATCGCTCAGAGAGTCTCATATTGCACAATCAGTTTGAGGCTCTTTCCCTCAGCACACCTCATGAGGCACACACAGAGGAAGATTTGGTTTCACCGGAGGATCTCTCCCTCATCACTATTGATGAGATACAAGATCAGGTACATGTAGATGAGCAGGCTGCAGGAGAGAAGCTTCTTGTGCTAGGGGATTCTATCATTAGAAATACAGAGGGATGGATTTGTGACGAGCATGATAGCCGTATGGTCACTTGCCTGCCAGGTGCAAAGGTTGCAGACATCACGAGAAATCTAGATAGCTTGTTAGAGAGAACCGGGAAGGAGCCAGTGGTCATGGTACACGTTGGTACCAATGATGTTGGGAAGGCCAAGCGGTCAGTCTTGGAAGCCAAATTCAGGTTGTTAGGTAGAAGATTGAAGTCCCGGGCTTCCAAGGTAGCATTTTCAGAAGTGCTACCTGTTCCTCGTGCAGGACCTGCAAGGCAGGCAGAACTCAGAAGCCTCAATGCATGGATGAGGCGATGGTGTCGAGAGGAGGGCTTTAGATTTGTCAGGAACTAGAGAACATTTTGGGACAAGCCAAACCTGTTCAGGAGGGATGGGTTGCACTTGAATCATGATGGGACCAGATTGCTGGCACTCAACCTCAAAAAGGCAGCAGAGCAGCTTTTAAACTGATAACTGGGGGAAAGCCGAGAGGAGCTGAGTGGCATCCAGTTCGGAACACCTCATCCTCGGGGAATGAGGTTGGAGAGGGTAAAGAATCACATAGAGAAGACATAGCAGGTATTAGCACTGGGAGAATAACGGAATGTGACAGTTTGTCTACTGAAAATAAAAGCTGTCGGGGAAAAAGAACAAGGCAGCAGCGGTTGTTGTGGGACCCACTGTACAGGTGCTTCTACGCCAATGCTCGAAGCCTCCGAGCAAAGATGGGAGAACTTGAACATTTGGCAGCTAGGGATAACATAGATATAATAGCCATAACAGAAACCTGGTGGAATGAGGAGAACCAGTGGGATACAGCAATCCCAGGCTATTAACTCTATAGAAGGGAGGAGGAGTGGCCATCTATGTCAAAGAAGGGGTAAAATCCAGCAGAATGGAGATGGACAGAGGGTCTGACTCCACCATAGAATCACTGTGGGTTAAACTACCAGGTCCAAGGAGTGATGTGATAGTTGGAGTATTCTATCGTCCACCAGATCAAAAACTTGAGGGGGAACTTGAAATGAGGAGAGAAATCATGGAGGTGGCTAAGAGGGATAGGATAGTAATCATGGGGGACTTCAATTATCCCCACATTGACTGGGTCAATGCGAGCTCCGGGCAAGAAAGAGAAACTGGGTTTCCTGACTTGCTGAATGACTGTGCCTTAGAGCAATTTGTCATGGAGCCCACCCGAGAACAGGCAACTCTGGATCTAATACTGTGCGATACTCAGGACCTGGTCAGGGATGTGAATGTCACTGAGCCTCTGGGGAACAGTGACCATGCTGCAATTTCCTTTGCCATGCATGTCGGAGGAAGAGTGTCAACCAAATCAGACATAAAAACCCTTGATTTTCGAAGGGCAAACTTCCCTCAGATGAGGAAACTAGTTAGAGAGAAATTGAAGGGGAAGGTTAGAAGAATCCAATCTCTTCAGAGTGCATGGAGCCTCTTTAAAACAACAATAATAGAGGCCCAGCACAAGTGCATACCACAAAGAAAGAAGAGCTCATTTAAGTCCAAGAGGACACCGGCATGGTTAACGAGTGGAGTTAGAGAGGCTCTAAAGCACAAGGAGAGGTCCTTCTGTAAATGGAAATCCTCCCCAAATGAGGAAATTAAAAAGGAACACAAACTCTGGCAAAAGAAATGTAAGAAGATGATAAGGGAGGCAAATAAAGATTTTGAGGAATGCATGGCCTGCAATATAAAGGGTAATAATAAAAGCTTCTTTAAATATGTTAGAAGTAGAAAACCTGCCAGAGAACCAGTTGGCCCTCTGGATGGTGAGGGAGGAAAAGGGGAGGTTAAGGAGTACTTGGACATTGCAGAGAAATTGAATGACTTCTTTGCGTCTGTCTTCACGACAGAGGACCTTGAGCGGATTCCGCTGCCTGAGCTGCCCCTTTTGACTAAAGAATTAAATCAAATACAGGTTAAAAGGGAGGAGGTTTTAGGACTAATTGATAAACTGAAGATTAACAAGTCACCGGGCCCAGACGGCCTCCACCCAAGGGTTATTAGGGAACTGAGAAATGAAATTGCAGATCTCTTAACGGTTATATGCAACTTGTCTCTTAAAACGGCCACAGTGCCATCGGACTGGAGGATAGCAGATATCACACCAATTTTTAAAAAAGGAAGGAGGGGGGACCCGGGAAACTACAGGCCAGTTAGCCTTACATCTGTCCCAGGGAAGATGGTGGAAAGCCTCATCCAAGAGAAAATCGTAAAACACATAAAAGAACAAACCTTGCTGAGAGAAAATCAGCATGGCTTCTGTAAGGGTAAATCTTGTCTGACAAACCTTTTAGAATTTTTTGAAAAGGTCAACAGGCACATGGATTTGGGTGAACCGGTGGATATAGTCTATCTGGATTTTCAAAAGGCTTTTGACACAGTCCCTCAACAAAGGCTGCTGAGAAAATTGCACAGTCAGGGGATAAGAGGGCAGGTCCTCTTATGGATTGAGAACTGGTTGAGATCCCGGAAACAAAGAGTAGGTGTCAATGGGAAATTTTCACAATGGAGAGAGGTGAAAAGCGGTGTGCCCCAGGGCTCTGTCCTGGGACCGGTGCTTTTCAATCTGTTCATAAATGACCTGGAGACAGGGATAAACAGTGAGGTGGCCAAGTTTGCCGATGACACAAAACTTTTCCGTGTGGTAAAAACCAGAGAAGATTGTGAAGAGCTCCAGAAGGATCTCTCCAAACTGGGGGAATGGGCTGAGAAATGGCAAATGCGTTTTAATGTAACTAAATGTAAAGTAATGCATATTGGGGCAAAAAATCCAAACTTCATCTATCAACTCATGGGCTCTGAGTTATCCGTGACGGATCAGGAAAGAGATCTTGGTGTGTTGGTAGACAGCTCCATGAAGGTGTCTCCCTAATGTGTGGCAGCGGTGAAGAAGGCCAATTCCATGCTAGGGATTATCAAAAAGGGGATTGAAAATAAAACAGCGAACATTATAATGCCTTTATACAAAACAATAGTAAGGCCCCACCTGGAGTATTGTGTACAATTCTGGTCACCGCATTTCAAGAAAGACATAGTGGAACTGGAAAAGGTGCAGAAGAGAGCGACTAAAATGATTACTGGCCTGGGGCACCTCCCTTATGAAGAAAGGCTAAAACATTTGGGCCTCTTTAGTCTGGAAAAAAGGCGCTAGAGGGGGGATATGATTGAGACATACAAAATAATGCAGGGTATGAGTAAAGTGGATAGAGGGAAGCTCTTCTCTCTCTCCCAAAATGCCAGAACTAGGGGACATACACTCAAATTGAGGGCTGGGAGAGTAAGAACTGACAAAAGAAAATATTTTTTCACCCAGCGCGTTGTAAGTCTATGGAACTCCCTGCCACAGGACGTGGTGATGGCATCTGGCCTGGATGCCTTCAAAAGGGGATTGGACAGATTCCTGGAGGAAAAGTCCATTACAGGTTACAAACCATGATGGAGATGTGTAATCTCCAGGGTTTAAACCAGGGTACTTCAAGGGCCAGATGCAGGGGAGTGGTATCAGGAGACAGATATCTAGTCTCATGCACTCCCAAACGCATCTGGTGGAGCCGCTGTGAGATACAGGAAGCTGGACTAGATGGGCCTTTGGCCTGATCCAGCATGGCTCTTCTTATGTTCTTATGTCCTTATGCCCTCCCAACCATCTGGTGACATGGGTGGCCTATTGGCTGCCCACATGGGTTAAGTTGACTTAAGGGCACACCATGTGTTCGGCAGTGTCTCCAGTGTTCCGACTGCCTTTCCCGCCCTCCTCTCTATCAGGTGAGTGAGACTAGCTGGTCGTGTAAAGTGTTCTGCTTATATACCACCCCATACCACTTCAAGTAATCTCTGGGTGGTTTACAGTTTGAATTATAGTATGCAGGCTACACATTCCACCCCCCCCCAGCAAGCTATGTACCCATTTTAGCGACCTCAGAAGGATGGATGGCTGAGTCAACCATGAGCCTGCTATCTGGGATTGAACCCCAGGTCATGAGCACAGTTTTAGCTGCAGTGTGGGCATTTAACCTGCGCCACAGGGCTCCTTGGTAAAGAGTAAGTGTAAGGGCTGGATGGTAATTTTTGGCTATCTTTCTAATTGGACGGTGAGTGACAGCACATTTTTGCCCATCCCATTCTCTTTGAAGGTTTACTGGGAGGTTTTAACATCCTTGGTCACCATTGGTGGGAAGTGCAAGAAGACAAGTAAATTCAGGATAAAAATTGAATAAAGAAACTGATAAATCAGTAGCCCTCGCTGAGAATTAGAAAAGAGACTAGGAAGTTAGGATTAATAATGTTATAGTTTGTAAAGGTTCAAATGATAAAATGAGGGCTGCCCAGGTTTGATATGACCACTACGTTTTGGGAGGGTACTGAACAGGTGGGCAGCACCCTTCTGAATTAATGAGACTTAAGATTCCAACCTACCTGCACTTCATTCAGGCCCCCTGATTTAAGGACTTTTGAACAGTTACAGAAACCTGATGTTATGTAAATAAATTGTAGTGCACTGTGAATCCAACATAACCTGTCTCACCTCTTTATCTACTGGCTGGGAGGGCAAAGTATATCAGATATTTTTTGTCCCATAATGGGCAACATCAAGAGTATTTGGGGCAACTAACAGGAAGTTTTCCATGGTACATTGTGAGGGGCATACAGTACACTGACATAAGCGTGAAATTGCATATTAGAGAAGCACAAATGCAAAACTAGGCTACAGGCAATACCTTTATAGGCCACTAATAAAAACAAAAATTATTGCAAGCTTTTGAGTGTAACACACTCTTCTTCAAAGCAGTCCCAAAAGTTCAAACATGGCAAAAGATGTGCTTTGCCAGGTTATTCTTAAAGCTCTTGGCTAGATGATGTTGAGTTCTTGGCTAGATGGTGATGTATGCCAGGCAAGGAGCCTTTTTAGAGGCAGGAAGTAGGTGGGCAGTTGTAAAAACTGCTTAAACATTGGGTTATATTAGAGAAGAGCATCCATGAAGATTATGAACATGTGTACAGGTAGGCATCCCTCTAGGCCAGGCATGTCCAAACTGCGGCCCTCCTGATGTTTTGGACCACAACTCCCAGCATTCTAAGCTTAGATTGCCAATGGCAAAGGACTGTGGGAGTTGTGGCCCAAAACATCTGGAGGGCCGAAGTTTGGACATGCCGGCTGTAGGCCATAACAGCACCTGCTGGCTGATCCTTCCATTCCAGAAGCACCAATGTGAGGTTGTACGCACATCATTGGATGAACTTAACTATATGAAGTTGGCAATGGCTTGCTAGTAGCTACCAATAACCCAATGGGCCTGGCTTTTGTTATTGGAGGCCTATACAGCCACTTTACCTGTTTCCTTCCTAAAGGAACCATGAGTGGTACAGTCAATGACACCTAGGATGATGCGAAGGATGTTCTAAATCAGACTACACTACTTATTTAGGCAGCACACTGAACAATTCTTTTTCTTGTTGACATCAATTTTAATTCTAGTTTTCATTCCACATTTTCTGGGTGAAGGCATTATAATGTGCATTAAGAAGGAATGTTCAAAAGACAAGGGCACAATAATGTTAGATTGTCCATCAATTAGGCCATCTGGTCAGACAGAATAAATTAATGCAAGCCATGTTAAATCAGACTTCTAAACTTCCTCTTTATAACTCTTCTGAAGGAACCACAAATGATAGATGAGAGAGCCTGCAGGATTAATAGTACATGTTATAGATAGTCTTAAAGTGCCAGTGACTAGATCAGTCATAGGTGCTCAGACATCATAATGACTAGCATGGAATAAATAGCTGAAAGATAATAGATAGAACAAGCTTCAATGGTTGTGTTCCTTTTGTCAGCACACCTCAAATTTATGTAAGTATTGAATCCATCTTTCATGACTCTGTAAATTCAAACTTTTATTTGTCTTTGGTGAGTGATAATAAATATTCTGTTTCAGAATTTCCTTTGAAAACATGTTATCTTTGTTCATGTCGCCGGACTCAAACAAGGCACCTATTATTTGGCTGCATCTCTTTATGCAGTTGTTATAGATGTGGCACATAGGTACTTATTTTTACATTGAGATAAACAAATTATTTTTTGGGGGGAGTGCAAAAGCTTCATATCTGTTTAGTGAATATATGAATACAGCATCATCCTGCTCCAAACAACCAGCAGTGCAGAATAAGTTTTGGAGTTGCACTCTTTTAAGCTATATTTCTGTCAGCATTAGGTGTAAACAGGAATATGGGCTATTCTCACCATCCACACCTGACTTACAGTTTGCCCCAGAGATGCTGCCATATGCCGTCTGACTCAACAGCTCATAAGATTGCAATTATTGTTCCCACTCTGTTTTCACTTTGCTGGTTCACTTCTGATGTAGCTCTGTTAAATGGTGGATGAAACCCTTTCTCTGTAATTTATGCCATGTAGAGATAAGGACATCCTTAGGGTGACTTTACTTCCATCTAGGGTTTTTAATTAAAGACGTCCCTCCCCTGTTCTTTGCCCCCCACCAATGGATTCTAGGAACTTCAGGGAACATGAAAACCTTGAGACTTTCAGGAGAGAAATCAGAATCATTTTATTTCTGAAAAATCACAGTAGCTGATGATGCCCTTTGTCTTACACAGTATAATGTACACAAGATTGTAGCCCGTAACAACACTAATTTTAACAAAAACCAAGAAATTCCCTACTTACAGAAAACTAGTGCTTTCAGTGAAATGATTCATCCTAGAACCGTCTCTGCTGAAACAGGCAGTCTGCTGTGTAGAGTTACATAGATATCTTTGGACAAATCATCCGCTATTCCTTTTTCTGATCAAAAGTGACCCTGCGATGCCTCAGGTACTAGGTTCTTCACCCCTCCTTTTCTTTATATTGTTTAACACAGGGCTGAGAAACTAATGGCTTTCTAATGGCTCTTGGACTACAGTCCCCAAGGACCCTGGTATAGCCAATGATGAAGGATTATGGGAGCAGCAGTCTTAACAACATCTTTAATTGTCCTCATCTAATCTTTAATTATATTAAATAAATAAATAAATAAATAATTAAATTAAATAAATTAAATAATTAAATAATTAATCTAATTAGCTACCTAGATGCCCTAAGCACATCCAATCTCACCTGATTTCGGAAGCTAAGCAGGGTCGGCCCTGGTTAGTACTTGGATGGGAGACCACCAGGGAATACCAGGTGCTGTAGGCACCTAGAGTAGAAACTGGCAAGCCACTCCAGTATTCCTGCCAAGAAAACTTCATGGGCATGGAGTCACGAAGAGTCGGTCACGACTGTAACAACACCACACACACACACACACACAATCTTTAATGATCAGAAACCGAAGATTTATTATAAGTGACATAAAAGGATTGGGATTAGCGGTGAGGAATGCAACCAGACTTCAAGGAAGCATTGACTTAAGCTCCTCACATTGGTTTAACAGGAAACTGAACATGAGATCTTACACATGGATATAAATAATAGGTTGTGGCTGTCCTCATAGCTACATATGCTGCATTCAAGAAATCTCATGTTATGTTATGTGATGTCATGTTAAGTTGGAGCTGACTCATAAAAACCCAACTTGGCTTTCAAGACAAGCAAGATATTTAAGGAATGGTTTTACCCATTCCACTCCCCCAATGAATTCCATGAATGAGCAGAGATACAAAACCAGGCCTTCTGAGTCCTAGGCTGTTACCAACTTCTTGCTGTTGTGAACATTCTAGGATATATTTCGTTTGAAAATAGGTTTCCATTTCACAGTATAAAACTCACATTTGAAAGTTAGAAGCAGAGATGAGGAATAAATGAGCCTACCAGAAGTTGCTGAACTCTGATTTGCCTTAGCCAGCATTTCTAGTGGGAAGGAATGCACTCCAAAAACATCTGGAGAACCAGATGGGCTAGAGATGGACACAAAACGAAAAATGACACTCTGTTATGACATGAAACAAATACTTTTTTTACTGTAGAAATGAAACAATTCATTCCCCCTTGCCGCCCCTACTCACCACAGCCCGACCTGTCAAAAAACCCACCTGGGAGTTGGGGGGCAAGGGAGAATGGAGCAGGCAGCGGTAAATTCAAGCCTGCTTCATTTCCTCTTGTCACCACCACCACCACTCAGCTGGTGTTTCTTGACAAGTCGAGCAGTGGGGGGGGGAGGGTGGCCCCCTCTCCACAGCCCGGCCTGTCAAAAAAAAAACCACAGCAGCAGCTTCCAAATTGTTTCATTGCTCATCTAGCTTCATTATGAAAATTCTCTTACAAATTCATTAGTAACAAGATGAAAAGAAACACAATGAGTAATGAAACGAAATGGAAACACTATTTTTTCATTTTGTGCCCATCTCTAACTTGGACATTAAGGGACTCAGATGAGTGGTGTGTGGTGAGCAAAAGACTCAAACAAAGGCTTGAGGAAGAACTGAGGCCCTTCCTATTTCAAGTTCCATGTTCAAAGCCCTGGACTAAAATTTAAATCATATTTAAACCCTGGCAGTGTCATCCACTGCCACTGAGGGCATTGGGTTAGAGCAAGGTGTTTAGGACTGATTCTGTGACCCACACATCTCTGCAGCAGTTCACTAGTGCTCCCCAGCAAGCCCCATTTGATCTGGTAAGTAGGGCTAGATGACCTAGATAACTAGGTCATATTCCCCACCACACACACATACATCTGTGATCACTTTCTTTCCATCCTATTCATGATGGAAAGTGCAGCTATCAGGAGCTTCTCATCCAAAAAAGGAACTGAATGAATTTCTCATCCATTCCTACCCAGTTCTGGTTTGAATAGAAGAATCTTTTGTAGGAAGCAAGTAGAGACTGACCCACTAGGTTTTTAAGTGTTGATAATTAAATAAGTGATTGATAAGCTTTTAAAAAAACTATTGTATTTTTCCGTGTATACCATGCTATTTTTTTTCTAAAATCATGACACCAAAATTAAGGGGCATGGTATACACAGAAGTTGTTAAAATTGTTGGGTTTTAAATGTTTCAAAGATTAGCAGAGTTATACAGTGGCATGGAAAGATAATTGCTTAGCACAGATTTGAAGCTGGGTGACAGAAATAAACTTTAGCATAAAAACTTGTATTACAAAAACATACACAGATGCACAACAAGATAAAACACACAGCATAAATATTACAGAGTAGAGGGGAAACTGTTCATCTCACCAAAAAGCAGTCCCAAAGTACAATGGGTTACAATCCTGCCTCTCATACATATGGCAGACATCATATAAACCAGTCACATGAGTACACATTGGCAGACAATTATCCATGGCACTTGGATATAATTATCCTGACCTTTTCATGTGATTACACTATTCACCTGTGTCTTGACAAATGACTTTGCATTTATACACAGAAACCATTTTGAATCTGTTAAATATTATATTTCATACATTTTGTTAAAAGTTACATTACTTGACAGAAGTAAGCCTTTTGGGGTGGGTGGGTGGAGGAAACCCAAACTCACCTTGTTGTTTTTTTTTGTTTGTTTTTTGCATGATCGCCTCCATCTTTCCTTGAGTTCTCCACCCTCACCACCCCCACTATTTGCTTTCATTTCCCCATTCTAAACACTCCTCTAGGCTTTGGTGAGTTTTGTTATTTGTTTGTTTGTTTGTTTTGTGTTTTTTGGGGGGGTTCAGGATCAGGCTCAGTTGGGTTTGAACATCCCATTAAGAAATGTGATCTGGAAATAAAACAAAAAGGGCACACCTTTTTTTAGCATGAAAAGGCATTTCTTAATGGGCTGCTGAAGCCTGACAGATCCTGATCCTGCAGAAAACAAATTCACCAAAGCCAAGAGGAGTGTTTAGAATGGGAAATTAAACTTAACAGCTGGGGTGGGGTGGGGTGGGGGTGGAGGAGACTTCAAGGCAAGATGGAGCCCGATCCTGCAAAAAACAAACCCACCAAAGGAGAGAGGAATGTTTAGAACTGGTGGTGGGGATGGAGGAGACCACAAGGAGGATTTATTAATTTTATTTATTTGGGGGCATATAAAAAGTGGGGTGTCTAATTAAAGGTGGCATCTTATAGGTGGGAAAATTGGTAATTAAATTTAGATTGAAAGGGTGGCTTATTTTACATTTATGGCAAATTTTAATTGGCAGTTCCAAGATGTTCAAAATAGAAGTTTCATTTGGAAAATGCTTTCTCCTCCCCTTCCAATTATTTTCTTTTTCTAGGCAACAACATGTCCCTAAAGGACCTCTTTGGCGCCTTTGCCTCGCCAACTTGTACGGTGACAATGGTTGACAAATCACCCCGAGACCCAATTTTTTCTCCTCATCCTTTCATTAGAAGTGTTATCTTCACTCATGGGAGATCTCAGGGTCTTGTCAGCTTCCCCCCTCCTGTCCAACCTTCCTCTTCATATACCCTGCAGTGAATCATTTCTGGACCATCACTTCTGTTATTAAAAGTCTTCTGTCTCCAAAGTAATCTCTCTCATCTAGGCAGTGCTTTCCTAGATCTGTGTCTTGTAACTCACAATAAGATGTTGGTGATGATTAAGCACTGTATATATTGGGAGCACCACTTCCCTAAACAAATGGCTGGTGCCAACCGACAGGACAAAAATGCAATGTTTTCTAAATATGATGACTAAATAAGGTGAAGCAACCGATCTTCAAAAGCAGCTTTATGGGTCCCATGAGAACAGCCACTACAGCAGCAATATTAATCATCAATTTCCCTGTTGCCTTCCATGTGTCCTTCATAGCTGCTGAAGTTTATCCTACTTCCTCTCAGCTAAGAACCATGTGACAGTCACTATCTTACTCACAAAAGCACGAACCTAGCCCCCTGTACTCCAAACCTCTCCAAATTGGGGGTGCTTCAAGGGGAGACCTTGAGGAAGCTCCACTGTAATTTCCACGCTGCTAGCTGCCTGGGACCACTATTTTCAAACACATAACATTGCAATTACAAATGTTTTTTTTCTGGGCCACCCCCTTTGAAGTTGAATAACTCATCCCCCTGAACCCCAAATCTCTCCAAATTCGGAGGGCTTAAAGGGAAGAGTCCAAGGAAGGTTCTCATCAAATTTGGTGCCTCTGGGACCCAGAGGACCCATTTTATAGAATAATGAATCGGTTCATTACTGAATTGTTTTGTACGATTTAAAAAAAATTAGTTTCTAACGAAATGAAATGAATCACTGGGGAATGAAGCAAAACCAAATGAAACACAATTTTTCCATTTTGTGCCCATCCCTACTGCTTACAGCTAGGGAACTAATGTTTTTGGGCCTTGTGACTGTATTTTATTAGACAAGGCAAGATAAGATTTGTATTCTCAAAGACTTTCATGGCCGGGATCTGATAGTTGTTGTGAGTTTTTTTGGGCTGTTTGGCCATGCTCTGGAAGTTTTTCTTCCTGACGTTTCACCAGACTCTGTGGCTGGCATCTTCAGAGGGCAAGGGGCTCAGGGAACCATGAGTTCTCTCTGTGCTGTGGTTATAGAGCAGTGATAGCGAACCTTTTAGAGACCGAGTGCCCAAACTGCAATTCAAAACCCACTAATTTTTTTGCAAAGTGCCAATGCAGTAATTGAACCTGTATACAGGTAACTATGAATGAGTGATGTTGAGTGCCCACAGAAAGAGCTCCGAGTGCCACCTTTGGCACCTGTGCCATAGGTTCACCATCACTGGTATAGAGTGAGTGAGATTGTGGGGATTTTTTAAAGTTGTGGGAAAGAGGAAATTTGTCCTATGAAGGAGAATAGGTGTTAGTCATTGTATTGTGATGAGGCGATTAAGAAGCTTCACTGCAATTAGTGGTGGCAGCTATCCTTGTCTGTGGTTGATGGGCGTCCTTAGCTGTTCTATTGTGTGAACTGATCACTGTTGCTTCTGGGTGATAGTAGTCTGACATAGTGATTGTTAGCGTTACCCAGTACCTCTGTGTCCTAGAAGAGGATTTCATGTCCAGTTTGTTTCAGGGTGTGTTCAGCTACTGCTGATTTTTCTGGTTGTTTTAGTCTGCAGTGTCTTTCATTTTCTTCTATTCTAATCTGGATGTTGCGCTTTGTGGTCCCAATATATACCTGGCCACGATTACAAGGTATCCAGTATACTCCTGCAGTAGTGAGTGGGTTCTTTTTTTCTGGTGAAACATCAGGAACAAAAACTTCCAGAGCACAGCCAAACAGCCTGAAAAACTCACAATTAACAGGAACATTTTTGTTTGTCACTTGCTCAGGCATGCAGCCAGTGTGTCCATTCATTATGGTTGTTGTTGTGTCATTACAGTCGTGACTGATGCTTCATGACCCCATGTCCATGGAGTTTTCTTGGTAGGAATACTGGAGTGGCTTGCTAGTTCCTACTCCTGACGCCTACAGCACCTGGTGTTCCCCAGTGGTCTCCCATCCAAGTACTAGCCAGAGCCGACCCTGCTTAGCTTCTGAGATCAGGTGAGATCGGATGTGCTCAGGGCATCTAGGTAGCTATTCATTATGGCAGCACGTGTCTAATTTTATTTTCTCTTTGTTTACCTTAGCGCTCTGACATCCAAGTCTTAAAGCAAGAAATGTTGAAAGCTTTAAAGGTGCACTTATCTTTTATGGAGTTTTGTCTCTTCTAGCGTGGATGCTGGAAAGACATACCCTTAATATTCCAGCCTCTGGGGGGGCGCTTCCATATATTTATGTAGATATCTTCTCGTAGTTGCTTTCTATATGATATTCATTCAAATGAGGCTAGTTGTCGCAGATCTTCTGACCATTGTGTGAAGGGTGGAGGATGGTTATCCTTCCAGGCCTTTAATATAAGTCTTTTTGCCACCATGAGAGCTCTCAAAATCCAGTTTTGTTGAGCTTTAGTTAGACCCCATACAGTGGGGATATAATTTAAGATAACATGAATATCCTTAAATAACATTGACTCATTGTAAATATATAAGGCAATTTATAATGGATGTATTATATGATCTTATGATATATTGATCTTTGCTTTTTGTCTGCTTGTTTTTGTTTCTTTAAATGTTTTTCTTTAATGTAGTTTATGTTATAGTATTATGTCAAATTTTCAAAAAGTAAAAAAAAAAAGTAAAAAAAATTCCAGCCTCTGAAACTGTCAGTGTAACGGAATTTGGTTGATGGGACATAGTGTGATTTATAAGACTCAATATTAACTGTACATTTTCAGCTTTTCGCTGAACGCTTGTCTAAGGAATGCAACAGGCTAGCCATAATAAGCCAAGTTAGAGAAAATTAGACAGCTACCATTGGACAATTGTTTCACGTGACTTCTGGAAACTGTTTGGAGCTGGGGAAAGAGAAGCTGATACTTAAGGCTATGAGAGAGAGATTTACTTAGAGAATCCAGCTTCAAGATGTAGTCAGCTAGAGTTAGAACTAGCCAGCCTAGGCATTGTAATTTTCATAGTATTAAGATAGTGAGAATATCATAGACTTTATTATTTTCAGGCAATATTATATGATTGTATCTGATTTTTATATTTCTCATTCATTTCCATTGATTTTGATGAGTTGTTTTTTCATTTTTTGTAACTGAGAAGAGTTAATAAAGGGATTTTGTTAAATTGATGCTCTCAAGCCATTTATTTTCTTTAAAAGAACCCACAGGAACTCAGGTAATTCTCGGCCAGAGACGCTCCTACCCCTGAGTTTCGTTACAGTCAGGTTGCCCAAAGAGTTTTTTTAAAAATACCTCTAATAGATATGATTCCAAAGTTTTGAATCCCAGTTCATGCTCACAAACAGAGTTAAACTGGTTGTTAATCTCTCTTGTATCAGTGCTTTAGGTCTCTGGAGATATAGGTTGGGAATTCGATCCCCCCTGGTGTGCCTTCTTGACAGGAGCAGGACCCAATGTACCATATCCAGCTCTGCAGTTCTATAATTATTGTTGATAGTTGTTTATTTGGAAGAAAGAGAAGCATCGGACCACTCAGAATGCTTTGGACATTGACTCCTATGTTTCCCTTCCACTATAGGAAATAGGACACCTGACATCTAAAACACAGATGGTTCAAGATTTCCCACCCAAATCTAATTAACATTGTTGGATGGGTGTTTTTTTTTTTTTTTGTCCTGCTTAGGAGATGCATGCCCAGAAAACATGAGGATATCTAGCCCTCTGGTTGGTTTGTTAGGAGCAACACTCAGGTGCAAATAGAGGAGATAATGGCATATAATCCTTAAACTTTATTGTTGCCCCAAAACCACTCAGGCTGAAGAGAATTTAAAGCCACTCTTAAAAGGTGACAGTTAACATATTGTAAGGGAGGACATTTGACTAATTATATATTTATAAATATATATGGCTGCTTCACTAACCACAGGTATGGACAAGCCCTCATGTATTCAACAACAATGTATTCTAAGCAATACATATATATATATAGCCACACTAGTGACACGAATAATGTAGTTATATTCACTTAAGCACTCCACGTATATATATATATATAGACATATATGCATCACATACACATGTATCTACAGTTGTATTCTTGTAAACTTAGAATCTTTGGTCAAGCCTTTCCGGCTAGAATAGAGAAAGGAACTTCCGCAAAGTCAGCTAAGGCAATTATGAATTCAAGGATCCAATTAAGTTCCTAAGCTTTAAGGATCACACACTAGCAATTAACGTGTGTCCAAGGCGTACCAGGGAGGCCTTATCTCAGCGTCTGGTGTTCGTAACTGTCAAAATGTCCAAGGACATAAGGATGATCCTACCCTCCCTGCCTGTGAGGGGAGGAGATCAAACGTACCAGTTAGAACTTCTAGGCAAGTGTCAGGAATACAAAATAAATGACCAAAGATGTCAATTAGTGTTTGATGCATGTAACAAATGTATATGACGTAAATTCTGATGGGCGGAGGTGGAAAAGAGTGCTGGAAGAACCTTATAAAAATATCTCCTTTCGTTTTCTGGGTGGACTTCTCACCACCAAAAAGTGTGGAAGTGCCCTGATTGATCAATCAATAAATTATTTTCTCGTCTCCTGAGACTCAGACTTGGTCTTTTGCAGCCCATGAAGCGCAGGCACGCTGGCACACGGGACCCTCATAAATTTAAATTCCTTACATTTCTGGTGGAGATGCCGGGAAAAGTGCCACTGCCCCAGCGCTCTTGGGAGTCTGACTTAAATCACAGTGAGAATTCATGCTGACCCTAGAACAAATCTAGTCCGGACCCTCTGATTTTGAGAGGAGACTTGTTCTATCAGCATTGGACACAATACTGTTATTTAAGGAGAAAACAAAGCCGGCAGAACAACGGAGGAACTGTAAGAGGACTGCGCAAAAGAAATCTGGTAAGAAGAGAAAACTAGTTGTGGGGTGGCGTGAGTTCGAATCTAACAGCTCTGTGGAGTGGAGAAGATTGCGGATTCTTATGAGTCGGCCCCGGGGAGGGAGGAAGACGAGAAGAGACACTTGTGTGTGTCTCTAGCATCCCGCGGACCAGGGTGGACTCAGAGTTGAGAGACTCTGAGGGCCCCCGAGGGTGGAGGAGAGCTCCTCTCGAATAACCCTAGTGTCCCCCTCCCCAAGTGTTTGAAGAATTAGAAGCAGAGCACTGCTCTGGCTTCCTCAGAGGATTTACTGATGTTTAAATATATATGTGGGTGTTAAGTTGAATTCTTTTTGGTAACCATAGGGAAGTGGCCATTCCTGTGTCTTAAGCAGGGGCAAAGACTGGCAATCTTTGCCCCACAAGACCAACGGAGTTCCACCATCTTCGTTTGATTTTAGAGAAGTTAGAAAGATCTATTCTTAGGCAAGGGATCGCAGTTAACTGGGGAAACAGAAATGTGGGAGAGTGGTGTATGGTTGCTGAATCACATGTTGGCGTGTATGATGGGCATTTGATTGTTGAGGTGTGAGTCCGTTTGATGCTTGTGTGGGAGAAATCATAGGAACACAGTTAGACCTTTAAAGTAAACCTATGGGGATAAATTAGTGCAGTTTATGCACCCCTTTTTTGATGTGCGATGTGGTAACATTGGAATTCTGCCACCAGAAGTAATGATTTTGGTATTAAATGGAACATGAGTAAGCTTTAAGAAGAACCCCTCTAACTAGGATGAGGCAGGACTTTACCATCTCAAATTAAGATTCTAGCCCTCAGGGAGGACAGACCAATTATGACCTGCTAGCAAGAGGTGTGTGAATGTACAAGGACGTGCTTAGTTAATTAATATAAGAGACTAAAAACTCTGCCAACTAGGAGACCCCTCCAGCAATTTTGATAATACCAGGGGGAATATGGGCAGTGAGAAAAATACTTTTGAATACTCAGGGATAAACAACATCCCGCATATTTTGTGACTGGCTGGTCACGCAACAAAATTTACCAGCTGAAGGGATATTTTACAAGGAAAAATCATAGGGTATCTGAGTAATGCATTTTTAGTAAAACTGGGTAGGAAACCTGAAAAGATGATGGAAGGAAAGGCAGGATGATGAACTGAAAAGGTATAGAGAAAGACAGATGAATAGAGGAAGTGGAGTAGAAGGAAGGCAGCAAGACAGAAGTGGGATGGATAGGTATGATGTTGAGGGAACGGGAGGAGAGCACGGAGCATTGAGGGGACAGGAAGTGCTAGATAGGGGATGCGTACCCCTGAATTGCCTTATTCAAGCATTCAGGAGGTACTTCCATCCCGCTACGCCAATGCCCAACTCTTTGGATATGGAAGCTTTAAACAGAACTAAGGGTTGCTATGCACCACATGAGGAGACAGGTAGGGACGTTATTTCTGAACTATTAATAGTCAAAAGCAGGGAAATCAAATCTTAGTATCAACTGTTGTATGTGCTTGATGTGTAATTAATTGAGTGTGAGACCGTTTGGTATGCGGGAGAATTTATGAGCATACTACTAAACCTTTAACAAAAAGGTAGATGGGCATAACTTAATTCAGCTTCTGTGCCCTTTGTTAAGGAACCCTGTGGCAAGATTGGCACATTGCCATAAGGAGACCTGATTTTGATATTGAATGCAACAAATGTAAATTTCAAGAAAGTCCCCTCTGACAAAGGCAGGACTTTAACATCCCAAAGATTAAGTTTCTAGCCCTCAAAAGGGGAGGGTGGCAAGCCACGTATTGCCTGTTAATATGTCCAGAGGCAGTAAAAATCACCCAAAATGAGAAGACCCCAATTTTATAAACCAGGGGAAGTATAGACACTGCAAGAAGATATTTTTGAATACTCAAGCCGCATGTTTTGTATAACTTAGCCTGGCTTGTTACACAACATAATTCACCACCTATAGGGACATTTTAAGAAGAAATCATCACAGGGCGTTTGAGAAATACGTTTTTTTTTTTTGCACGGCCGGTCCCATGGGTGAAATGAACATCCACCCCTTTTCAGACCGACTATGTGCTCTGAAAAGACAGCTAGCATTTTTGTACTCATAGCCCAGCAAGCTAGCAATTAAAAAACCAAGTGATAACATCATTCCTTAAGATTTTGCACCTAAAAGGCTTAGGGCAGCCTTTCCCCCCCTCTCCTTGCAAGTAAGCCCTGGCTGGAACCATAAGACAATTTAATTTGGAACAAGGAGATTCTTAGGAGCAACTGAAAATAGAATTCCCTCCCATCTCCTACCTAGATCAGGACCTTGGAGATGCCATTAGAACGGGGAGAGGAAAGGAATGAGAGAGAGAGAGAGAGAGAAAAGAAATAGTTAAAGGAAACGAGGTAGAAGGAAAGTGTAAGTCAGGGACGAGAATGGGCAGGGTTCATGATGGGCAGACTGAGGCAGCAACCCACAGAACGCTCCAGCAATTGAGAAGCAGAGGCTCTATTTGTATCCCATTACATTATTTAATCCAAGCTTTTAGACAGTCCCTATTTCCCCAACAAAATTTGTCTAAATCTCTGAATATGGAATCTTTATCCAAATCCCTTGTAGTACGTCAGCTCCATGAGGAAAACGAAGGGCCTGAGACTTCTGTGCTGGAAGTGGTCCAAAGCAGGGACTCCCCTTCCTCTTTTAAAGCAGCTGCTAACAGGTTTTTGAGAGCAGGACAAGGTTTTTTTATTTAGAATACGAAGGGTTCTTAAAAGCCGCCAAAAAGGTAAAAATAACATAAAATAAAATCATTTTTCTTGTTCTCACATTCTGGCTGGAAACGCCTGTGACATTTTTTTTTAAAGGCGTATCAATAACGCGGGTCTCACACTCTGGCTCTTGTTTCTTTGTACGAGAGCCATGCATCCCAAATTAGGCTTAAGTAGATAACTTCACAAACCACAGGGATAATAGGTTGCCTTAATTAGTTTAGTGCCCTTTTTTTTCCACCTAATTACAGGGTAATTGAAGGGGCTCACCTTCCTGCCTCAGGCTGTGTAATGCAGCCTGCGGGGAGAATTCAAAAGTCCATTGCCCCGCCTTCCTTTTTCTGCCTTCACCCCCCTCCTTCCCCTTCACAAAGTTGACCTCATCCCTCTTCCCTCAGGAATTTCAAGCATGCTGGCAACCAGCCTGATTTTTTTACACCTCTTTCACATCCTATATTCCTAAAAATCTCGAGCAGACGTTCTCCTTTTTGACTTAATAATGCTCACCTAGCCTTATTTCCGTCTGAGTTTTTTTTTTAACCCTTTCCTTTCCAAGTAGGACACCTGCTGGAAATAGACTCTTAGTTACTTGATAGCTATTAAACTACTATCAGCCTTTTTTTCCTCTCCTTCTATCTCTGTGTGGTCAAGCAGTTTGTGCCATGGCATGTGTCACTCCTAACCAGCCAGCAGAGACACTAGGAGAGGGCTTCCTGCCTTTCCCCCCCCCCTCTTTTTCTCTCTATTGTTTTGTGGGGGGAATGGGGTTTTTTGCAAGCACCTGACTTTTACTTTGAGGTGAGGCTGACAGGCCAGCAACTTCACCCTTTTTATACCCTTTTGCGCCAGCATGGAGAACTAGCTGTTTTTGAACCTGGTGACATCGTCACTATTTTTAAACCCATGGCAGATGCCAATATGTGTGAGGCTGTGTACTCGTGGGTGTTTGCATGTATTTTTTTCTTGAGTGACAAACCAGAAGAGCTCGTCTTGCCTCGCACACACACACACACCAGCCCCCGACACGCACTAGGACAGATTGGCGCCTTTGCAGCCTTGCAGAGAGACACTAATTCTCTTTTACCATTTTTTTTTCTTTTCTCGCCGTGCCCTTGGGGACTTGGTAGTAATATGAATGTGGTGCCTGCTCCTATTTTTCCCCAATCCTGTATCCGCCGTACTTTTTCCGAGACTATACCACGCCACATTCCAAGCCCATCTCCCCTGGCGCATTTTGCTTCATGCTCAGAGATCACTTTGCGACCCTGGGACATTTTTGCCTGTTCCATTTTGATTGTCCCCATGTAGCAGAGCTATTTGACTTTGGGGCTGAGATCTATCTCAGGTGCCTGTTTGGGAACGCCTGAGCCCCTCGCTTGTGAGATCCTGCGAGATCATCTTGCAAGCACTCATCATACACGGCCGACTACAGATGCGTCCTCACCATAAACTTTGGCTTCCCCCATTCACAGACTGGTTCTACAAAAACGGAAGCCTTATCACCTGTTGCAACATTTTTTTCTCTCCTTCCTGTTTTTAAGACTGTCAGATAGACTGTGCCACCCTGCCTTGCAGCACAAAGACAGCTGCGGGGGCATTTCGTGTGTGTTTGTGTTCTGTGTTTGTCTGTGGTCGTGTGTCTGTTCTTCCCTTACCCAGGTACATCCTGGAGGTCGGGTTTTTGCTCTGGGAAAAACGCCCACCCGTTCTTTATTTTTGGATCACGGAGTCGGTCGGGTTTGGAAAGCTGACGCCGCCAGTCGTAGATGCTCAGATGGGGACCTTCCTGCCCTCCATTCTGCCATCCCTCCTGGACCTCCCCTCCCCGCCTTTGATGCCTTTGATGATGCCATCTTCGTGATGACTTCGCTCTGCGGGTTCGATCGATGTGGGCTCCAGGATCCAGTGATGTCAGCCTTTTCACCCAGCCTGACCCGTACCCCGCAACCGAGAGGGAGTGAGGCCTGACCGGTGACGCCTTCTGCCCTCTGCTGTAGATTGCCCCTATGCCTTAGATGACTTCACCCTGGACGGCGGGCGACAACATGAACCTGACCTGTGGTCACCGCATCCTTGCCCATCCTTCCCCAGATGACAGCGTGCGTTTGATACTTCGGAGGGTCCCAAAGCAGCCTGCGGATTCACTTTCAACTCAGGTTGACAGATTAAAATCCTGTCTTCCTGTCTCTCATTTCCTTCTTTTCTTTTCTTTTCTGTTTGTTTCTGGGGGGAGAGAGTGGGTCTGAAACAGCCACTGACTCTTGTTTTGGATTGCGGCCAACAGACGTCACGTCTGCAATTTAACCCCTTTTTCACCGGGACAGAGACTTGGGGTTTAAATACTGCTTTCAGACCTTCATTGATGCCTGTGCGCGTGCCCTGGATCACCATGAACTTGTGTTGCCACACACGCACACACCAGCCTCCCAGCATCCGACAAGTGAGCGCTTATTTTTTTCTCCTGCGCACGGTAGGCTTCAGAGCAACTTCACATATTTACATTACCCTGGGCTCTATTATGATAGTGTTTATTGTCTATTATTGATAGTCACTGTGAAAACTCTTACTGAAGTGCTTCTCTGGATGTGCCTTTTTATGTAATGATCATGCTTGGCCACTGAAAATGCTTTTTACTCACAAAGCATTGAGTGCCAGAGATTATGACTTGCCTTTCTATGCAATTTGTATTGAATGAGAGACATTTTGGTGCCCATGGGTGTTCACGAGCCTTTATACCTAAGAAAAAAGGCTTTATGAAGTAGCTATATCTACATTATTTTCTTCACCAAAGACACTGATGAACTAATCTTGGCCCCATGTTTACGGGGCAGATTTTTGTGTGTAAACTATCAGCCACAGAGACATTTCTGACCGGATTTCAACGGCTCATTCATGACTTTACCATGAGAATGTATGGCGCAAGGTGGGTTTTCTAAGCACCATCTAGATGTGTCTTATGCCTTTTCAGCCTTCATGATATGTATATTACCGTTATTTAGTATCATTGCAAATGTCTATCAATTGAGAATGCACACACAACTGGGTGATTCTGCACAGCCTGCTATTATCTGAGTTTGAATGCACACCACACACACCTAAATAAGGTTGGAAAAAACCTAGCAAAGTAGCCTGGCCCACATATTTCCTTGGTGGGCTAAGAAGGGCATATTTTCCTTATAAGTATTTGGTTTGCAAAATGAACCTACAGTGTGGTGCTTTGTTAGAATTCAGGGTTCTCAGCCTGACTACCAAACACACAAACACGGTATCTCACATGTGCACTGCTGTGGCAGGCAAATTAATTTGGGTTTCATGATGGTCCTAAAATAAGGTAATGAACAAATCTGCTGTTTAAAGCATGTTTAATTATCGCTTTGGGACGGGGATCGTGATATCCAAGTCTATCACAATATTATCAAAAATTCTTATGCCAGCCCCCTTCAACAGTTGAGAATTTGGGATCCTTGAGAAGTGTACAACATGGCCTGGGAGGTTACCTGATACTGCTGTGACCACGATGCATTTCTCCAACAGGGGAAACTTAAATGCTGTGGTCCATGGAACATATCCATCCATTGCAGTCTGTGGGTCCGACCAGGGGGAAGTCTTCTTACATCCCAAGCATGGCAACACTTCATCTGTTAACTTAACATTTTACTCTAGAAAGTGCCCTAGTGAATTAAGGGGTGGTTTCCTTGGCCTTCACCTATTTGATGCGTCCCTCACCATGAGACGCCACAAATCATGTTGTGATACTTCATTTTGTTAACTGTGTCTATAAGCCCTTTGGGGAAAAAGGACTGAGAATGTTTTTCTGACTGCCCTGCCTAAATTTTTGTCAGGAAAATAGAAAGTCCTTCCATGAGCCATGAAGACCATCTCACCCCAGGAATGACATAGGGGGGGGGGCTCACGCAATGTTCACACTTTTGTACATATACCTTTGATATGTTTTGTTCGTCCCTTACAAGTCCATGACGTTTTCTGGGAAATTTACTGGCATAAATTTCCAGAAATCCGTTCAGGGCCGAGTGTAAGGGAGGACATTTGACTAATTATATATTTATAAATATATATGGCTGCTTCACTAACCACAGGTATGGACAAGCCCTCATGTATTCAACAACAATGTATTCTAAGCAATACATATATATATATAGCCACACTAGTGACACGAATAATGTAGTTATATTCACTTAAGCACTCCACGTATATATATATATATAGACATATATGCATCACATACACATGTATCTACAGTTGTATTCTTGTAAACTTAGAATCTTTGGTCAAGCCTTTCCGGCTAGAATAGAGAAAGGAACTTCCGCAAAGTCAGCTAAGGCAATTATGAATTCAAGGATCCAATTAAGTTCCTAAGCTTTAAGGATCACACACTAGCAATTAACGTGTGTCCAAGGCGTACCAGGGAGGCCTTATCTCAGCGTCTGGTGTTCGTAACTGTCAAAATGTCCAAGGACATAAGGATGATCCTACCCTCCCTGCCTGTGAGGGAGGAGATCAAACGTACCAGTTAGAACTTCTAGGCAAGTGTCAGGAATACAAAATAAATGACCAAAGATGTCAATTAGTGTTTGATGCATGTAACAAATGTATATGACGTAAATTCTGATGGGCGGAGGTGGAAAAGAGTGCTGGAAGAACCTTATAAAAATATCTCCTTTCGTTTTCTGGGTGGACTTCTCACCACCAAAAAGTGTGGAAGTGCCCTGATTGATCAATCAATAAATTATTTTCTCGTCTCCTGAGACTCAGACTTGGTCTTTTGCAGCCCATGAAGCGCAGGCACGCTGGCACGGGACCCTCATAAATTTAAATTCCTTACAATATAACATACAAGTACGAACAATTAGCGAAAGAAACATCATCATCCTCAAACAAGGATAAAGTAGTAAAGGAAACATCTAGAGATTGTGAAGAAGGTGATGAGCTCTGTGTTTCCATGGCCCCTTTAACAGATTTGGTGGTTCCATTGAAAGTCATTAAAATTCCCTTCCATCTTGATAGCCCAGCAGCAACAGTAAAAACAGATATATAATAGTTAAACCCTAGAGTTAGGATTTAAGATATTGATCCCTCCCATCATCATACAGAGGGAAAAACCTGCTGGGCAAAACCTACTTGTAGCATGTTGGAACATTCATTCATTCATTCATTCATTCAATGCATATACTGCTCATCTGGCCTGAAGATCACTCTGAGCGGTGAATAACAAACAAAGGCACACATTTCAAAAACATCAACCAGCAAAGATGCATACAACATTATAATATAACAGATATACAATGAAAACCAAAATCGAGTATACTGTAAATTATAAATAATAAAGGCTGCTTTCACACAACCACTAAAATCCACAGCAAACTTTGATTCGGATTACCCTCCCGGAGTGGTCACGTGGTTGATGTCATGGATGAGATGTTCCTATGGTTATGTTTTGAAAATCTGCAACTGTTCTGATCCCACAACTGAGAACCGCAGCAATAACACCGTAATAGGGGCAAAAAGGTTTTGGTGCAGATTTTCCATGTTCCCATGGACTGAATTAACAGTTAAAAATCTGAATCAGAACACCAATAAGGAGTTTACCACCTTGAGACCAGGTACTTGAAAAATGTGCTGGGTGGTGCTTAAGTGGGCATGGTCACACTTAATTTTTTTAAAAGTCCACAGCTCCTGGGAAAATGATTTTATGCTCCTCAACTGCTAGCACTTTGCAGCTGATTTTAGTGGACGTGTGAAAGCAGCCAAAGTCAACCAGATAAGACATCAAAAGAAAAGAAAAGAAAAGAATAGAGAAGTATAATGTCCCTGAGCCTCTTTCGACCACAGGGAGTTCAGTCTGCATTTGGTCATGATGTAAGCCACCTTGAAGCCCTTTTTAAGCCCCCTTCCATCCTTTTCACACAAATATACTCACACACACAGAACCCAGAAAAAGGCACACACAGAGACAGCAGCTGTTTCCCATTGAAGGGAAATATGTAGGTACCAACATACACAGTTGCTTATGGTGGGTTAGAGTGTTGGTAGCATGATCCGAGGGGACCCCTTCAGATATGGTTGGGCTGCGACTGTCCTCAGATTTAACCAGCATGGGCAGTACAGTCACCCCCACCATTTCATGGTTCAGGTACCGCAGTCCCGCTACATCGCGGGATTGCAGTACCTGCACCGCTGGGGGAGCAGGGGGTGATCAGGTCGCTCCCCACCACCTCTGCCCACTCCAAGGCTTTACGGAGCCACCCGGGAGCATCGCGGGGAGCGATTGCATGGCTTCCTGCCACCCCCTGGCTCCCTCCGGGAAGTATCGGAGCCACCCGGGAGGGTCGCGGGGAGCTATCGCATGGCTCCCCACCACCCCCGCCCCATCCGAGGCTTCACAGAGTCGTGCGGGGGCAGCAGGGGCAGGGCCACAATCTCCATTGAAATGCATTGCCAATGCATTTTAATGGACAAATTTTCCCCTATGGAAAGCATTGAGCCAAATGCTTTCCAATGGGGAAAATTTTCTCCATTGAAATGCATTGGCAATGCTTGTCAATGGAGACGGCCCCAGAGGAGAAGTCTCGGGTGGTGCGGGTGGGCGGCAGCGGGAGGTCAAATCCCCCTGCCGCTGCCGGCATGCGCTGCCCCAAGACTTCTCCAACAGGCACGCGATTGCCCCCTGACCCCCTAGCGCCCCCCCAACCCCAGCGCCCCCCCACCCGCTTCCGCATATCACGGATTTTCATGGATCGTGGGTGGGGTGGGTCCCTAACCCCCACGATCAGCACAGGGTTACTGTAGTGATGAATACTCCCAATCTGGCAGTATCTGGATGGCTCTACCTCCTACTAGGCCCTTCCCAATCTATATTCTGCAAATATAACAGAGACAATACATTGGAAATCCACGCCCCCCTTTTTTCCCCCTCTAGCATGCAAAAAATTAATTTCCCTCCTTCCAACAGCCTGGTCCTAATCTGAAATTCCTCCTCCTCCTCCCCCTCCTCCTCTCACTGATTCCATATTTTAAAAAATGCATCAAAGGACAGCATGTTTGTCAACCTCTAGAACCAATGCTTGAAAAAACAAGTGGACCAAAGATTTGAAAATACAGATTTGTGAAATATACTTACATTCCTTTGGTACCTAAACAAATGAATGTAACTAACATTCTTGCCCTAGCACAGAGAGAGAGAGAGAGAGAGAGAGAGAGAGAGAGAGAGAGAGAGAGAGAGAGAGAGAGAGAGAGAGAGAGGTAATGCTAAACAGGTAACAGGTAATGCTAAAAAGAACAGTAACAGTAATAGAGGCAAACTTTTAAAAAAAAGTTTACTACACTGTATGACAAATTATACATTGTCCCCCGTGGTGCCTGATTAAGAAGCAGAGTGATTAAGTGCACCGTTAGAACTTATTTTGTTCTTATGCAGTCATCATATTTGTGCCTCCCATTCTGCCAATTAGCAGTAATTATCTAATTATGTTCCATTAAAAGTCTTGCAAAGAGGAGAACCTGGTTACATGGGACTCATTAGCCCCTTTAAACATTTATTACACCTTTTATTCCTGACCGCACCTGGGGAGGGGAAGACGGGAAAGTAAAATATCCTGCATTATTTTCTATGCTATGTTTACTGAGGAGCATGTGTTTTGCCAGATAGATAGATAGATAGATAGATAGATAGATAGATAGATAGATAGATAGATAGATAGATAGATAGATAGATAGATAGATGGCCACAAAGAAAAAAAGGAAACTCCTATTGTCCCAGAGATTTCCCCCCCCCATGGTTTCAGATGGATTTCAGAATGTTGCATCGCCCAAGGCAGTGGAACGCCTGTGGAACAAACATGCCAGCTCTCTTTCCCTTCACTGCAGACAGCTTCCTAGAATCAGCCAGTTCTTCCGGTGTTGGGAAGGAAAAATAACTATGTAATGCAGAATAGACCTGGCTTTTGATAATAAGATCTGCTCCTCCTCCTCCTCTTCCACCACCATCACCACCACCTACTTATAAAGTGGCAGGCATGGGGAGCAGCCAAAGTATACACAGTATATGCTGCTCCAGCCTGTCACTGCTATGCTATCACCTTTACTTCCTCCCCTTTCCATCTTTCTCCCGGGGCAGGGTAGGGATACCCATCATTCTTTGTCCTCCAGTTCCTTCTCATTCAGCATGGAGTCGGGGAAGAGTGTGCTGCTTTTAGCAATATATATCTACCCCTGTGATATTGTCTGTGTTTCTGTCCAGATCAAGTGGCTGAGGGGAAGGTGAACATAGAATCATAGAGTTGGAAGAAACCTCAAGGGCCACCCAGTCCAACCCCTGCCATGCAGGAACCCCCATCACAGTATTCCCAACAGATGGCCATCCAGCCTCTGCTTTATAAACCTCCAAATAAGGAGACTCCACCACCCTCCGTGGCAGCATATTCTACTGCCAAACAGCTCTAACCATTTGGAAGTTCTTCCTAATGCACAGATTGAATCTCTTTTCCTGAAGGTTGAAACCATTGCCCGGCGTTCTATTCTCTGAAGCCATGGAAAATAAACCAGTCCCTTCTTCAATGTGACATCCTTTCAAATATTTAAACATAGCTATAATATCCCCTCTTCTTTTTTTGTAAGGCTAAACATTCCTAGCTCCCTAAGCCTCTCCTTGGAAGACATTTCTTCCAGACCCTCAATCATCTCTGTGTGTGTGGGTTTGTGTGTGTGCGTGTGTGTGTGTGTGCGCGCGCACACACACACACACACACACACACACACACACATGGTTCCCTTCTAGTGCTGCAGTGCAAACATTATTTTTAAAAAAAAACTCTTAAAAGCTGAGCAATTCAGAGGGATTTGGGGCAGGTTTTTTCACCAAGTTGTTAGGGTACTGAATAAAGGAGAAGAGGAATCTTGCAAGTGTATGACCTAAAAGGGCGATGGCCAGTAGTCTTGCTGTTTTTCTATTTGAGATACTGTCTACTGTCCATAGCTATTTCATAATTTATAACATTTCCCCCATATTTTTATTGTACACTGCACAGAGTAGCGACTGGCTTAGACAGGCGGTAAATAAATAAATAACATCTTACAAACAGATCAGCAGGTCAAATCTATTTGTTCACTATCTGTTGCATGCTGTATGAATTATGAACAGCCAGCTTTTCTCTTCTTTGCAGTTTTAGGCCTTGCAATCATTATTCTAGGTGCTCTAACAAACCTGGGTTAGAACCAGCATCTCACGGAAACAGTGGCATACTCTATGATTCCATCCCTCTGCATTGCTAAGGAGGCCATTGTAAAAAATCCAGGTTTAAAAAGACCGTCTTGAAGTCTGAGTGAGTAAGAATTGTTTCGCTAAAATGCTCCTCACCCTATGCCTGCGTTGTTGAAATATAGTTAATCTGCCATTTTTATTTTAAAAAAGCCATCCAAGAGTGATTAGATGAAAATAACAAGAGCTGTTGTCGGATGTATCTCATTATCCAGCGCCGTTGTTCCAATAGAACCGAAGGGACAGTAATGTCAGCATTTCATAATTGGGTAAAAGACATGATGAATTGTGTTCACTGTCACATCGTCAATGACTGTATTTTGATAATGTATGGTAATGCAACGGTTTAATGAGGATGCTGTCAATATCAAAACAATGGCTCCAGCTGTCACTGCTGCAGGGCGGGAGCTCTCCAAGAGGCAGAAGGACTCTAATGATAGGCTGGTGCTAAAGGGGTGATTAGACTAATAAAAGATCAATAGGGAGAGTCTCATTCACAGGTTGGATGATTATGTTCTCTGGGGAGAGTGCTTGATTTTGAATAACTCACTTGACTATTGTCTAAGACAAATCAGTATAGCAGCAAGCATCTTGATGCGCTGAGGATTCTAGCACTTAATAAACTCAGAAAAGTTCACTGTTGTCATTTTAAGCAGGTTTGCAGTAGCAACACCCTGCAGAGTCCTGATGGATCTTTACTAGGCATGTAACAAGTTACTCTAAAATGTCTCATTCTCAGCTATTTTCTGCATCATGCCACACTAAGGTTCCCCACAAAGTCCCTAAGAAAACAACATCTGGCTTCATTTTCTGACCCTCCCTTTGCACTGTTTCACCCCAGAGCAAAGATTTTAATGACTCTCTGTGACTACTACACAGAAAAGTTAGCAAAAGATTGCAGGTATAGGGCCTTTTCAGCAGCTGCCCCCAGGCTATGAAACACCCTCCCAAGTGAGACCCGCCTGGTGCCGACCTTGATAACATTTCGGCGCCAGGTAAAAACCTTCCTATTCCAGAAGTTTTTTACCTGATGATTGTGGGTCCTGATGGCAATTTTAGTGTTGTGTTTTAATGTATTTTATTTATTGTATTTATATGGTTTTAATTTAATTTTATTGTAATTTTGATGTTTTAATTGTTTATTTTTATTGTGAGCCACCCAGAGACCTTTGGGGAGTGGGTGACATACAAGCTATATGAATGAATGAATGAATGAATGAATGAATAAATAAATAAATAAATAAATAAATAAATATATAAATAAATCCTGCACAGCCTGCTGTTTGCTCTTGTCCTTCCTGTGCGAATCCTATACAGGAAAGGTGTCATTCTGCATAAGAGTCTTACTAATCCTGTGCAGCTTGGTATTTCTTCCACGGGGAACAAAATTGCAAACCTTCTGAGAAATCCCACAGGATTTCCTGCAAGATTTTTGGGGTAGGTGGGAATATTGCAGAGAGAAATCTTGCTTAAATGAAAAAGAAGTTTATTTATTTATTTATTTATTTATTTATTTATTTATTTATTTATTTGTTTGTTTGCTTGCTTGTTTGTTTGTTTGTTTGTTTGTTTCTATACCGCCCATCTTCCAGAAGGAACTCTGGGCGGTTTACAATCAAAACAAAACAATGTAAGAGAAAAGAAGGAAAAAACATGTATACAAAAAAAGAAAAATTGTTTATTGTAAGCTAAAAACAATATATAAGTTGGCTACTGTCACCCCATTTCTCTCCAAAAGTGAGAGGCTGTGAATTGTTTGGTATCCACAGAACTGCAGTTTCCTTCCTTTCTAGAACTCAAGGCCGTGTGCAAGGCAGCTCTAGTTTTATAGCATGAATTGTGTCGGCTGTGAGCAATAGAATGGAAAATTATAATCTAGTAATGGGAAATTGGAGGAACTGTGGACCCAGAAACAGCAGCCAGAAATTCAGTGAACTGAGTGTAAGTCACTCCCCAATACTTGCACATACTGATTTGAATGCATTAGCCAAACCTTAACAGATCTGTAGCATTGCATGACAGTTGTCTCACATTTCACATATAACAAAGAAACACAGCCTCAGAGATTCTAAACCAGGCATGTCCAAAGTCAGGCCTGGGGGCCAAATGTGGCCCATTTTCAAATTCTTAGTGGCCTGCGGCTTCTTCTCCCCACTGGCTCAGCCTGTCATGCATCCCCACCATCTGGCCCCTCCCCATGCTGGATGAAGGTATTAGCTTGCAGTTTTATGGTTTGCCTGCCCTCCCTTCCTCTGTCCATCCCCCAAGCCACCTACCCAGCCTACCCACCCCCAGCTCCATTGCTGCAGCATCCTCCATACCTCCTTGCCTGTTATAGACTTGTCCAAAGTCTGGCCAGGGGGCCAAATGCACCTGAATGGTCGGCCACCACACATTTTCACCTCACCAAATCTGGCCCTCCTTGCAAAAATTTTGGACACCCCTGTTTTAAACTTTTTTCAGACACAGAGATTCCACATGCAGTTTTGCATCCCTGCATGTGATTATTGATGGTCTTTTACAAAGCCAGTTAGTGTTATAAATCCAAACAACTGTATTTCTATTTCTGTTTATTTCTTTGATTTATATACTGCCCATCTAGCTACTGCTTATTTAACTTGTATGCAGAGTACATCATGCAAAAGGCAGGACCAGATGAATCACAAGACAGAATAAAGATCGCTGGAAGCAATATCAACAACCTCAGATGAACAGATGACACTACTCTGATGGCAAAAAAGTGAGGAGGAATTTAAGAAACTTTAAAGGGGAGTGAAAGAGGAGAGCGTAAACAATGGGTTGAAGTTCAACATTAAAAAAATAAGTTCATGGCTACCCAGGGCCGGCGTGTCCATTAAGTTGAACTAGGCAGTTGCCTAGGGTGCCAAAATGGAGAGGGGGTGCTGGCCAGCCTGCTGCCCCTCACTGCCCCCCTGCCACTGGCCACTGCCGTCCACCGCCCGCCCCCCATCGCTGTCCACCCGCCGCCCCACCCCATTGCTGCCCCCATGGCTGTTGCCATCCCCTGCCATCCACCGCCCCCTGCTGCCCTGCCCCTGCCGCCCACTGCCCCGCTGCCTGCCCACCACCCCACCACCCCGCCACCACCCGCCCCACCGCTCGCCCCTCGCCTAGGGTGCAAAAAAACCTACATTGCAGGATCACAGTACCTGCACTGCTGGGGCGGGGGGATCAGGTCGCTCCCCACCCCTCCGCCCCCCTCCGAGGCTTTATGGAGCCACCTGGGAGGGTTGCAGGGAGCCATGCGATGGCTCCCCACAACCCTCCCAGGCGGCTCCGAGACTTCCTGGAGGGGCCCGGGGGGGTGGCGGGGAGCCATGCAATGGCTCCCCACGACCCTCCCAGGCGGCTCCGTAAAGCCTCGGAGGGGGGGGTGTGGAGCGACCTGATCACCCCCCGCCCCCCAGCAGTGCAGGTACTATGATCCCATGATGTAGCGGGACCGCGGGACCTGAACCGTGAAATGGTGGGGGGGTGACTGTACTGAAATTCAAAAGCATTTTTGAAATATATTTCCACTTACAGTAATACAGTAGGACCCCCTATCCACTGAATCATTATCCACTGATTCAGTTATCCATGGTTGGCAGAGGATAATAAATAAATAAATAATTCAGCAGTCGTAAATTTATTTATTTGTTTGTTTGTTAAGCTTATATGCCCCCCATCTTCCCAAGAGGGAACTCTGGGCAGCTTACAATAAAAATCGAGTAAAACAAACAGACACAGTAGCAAGAGGAGACGGAATAGCGGGCATAACCTAAGCAAAGATAGTGCGGGCAAAAGAAAAAAGAAAAAAAAGATTAACTAAATAGAAAAAAGCAAGCTACTGCCACAAACAGCAGCTGTAAAGCGAGCTGCTGTCACAAACAGCAGTGTAAAGTAAGCTACTGTCAAGAAACAGCAGTTTTGGGTTTTTTGGCATTCTTTCTTATCCACTGTTTTCATTATCCATGGTCAGGCCTGGAACCAATCCCCAGCAGATACTGGGCTCCTGCCGTACCTTGGTTTACAAGCATAATCCATTCCGGAAACATGCTTGTAAACCAAAACACTCTGATATTAAAGCAAATTTCCCCATGAGAAATAGAAACTCAGATGATTTATTCTGGGTTTCAAAGACCACATAGTGTACACACAAAATGCCAAAACCCACAAAAGAAGTCCATGTCCACACCATGGTTTAGGTACCTGGCGGCGGAATCTGCCCTGCTTGGAACTAACAGCTGAATTTTACTCTGTTTTTTTAATGTGACAATACTAAAGTGCAATTTATAGCTCTGTACACACTTGACTAGATGCCCCATGACTAGAAATGGTTTGAAAAAATAAGAAAGATGTTGAAAACAAATAAAAATATAAATATAAACATAAAGAAAAATAAAACCTTAACCTGCATGTTCCTGGCTGGTGCAAGGGAGACCTCCATTCCTCTCTCCTCCCTCTGCTTTGGAGACTGCTTGAGACAGAACGTTCCAGACAGTCACCCACAATCCAGCAGAGGGGAGGGAGGGAGGGAGAGCCAACATTGGCTCACATGATCACGTGACCTGCTCCAGTGCTTGTATATCAGGACATTGCTCATTGATCAAGGCAAAATTTATTAGAAATGGTTGCTCATCTTGCAAAACACTTGTAAACCAAGGTATTCATTAACCAAGGTATTACTGTATCCCTCTCAGTTCTAGACATCCTAATACAAAAATTGCAAATCAAAATTGGGATACTAACACAAGGCAAAATTTAGAAGAACTGTTTGCTTGTCTTGCAAAACACTCTTAAACCAAATTACTCTTAAAGCAAGGTATTACTGTAGTCATAGTCCTTTGTTTAGGGATCTGTTGTGTTTCTGGCAGTGCCTGCCAGTGCTGTTCTTGTCAAAGGGAAAACAATGCTTCTCTTTAAATTAGTGAACAGACAGTGACATACTAACATTCCATTTGATCTAGCCCAGGTGTTCTCTGCTATGATTATTTCTTCACAACATTTGAGACAGCAGCTAATGAGATGGACAGACAAGATACAGCAATGAAGACCCTACACATCACACCATGAAATGGCGTTCCTTGTTGAGAGGTTCTGAAGTTTAGCACACAACAAGGCACAACAAAGGAACAGTGAAGGCAGCCTTTGTATGAATCTAGTTCCATTCAGTGTGAAAATGTCAAGAAAGATGGGATCAAGTATTTCAGTTTGACTTAGATCACTAACGCTTTCCACAGCAAAAGGCAGTTGGGTGTATCAGATACAGAACACGGTGCTGCCTCAGGTTTCTTGACAAAGGAAAGGCGAGACCTCTACCTGACCAAGGAACAGAGATTTTGGGACTGCAAATAGTCTGCACTCACTACTGCTGGGACTCATTTACTGTACTCAAGGGATATGCAAGGTTCTCATTTTTACTTTATCAACTGCTTTTGGACATGTTTCCATCTTGGATTGTAAAATTTTCGCCTTATGCTGAAATCTGTGTGTGTCTTTTTGAAAAGACCCATTTTGATATATTCATTTTTTTAAAAAAAAAAAATTCTGATTGGAACATACACTTAGAAAACAGTCCATTCCAGAAAAAGTACACAATGGTATTGGACCATGACAGCCACCACCACTTCAACATGGGGGTGTCAAAGGAGCGTCTCCTCTACCATGGGCTCTGTGAAGTCCAGAGTATTCTGAGTCTTAGAATATTTTCTGGACTGGAAATTTTAGGAGTGCTATTTGTTTTTATATGTTCATTATCTTAATTGGCATAGTGGGAAGAACAGATCCATGGATTGGGTGACCTGATGGCTTACTGTCACCACAAAGCACATGCTGTCTTTGGAATTTTGTTTTAATTTTAAAATAGGGCTAGGCCCCTACTCCATCTTGTTTTTCTTAGCTCACTGGTTCCTTTCTTCCATCCTTCTGAAGGAAGATGATTGTGTTTCATTAAATATTGTGTCAAAAACCAAACACACACAAACCAACACACAAACTCTCGCCCATTCTGTTTAACATCTATGTGAGACCACTGGCAGAGGTCATTAGGAGATTTGGAGTCTGCTGTCATCAGTACACTGATGACACGCAGCTCTATCTCTCCTTTTTCACCTCTGCAGTTGAGGCTGTCCAGACCCTCGATCAGTGCCTGTGCAGTCATGGAATGAACCAAGGCTTACAGACTCAAGCTCAGGCCCGAGAAGACTGAGGTAATGTTCTTTGGTACCTCTCCTTCCAGCTATGGGGGCCCTCTTCCTAGCATGAAGGGTGTTTCCCTCCAGCTAGCGGACAGGGTTCGGAATCTGGGTGTGGTCCTGGACCCGGCTCTTACCATGGAGGCCCAGGTGGCTGCCGTGTCCAGGACCGCTTTTTTCCATCTACATCAAATTGCCCACATTCGCCCATACCTGGATTCAGACTCCCTGAGAACTGTGGTGCAAGCGTTGGTGATCTCGAGGATAGATTATTGCAACACTCTCTACATGGGGTTGCCCTTGACTCTCCTTCGACGATTGCAGCGGGTGCAGAATGCGGAGGCCAGACTGGTGGCGGGCGCATGTCGTTATGACCGCATCACCCCAGTTCTGGCTGGCCTGCATTGGCTACCTGTTGCGTCCCGAATCAGATTCAACGTCTTGGTTTTAATTTATAAAACCCTCCATGGCCTTGGACCTGATTACCTGGCAGAGCAGATCACCCAGCAGTCAACTTCGGCCTGTCCAACTAGGATGTCACGGGTGCACTCGCTTCGGGTGGCCATGCCCAGAGAGGCCCGGAAAACTTCTACTCGGAGCCGGGCCTTCTCTGTGGCTGGCCCCACCCTATGGAATCATCTGCCTAGCGAAGAGCACCTTGCACAGTCCCTGTCAGCCTTTCGGAAGGCCCTGAAGACGATCCTCCTCCGAGAGGCGTTTGGTGACTTAATTTAATTTAATTTGATTTAATTTAATTATTTTTCCCCCACCATCTTGTGCTTGTTTTCTGGATTTATAGCGCCAAATTTTTATACTTTTAAATTGATTTGTTTTAAGTGCTTATTTGTTAAGTTCCTATCTGATAAATTGTTCTGCTATTTTGTTGTTAACCACCTGGAGTTCCTTTGGGAAGACGGGTGGTATATAAGCTCTAATAATAAATAAATAAATAAATAAATAAATAAATAAATAAATAAATAAATAAATAAATAAATAAACATACCCTGCAATTTTTTTTCTTTTTTGACCTTCCTGAAACACCTGCCAGATTTCCACCTCAGGATAATATTCACTGAAAATCCCCACCCAATTTCACCGTCAAATAGAGCAGAACATTTGGAGGGTATTTTCTCTTTGCCACAAATGAACCATGGAAACTTTCCATGTGGTTTAATTATCTCTGTGGTGGGTATCAAAGTAAGCACATCAAATGTTCTATGTTGCCAATACTCAGAAGTAAGTCCCACTATGTTACTTGCACTTATTCCCTTGCAAATGTGTTTTGACATTGTCAGCTAAATCGTTCATAAGGGTGATCCCCCCCATATACTATTTCTGCATAATGTTTAATTGAGGTAACATCATGTAAACCAACAGTTATTGATTCAAAGTAATCTTTATTCCAATGAAGTTAATGAATGTAAGCATTATTAAGGCTGAAGTTATAGGCACACATGAAGGTTTTTGTTCAGAGAAGGGGGAGGGAGGGAGAGAAGTTTTGAATCCTGTTTTGTTTTGTTTTGTTTTGTTTTTTGGCAGAGTAGTCTTAATTCCATTAAGGAATTTAGAATTTTTCCTTAAGGAGCTGGAATAATTTTTCAAACTTCCTTAAATATTAGATGTCAAAGTACTTTAGTAACCATAAAAGCATAGCTATCTGTCAATATATTGTAATCAACAAATAATTATAAGTAAGAAATGTACTACAGCTCAAGACAATGTTCAACAAGTACGTTACTCACCCAGTCCAAATTGAATAATATCGTTATTCAGTGAGATGTTAAGGCAAGTTCATGTGTTACCCTCTAAAGGAAGAAATATCAAATGAAACCCAGTAATGTCCCTCTGCCAGTAGAATATACACTCTTCTCAAGAGAAAGATTTTTCCTGCCCAGATGCAGCTCTTCACATGCCCCCCAAAACCTACCTGAAAAGCCTCTTGAGCAAATTTCTGTCCTATGCCAGTGGTAGTGAACCTTTGGCACTCCAGATATTTTGGACCACAAGTCCCACAGTCCCTTGTCATTGGCAGTCCAGGCTTGGAATTCTGGGAGTTGTGGTCCAAAACATCTGGAATGTCGAAGGTTTGCCACCACTGTCCTATGCTGTAACACAGGGTATAGGAGAGTGAGTGGAAATCTACCTGAACAGGAGAGGTCTACTCATACAATGCTGGATGTCACCCATCTTTTTAAAGTTCTCTTCTGGAGACTCAGGTCCAGAGGCATGCTGACAGTCTCTGCAGGTTTCTTAGTAGAAGCTAGTAAATACTGTGAGTCAAGAAGGATGTTTCACATGGGTTAGGTGAGGAAGGCAACAGAGGATGAAGTTCTATCTGTTGGCTTAGTGCTCCTTGTTTGTCTTGAAAAATTGAAAAAATTTACGTGTGTTTTTGACTCTGTGTGATTGCAGCTGTGTGCTCTGCTCTGAGCACATGGTACTCGGGTCAGGCGCTACTGCTGAGAGGTGAGGAAGGAGCACACTTCCTCAGAGTACTCACTTCCTGTCAGCAAGGAGCACCATGTTGATTGGGGAAGAGCCAGGTCTGTCTATCCTTATAGTGTCTGCAAGCTTGGGAACAGAAGAAAACTTCTCGCTTGCCTTGCTGACTGCACCATCTTCCAAAAGGTAGAAGAAACAAGTGGGGGAGAGAAATCTCACCTATTTTGGACCTAGTATTCACAAATAGGGAATCAACTGATCAGTGAAGTGGAAATAGGGGAACTTTAGATGGAAGTGATGGTACCCAATTGGCATTTGTTACACAGAGGAAAAAAGAACGCGGAGGGAGCACGGCATACTATCCAAACATCATAAAATGTGGCTGCAGTTAGCTGAAAGAAATGCTAGATGAGATCCCATGATCAGAAATACCCAAAGTCTTTCACAGTGGGTGGACATTTCTTCAATGCGATGGTGAAGGCACAGTCAAAAACAAGAAGGAAAACCAGGAGGCATCGAAAGAAACTGGAAGGGGCCCATGGGGACCTTTCAAAAGAGTAGGAAAGGAAAGGCAAATGGCAAAGTAAGAATAGAATGGAGTGGACAAGATATGTATTTATTTATTTTTATTTATTTATTTATTTAAAGACTTATATCCCGCACCATCTTCCCTAACGGGAACTCTGGGCGGCGAACAACGATAAAAAGCATTAAAAAAACAAAAAAAACAAACAAAAAAATCTCCATGCAAATACAGCAGAGAATGAGATGGCGGCAGGTGATAGGAAAAAAAAACTAACTAATAAGGTCACCATAAGCTTCTTTAAAGAGGTAGGTCTTCAGAGCCCTCTTAAAGGCGGGCAGGGACTCCAGCAGGCGCAGCTCGGAAGGAAGATGGTTCCAAACAGAGGGCCCCACCACAGAGAAGGCTGCGGTTCTGCGTGAGCATTTTCCGCGCCTCTTTGGGTGTGGCCACTCTCAATGAGTGCGCCTGCGATGTATGGAGAAGATCAGAAGCACAGAATGAGTTCAGGCTTGCAAGAGAGGTTGAAGCAGGAGGAAGAACCAGTAAGTGGCAGAGCTGCTATATGGAAGCGATCAGGAAATACTAAAGAAAATGCAGAAATGCTGAGCACCAAATGTTCTCCTCTCTTCTTCTTCCAATAGAAAAACAGTGCTCTATCAAAATAAAAAGTAGAACAAAGCAAGCAGTGAGGGGCCTGGTACTTGATAGTTAAAGGTGTTATGGGAACAACTAGTTCTTTTTAATTAACTCACATCTCGTAGGCACACTGCATCTAAGGGGACCCAATGAACTTGCACTTGTTAACTTTGAGCCTCTGTCTATAACTAAGAACTCTTGGAGGAAAAGTGAGGTCTTTGAAGCATGAAGTTGAGCAAATGCTGTCTCTGTCATTTAAAAAAGGACAGTAGAGGATCTATGTAAGTGCTAACCCATCAATGTGACATAAAGAACAGGAAAGGCTCTACAACATTAAACAGTTTGCAAGTACTCGGAAAAGAATGTGGTGATTACAAAAATCCAGCATAGTTTTTTTATTCCAAAAAATAAGTCATGCCATTTAGTCTGTGCTGTTTCTTGACAGAAGACGTATAGTGCTTAGAGGAACAGCAATAATCAGTTTGAAAAAACATCTGGAAGACCAGAGACATCAGCCTCCCAATCAAATGCAGTCTAGTTAATTTGGTTATATTTCCTATAGCTTTGTATAGTTGTGAAACCTGGAGTTTGAAGAAGGAAGACAGGAAAAAGATAGATGCATTTGAATTGTGGTGCTGGAGACATCTACTATACATCTGATGGACAGTGAGGTCAACAAGGTAGCATTAAACAGAGATGAACCAAACATAATTGTAGAAACCACGATCAAAAACAGTCATGTTATGCAAGCAGACTCCCTTGAAAGAACAATTATGCTGAGATGGGTCAGTGGTGAAAGCAGAAGGGGCTGCCCAAGGACTCACCGGCTTGTCACCATCAGAAAGGGCACTGGCATGACTTTGAATTAAAAGAAGTTGTAAGAGATAGAAAGGCATGGAGAGCATGGATCCACACAGTGACCAAGAGTTCAGCATGTCTTAACAGACAGAAGGTCTCTTGAGAGAGGCACAACCTTGATAGATTAGAGAAATGTTATAGAGATAGTGGATTTTGATTCCACCAAAGCTTTCAACAAGAACACCCCCATTATTGTTGTGTATGAATGCTGTGGAAGAAGTAGAGAGGGTGGTAGTCAAATATTTATCTAGAATCATAGAATCATGGAGCTGGAAGGAGTCTATAAGGCCATCAGTTCCAACCTCCTGCTTAGTGCAAGAATCCAAATCAAAGCATAACTGAAAGAGAGTGGTCCAATTTTTTCTTGAATGTCTCCAGTATTGGAGCCCTCGACAAAGTCCTACGGTTCCATTGCCGTGCTGTTCTAACAATTTTTCCCCTGACCTCCTTCTGAAATCTGGCATCCTTTAGCTTGAGCCCATTGTTGCGTGTCCTGAGCTCTGGGATGATTGAGAGCAGATCCTGTCTCCAGGGCCGGTGCTAGGTTTTTTGCATCCTAGGCGAGGGGCGGGGGGCGCAGGGGGCAGCAGGGGTGGGGGTGGGGGGGGCAGGGGGCGGCTGGCGGGTGTGGGTGGTGCTGGCCGGCAGGCAGGTGGTGGTGGCAGCGTCAGCGGCGTCAGGGGCGGTGGCGGGTGGTGGGGTGGCGGGGCGGCAGGGGTGGCGGATGACGGGGGCGGCGGCGGGCATGGGGTGGGCGGCGATGGGCGATGGGGGGACGAATGGTGGCGGCCAGCGGTGGGGGGCAGGGGGGGCAGCAGGCTGGCCAGCGCCCACTCTCCATTTTGGTGCCCTAGGCAACTGCCTAGTTCGCCTTAATGGGTGCGCCGGCCCTGCCTGTCTCTCCTCTGTAGGACTAACTTTCAAGTATTGGAAAAGTGATATCATACATCTCCTCAGCCCTCTTTGCTCAAGGTGAAACATGCCCAGTCCATTCCTCACAGGGCTTGGTTTCCTTGTCGTCGTCCTCTGGACTCATGCAAGTTTGTAGACACACCTCTTAAACTATGGTGTCAGTGCTGAATAGAGGGGGCTGGTACTTCAATGGCTTTATGATTCTAGGACCAGCATAGCCCAAAATGTTGGAGAAGCTTGGGGGATTGCCCTCCCCTAGTCTTGGGGGCACAGAGAAGAAAGGGAGAAATAACTCTCACTGGCCCATTTCGATCAGACAGCCAGAATGGTGACAACACCAATGCCAGAAGCCAAAATGGTCTACAGGATACCCTCTTGTCCCGCTACCAAGTGGCACCACACAAAGTTTCTACTAGTTTTTCCCCCATTTGTTCTTATTTTTAATTGTCAATCCATTTTGCGCTTATATGTTTATTTGTTCTTTTTATTATTGTGATTTGATTATTTGGTTTGATTGATTAGTTTTTATTTACTATTTTAAGTTGTTTAATCTGTTTTTATATTTTGTATATGTTTGTAAACTGCCCAGAGTAGCTTTTTTGCTAGATGGTTGCAGTATATAAATAAATAAATAAATAAATAAGTAAGTAAGTAAGTAAGTAAGTAAGTAAGTAAGTAAGTAAGTAAGTAAGTAAATAAATAAATAAATAAATAAATAAATAAATAAATAAATAAATAAATAAAGGAAAATACCAGAAACAGATTCCTTTTTAAAAATCAGTTCAACATTGCTAACAAAAACACAAAGCAACTATCAGGGACACTTTCCAAACAAGTATAAGCATTAGTGAGCAGAAGGTGGCTCTGCTCGGACCTAAGCTTTGAGGCACAAAAGTTATGCGCTCATATGGAGGCTGTGTAGGTGGGGAGCATTCGTAAGTCAGCTCAGTCCATCTCCCCACCTCTTGCCTCTGCAGCTTTTGCCCCCACCCTCCTGCCCAATATTGTTGATGGTGATGCTTTGCTGGTCGCTTTGGGGCCGGATGGGAATTTTTGGCCATTACCCTAAATGGCTCGGGGTGACAGTGTGTTTTCACCCATCCCATCATCTTCAATGCATGGGTTGGGTATTAAAACATCAACAACCAGTCACAATTTGGCAGGTTGCGTAAGTGGTATCACCATTACGTTGGGCCACTCCTTTAGATGGCACTTTTAAGGTGCTTGGCAGCCCTCATATAAAATTATTACAACCATTAGATAATAGGTATAGGTGACTCTACAATGCCCGGTCAGGTAAATGAAGGCTGCAGTTGCCATTAGGAGATTCAGGAGGGGAGGCACACTTAATTACTTTGGCAGCATCTTCCCCTGTGCAATTGGAATCTTCCTCAACCAGGGTGGGACAGCTGTTTAATAACATCTACAGATGTTAGCCAGTTACGCTATAGCACAGGTCCTCTTTAATTTACAGTGAAAGGTTCATATTTAAGATTATTATCAATAAATTGAGAACCACTGGTGTAGACCATCTTGACTGCTCCCATTGGCGTTCTCAACACTCAGGCTGCCCTTTGCTCTGTGAAGCTTGGTGTCCTTTTTCCTGCTGGCAATGTGGGCATGAGACTGGGTAGCAATATTGGGCAATTTCCTGGCATGTTGCATTGAGGATACAGAAGCACAAGATTCCCACATTCATAAACTAGAGGCATTTTGAAGAACTGAATTGCAATTATTAAATTATTCAGCTTTGTGTATACCTCGACCTCGACCTCTAGCTCTCGACGCAGGTACAATGGCAAATGCAAGAACAGGTGGCATTATTAGCATGACTCTCTAGCAAAACCGATATTGCCTTTGTATTCTCCAGTTTACACTCCACCCTCCATTTTTTCCTCATTGTCTACCAAGCTGAAAGGTTTGAGGCTGCCTTTCCAATACTTGAAATGCAAACACTTGTTTTCCAGCACATTAGATAGCTTATTGTCGAAGCAGAGGCTATTAAATGTGAACAAATAAAAATGCTGGGGGGGGATCCATTTTCTTGACTTGATCAACTATTAGCCACTGTTTAAAGCCACTTGCTGCAGGCACTGTAGGACGGAGCAGCTTGTTAATATTAACATCGGCAGTGGAAATCCTGCTGTTTTTGCTACTCAGACATATTAATTATGGGAAAGTGCAACACACTAATCCTTCAGAGTCTTTCTTTGCTGCATTGTGCTCATGATCCTGATTTCCATTTGGTAATGTCACCTCATAGAAAGGGGAAAGAACGGTTACAATACTTTATTGAAAAATCAATACAGCCTTAGTATCCAATATCATGAATACTATATAGATCTACTGCAGCTGCATGTTTTCCATGAATGAAAAGCTATCCAGCTTCCCCAGCTTCCCTGGGTCACATCTTCCCAGCTGTTGTGCCATGGAATTTGCTGTGCTGGTGGTAGTAGCTGTCATTGCCCCCTCCTTTTACAGTACCTTTGAAATGAGATGTGGAAAGATACATATTCTAGAAAGCTTTCCAGAAAGTTTCAGGAGCACAATGTGTCTTTGAAAGCAAGACAAATGAGCCCCACAGGTCTTGTCTGAAAGAGAGGTAATGGGAAGTTCACCAGTCATGGCAGCAAGGCAGGCAGGAGGCTGTGAAGGGTGAAGGACCGTCATACAATACACAGGCCGCTCATTTCTGCCCGTAGATGAATCAGTTAAAAATTGCTTGTTTGCTGGGCTTAAAGTTTCAATTAGCTGGGCTGAGGTTGCAAAGAGAACAAGTCTTCAAATTGCCAGTTACGCATAACAGATCATGGGCCATTAGAAGCTGAAAGGATGTTCGTATTCCGGGGCTGTCATTGTGGCGGCGTGACATGTCTGGGCAGTGACACTTACAAAACAAGCCAATGTTTGCCACTAGAGATGGGCACGACTTGAAAATTTTTTTTTCAAGTTGCCGTTAGTCGGGCCGGTTCCATTTCGGGTCGTTTCCATTTTTCGTGAAAATTCGCAAAAATTAGTCGGTTCATTTTTTGTTTTTTCGTTTTCGTTAGTACTGTTTTTTGGGGGGGTAGCGGGCTCCTGGAGGCACCTCTGTGGGGTGGGTGCCTCCTCTGGCCCGCTATAAAGGGAAAGCGGGCTCCTGGAGGCACCTGTGGGTGCCTCCTATCCTCCCACTAGGAAGGGGAAGCAGGCTCCAAGAGACCCCTCTACATGGGGGTCTCCCATCCTCACCTGCTGCTGCAAAATGCATGCATAGCCATATGGATATGCATACCAGTTGCAGACAGTGAGACTAGTGATGGCAGTGAACACAGAGCCATAGGGTGATGCCTAAGGCTCTCGCACCACCATGTCTCACAAAGAAGGGAATTGTACTTGCGTGTACTGCAATGCAAGTAGATCTGGCTTAGGGTTAAGGTGGGTTAGTGCAAGGGCTAGGGTTAGGCTAGTGACGGGTAAGGTTAGGGTGGGATAGTGGGTTGCACCTCTGGGTGCCTCTCTGACCCACTAAGAAGACAGTCTGTGAGGTATGGGTAAGGACTGGAGTCAAGGATTAGGGTTAGGGTTAGGGGGCTAGGGCAGGTTTTAGGGGGCTTTTTGGCACATCCCAGAAGTCTCCATGGCCAAGTGGCCATGCGATTGGTGGGATGGCTCCAAAAATTTGCATGGTCATCCACTCCCACATGGCTGGCCACTCAGCCAGCCCATCATTGCGCAGGTGTAAATAAAATAAAATAAAATAAAATCAATGGAGGACAGAGGAGGAGAGGAGAGACATTTTGTTGCAAGAAAAAACCCACTGCTACTGTGAAAAATCTGGCAGTTTATAAATTTTCGCGTGTTTCTGTTGTGCTTGTGTGTTTTTGGACCACGATTTCAAAAACAATATTGCGTTCACCGCCCCATTTTGGATCCCCCGCCCGCACCGCATGGCATGGCGAGTCCGGCTGCCCAGGACGGGGGGGAGGCGGGACCCCCCTCCAGAAACCACCCCTCCGGTAGGTGCCCTGCGCCCTTAGTCAAGCAGGCATTTTTCTGCCTGCTTTTTTGGCCCGGGAATGGGTGGGGGAAGAGTTTAAAAGTTTTTTCCTGTGGCGTCCGTGCCGCTTGCTTGCGCTTTAATTGCAGCAGCCGGCGGCGAGACTGGGCTTTTTGCTGGCTGCGAGCCTGCGGCGAGTCCCACCAGAGCAGCCCAGGACGGGGGATGGGGGGGAGGCCAGGGACCTCCAGAAACAACCCCAAGCAATTAACAACACTTGTAGCAAGCAATTAACATCACTTGTAGCAAGCAGAGAAGGAGGTCAAGTAGGTTTACCTGAAGAAACAGTGGGTTGTTTTCCAAAGCACTTGGTAAAATTGGGCTGCCAGAGTTCCCAATGGCCAGTTGTTTCAGATTTTTAACAAGTAGGCAGACATCCTTCACGGCCCTCCTTTTAAAAAAAGTAAGCAGACATCCTTCACTGTAACTCATTTGATGGTGGAGAGGCCACTGTGAAGGAACATTCTTCCATTTTATTGCTTGTAGTATCTGTCAGCAAGGATGTGAAGAAAGCTGTTGCTGAGAATCCAGTCCGGGGGAGGGGCGGTTGGGAGACCACCTTGAGGAACCTTCGACCAACTCAAGAAATGTTAGGTTTGGCACAAGACAACAATGCTAAACTGTTGTTGCTATTGTTATTGTTGTTGTCATGCTTTCACGATTTATGCAGGAAATAATGTGCATGGAAGTTCTAATTCTGTACAAAAGCTAGCTCTTTTCCGTTTCTGAAGACAACAGCACATAAATGAACACTGAAAGCACATGATGACGGGCTGATCAGTTACAAAAATACAAACAACCCTTCCAGCACTCCTGTTTTTATTAGTTTGTGCAAGAAGACATTTGTCTCTGAATTTGCTACTAGTACATTTTTTTCAACAACAACAAAAGGCAAAAGTTACTCAGGAAATTTACCAATATTCTCTAAGACAAACAAACACTATCTCACAGCAGCTCATTTGATTGATTGATTGATTGATTGATTGATTGATTGATTGATTGATTGATTGATTGATTGATTGATTGATTGATTGATTGATTGATTGATTGCAGTTATATCCCACACATCTGACTGGGTGGCCACTCTGGGCAGCTCACTCATGGCAAGTTTGTTTGTGTTTTTTAAAGGTTGCTATTTACCTTGCAGGGGCAAATAAAACCACAATTTAAATCCATACTATGAAAGTAACAATAATAACCATATTGTGTCAAGTCAGTACTTTTTCATGTAGAGAATACTGAGTAATGGTTTGCCATGCCATTCTTCATTGGGCACAGAAGCTTACCAAGACTGGATCTACTCACAGGAGGCAGAGTGGGAAGTTACTAGCTCTGTAGCTGAATAACTCAAGTCTTGTATTTTACAACATTTTATAGAAATTGATACAGTAATCCCCCGCCATTTCGCAGTTCATGTACTGCAGTCCTGCTATATCGCGGGACCGCTGTACTACCCGGGCTCCAGCTGATTAGTGCTGGGGTGGGGGAGAAAAACTTTATTTCCCCACCCCAGTGCCAATAAGATGGAGCCCGGGATGTAGGGAAAGGAGGGGAAGGTTTAAAAAGCCCGGGCTTTTAAAACTTTTTCTCCCTTCCCCAAGCCCTGGGCTCCAGCTCAGTGGTGGGTCACATCCCCCAACGCCGCTTGCCCGGGCTGCTCCAAGAAGTCTCGGAGCAGCCCAAGTGAGTGGTGGTAGGGAATCTGATCGCGCCACTCAGCCCCCCACACACACACCTGAATCCCCATATTGTGGATTTTCAGTCATTGCGTGGCAGGTGGGTCCCTAACCCCTGCGATAGGTGGGGGGTTACTGTAGTAGGAAATGACCCAACAAATGCTACACCCAAAGTCAGTTGTCCTTTGAATTTTGCCCTTCTCTGAGTTTTGCAACCTAGCCCCACCGCTACATTTTTTTAAGCTTATCACTGAGAGAAAAGACATTGTGGAAAGATTACTTGCAGAAATGTGTGTGTTAGGGGAAAATGTGTTTGGCTTTTTCAATCAGACTTTGAAAACCAATTGCAAACAGGATCAGGAATGGGAGAGCACAAATCTCTGTTTGAAAAAATAGGAAGGCAGGAAATGGACAATATGCAAAGATGCATTAGTCCCAAGGAGAAGAATTTGCATCACTGTTAGGTATAAAACAGATATTTGTTCCAGTAAAAAAAAAGGTACATCATTCACAAGTTTCTTCATATCCGAGAGAGGAATAACATGGGATTTGAAAAAATCCAAAGGCAAACAAAACAGAAATTCACAAACGTTTCCATCCAGGCTTAGGTCTGTCTGTGCTGACGTCTAAGGTCAGTCGATGTGTATTCAACCATCTTAGTGCTGAACTAAGGTTCACCACCTCTGTTTTCTAAGAGTTGCTTCATCTTTAATGTCTATATAAAGGGCATATATTGCCCTTTCCAGTCTGTCTCCCCTGGATCTATCGAATTAACCAGTCCAATGGTGTATTTAGGAGAAATATCTTAATTTCTTTTTAAATTTCTTTCTTGTAAGGATTTGCCTAGGTTTTCATATTGCTTCCTGGTGGGATTGGAAAGGGCTTGAGGATGTTTTTAACTGAATGTTTGAGCAAGGAAAACTACAGATTATTTATATATAAAACATATGTACTGAATATCCAGTAATCACCAGAGTGTGCTGATGTTTTCTAAACTAACATGCCTTGGGTTCTCTTAGAAATATTAGATATTTATGGCTGATGTTTTAGACACAAAGTTTTGGACCAACGTTAAACACTGGCAAGTTAGAGAGAATTAAGTATGTCCTTAAATTTAAATTCCACAAGGTTTCAAGCCTGCCTCATGCCATCCTTTCCTTCAAAACTGTATTTTTCTGTGGCAAAGAAATGATTGTATTGTCCAAAGTGTTATGCCATAAATTGAACTACAATATCGCTAGTCAATCTCTTTATTATGTATAACAAGGCCGTCTTTCTTCTGTTTTTAAAACTGTCAGTGAACACTGCTAGCAATGAAGACAAAGGAGAGAAATATGCAATTAATTAGTCACTTCATAAATAGTGTTTCAAATTGTTCCATGAGAAAGGTGTTTTGGGACAATTTGGTTGAACTGCTATTTGCACATGAAAAAATACAAACTCCCCACCCCCACACAAAAAAGGTATACAAAAAGATGTTTTAGATGTATGGAATGGTACAGTAATAAAGAAAAAGGCATAGGGCTAATTATTTTAATACAATTTCTGCAAAAAAATTTAAAAAATCCAACAACCTGAAGACAGATGGTATGTGCGTAAATGTTGAGTTTTAATTATGCAATAGGAGAAACAAATGCAGTACAATGCAGCATATGACTTATTTTGAGAGCTGATGAATTCTGCATACTGGCATAAATAAAGTCTATTTTTGTAATTTATGTGACGACGCCAAAATGCCCACACTGCCACCACCAGGTTACTGGGCACTTATATATTAAAGAGGGAGTCAGACACCAATTTTTATGGTTTAAAAATAAAAATAAGCAAAGTTTATTGTAATACAGTCAGATGTTCAATGTTCTTGTTATACTATTGGCTGACATAAACAAGTGTTTTAATAAAATGCCAATAAAACAATTTCTCATTAAGAAAACAGTGTCTTATATTAACCAGACCCTAGCCAGTTACTGGACCTGACACCAGCTAACTGACTACCACTCCCTACTCACAACAAAGGTATCTCTATATATAGTCACTAGCCCCTCCCACAAGCTTGCTGATTGGCTAAGGTATACATATTAATATAAATTCATAACCATTTCCCTTTTTGTTACAGTTGCCATTTTTATATGTCATAAAGTTTCATCTGATTTATGGCATCCCTAATAAGGTTTTACAAGGTACCTTATATGTTCGTGGAGTGGTTTACCATTACCACTGCCTATCCCACCCTGTAAGTTTCCATGGCAGAATGGGGATTTGAACTTGAGTCTCCTGAGTTCCAGGCCAAGACTCTATCTAACATTGTCTCAGAACCTATTTTACTTCCATGATTAAGTTTAATCCCTAGTGGCTTGCCGAAACCAAAATAGTTTATGTTAAGAGACACATTCTGAAGTCTCGATCTTGATATACTCTTTCTATGTCAAGAGTATAGCAAATGTACGTCACAAACCACCCAGCCTAAAAAATATATAAGGACTGCTCATTCACTTGCAAATCATCCATAGCTTTCCCTTGTCCTTCCTTTCAAATTTCCATCATTGTGAAATAGCAACAAAAGCTTGAACATTTATCCATGCTTACAACCTAGGCTCAGTGCAATAGTCAAGAAGCCTGGTGCTTAGAATTGTCCCAGATGACCCCAGGAACTACAGTTCCCAACAATGAAAAAAAAGCTTACAGTGTTCCCATGCCTAATGAATGCCCAGCAGTGGTTTTTCTGATTACTGCTAGATGGAAAGTATCAGTTAGAAATGGAAGATACTGCCTGTAGTTACAAGGAGGACTAGCAATGCTCAAATAACTGAGAGATGAGACTGTAGAAATGCTGTAGAAATGTAGGCTCAGAATTTCCAAACCTTGGAAACGTATAATCTATATACGAATGCCAGACTTGGTCAGCGTCACTGTCAACTCTTTAGATTCTGTCCTTAGCTCAGGAATACTGTGTTGAATGCACATGGTTTCATTCTATCCCGTCCCTGGCACATTCCATTAACAGTATTTCAGGAGCAGACCATGCTTCAGAAATGTGGCTTGAGACCTTGGAGAGCAACTCTCATTCAGAGTATATAATGACAAGCTAACTGGACCCATGTTCTCATTAAATGGTGTCAATCAGCATTATGTCCATCAGATTTACACTCCTCAGTCTGAATGCTCTTTTTTTTTTTTTTTTTTTTTTGGCTCCAGTTATTTGTTGCCATTTCTTGAATGTCTGTGCTGAGGGATACACATGGAAAGTCAGATGAGAAGGCAGATCCTGCAGGCAGGTACAGAAGTAGATGCATCCTATGAAAAAGGACAGATGCTGCAGTCTTAAATGCATTTACCTAAGGCTAGGTCTCCGTGAATTGAGCGAGGTTTCTGTATGAGAAGACGTGCATAAGATTAAACTGTGAATCAGTTTAAGCTATGGATCATTTGGTCTTTTATATGTTTTGGTCTACAAACCCCACAGTCCTTGCTCTTGGGTTTGGCTGTGCTAGGTCAGGTTCGACTGATGGGAGCTGCTGCAAACCAAAATACCAAGAAGGCCATAAACTGGTTCCCCTAGTTCTGATCTGAGTTAGGTAAAAAGGTTTCCCACACACACACACGTGTGTGCTAGTCATGTCCGACTCTAGGGGGTGTTCATCTCTGTATTCAAGCCAAAAAGCCTGTGTTGTGCAAGCCCATGGCCACGTGGCCAGCATGGCTGCAAGGAAACACTGTTTTACCTTCCCGCTTCTTATGGTGGTACCTATTTATCTACAGTGGTACCGTGTATAAAGGAATTAATTCATTCCAAATGAAATTGTTAAGCAAGTTTTCCTTTATCCAAATTTTACATAGGAATGCATTGAAAACAGAGTAATCCCTAATTGAGACCATTTTTATGTTGTACAGATTTGCCCCATAGGCAATTCTGTTAAGCAAATTTCCCCTATCTCTGAAAATTTTTATGTTGTACAGATTTTATGTTATACAAACCGTTTGTTATACGAGGGTCCAATGTACTTGCATTTACATGCTTTTGAACTACCAGGTTGGCAGGAGAACTACTAGGTTAACATCCTGGAAAATTGTTCTGCCCTTGAGGGGATTCCACATTTGTCACTCAGTATTCTGCCCCATACAATATTCCTCTCTGGCTCCACTTCCTGAAGGATTTCTTTAGGGAGGCTGAGTCACAAGTCGAAGCCCTTCCGCAGTGATCCTCGCACCCCCTGACAGTATTAGCTTAAAATCAAAGAACTTCATGTCTTTCACTCTCCCTTTGAAGGAGTTCTAGTCATTTCCGATCTCGCCTGATTTTGGAAGCTAAGCAGGGTCGGCCCTGGTTAGTACTTGGATGGGAGACCACCAGGGAATACCAGGTGCTGTAGGCGCCTGGAGTAGGAAGTGGCAAACCATTCCAGTATTCCTGCCAAGAAAACTCCATGGACATGGGGTCACGAAGAGTCGGTCACGACTGTAACAACACCACACACACACACACACACACACACACACACACACACACACACACACACACACACACACACACACACACACACACACACACCATTTTGTTTGCTGGGAAAAGGCAAAGATTACTACTACAGATGGGCACCAACCACTGATTCAGCAGTTTGGCCCAGGTATTTTTACCATCACACCAGATATCTGGCAGTTCAGTGTCCTCCGATGAGTGCGCACTCAGAAGCAGGATCCTGTGTTTCCTGCCCCACCTTTCCTGGGCCCTGTTTCCAAGTTGGGGCTCCAAACCCACGAATGCCTGTTGCAGCAGTAAGCAAACTGCCAAACTGTGCCCATCTCTAATGAATATACTGGAATATTACTATCAACAGAGTTTGACCTCTCTTGTCGATTTCTATCCAATCCTTTCTAAAACTTGTATTCTTTCTGAAACTGAGACAGGATTTATCTTGAATTCTCCTCACTGAGCAGCATTATGATAGATAGATAGATAGATAGATAGATAGATAGATAGATAGATAGATAGATAGATAGATAGATAGATAGATAGATAGATAGATAGATAGATAGATAGATAGATAGATAGATAGATAGATAGTGTGCTCTTACATATATAGATATATATAGACCAGGATTTGTTTATTGGGAGTCCATAATGCATTGGCATCAAAATCAAACAGAATCCACTACTCCATGTTTCTGCATATCTTCCCTCCCTTGTCTTATCCCTGCAGAAAATGAGGCTGGCACACTGGGTTATTTGCTAACTTTTCTGTTATTTTATTTCCCTAATTAAAACAGCACATCTTCCTGGCAATCTTCTTTGGATTCCTTCTCTTCACTATAAACTAATTAATATAGCGCAACTGGTGGCAACTCATTAATGAACCATCTTGTCTGCATGATGCAACAGCTAAACACGAAGGAGGGGTGAACATCTCTCAAATAGAACTGTGGCCGTTCCCTCCACCTTCCCGACACAGCGGAAAGTGGGGTGTGGGTGTCACCAGCATCTTGTGCATAACAGGAACACGCTACAATGTGGTGTCTTCCTTTGCAAGTAATAACCATTGCTACAATTAGTCACCCCAAGGCCAGGTTGCTGGCATGAAAATCTAGCTTTAGTCTTTATTACACTCTTTATTCTTCACCATGTATCTGTGCTTGAGGAGAGTCCACATTCTTCAGTCAGTGAACTACACCACTTTTATATGAATTGCAAAAGAACAGAGGAGATGGGGGAGAAGTGCTCACACCCAAATCCGGTGTAGGGGCCCATTTGCACCCAAAATTTAAATCTATTGTTCTGAAAATTTGTAGATGTATATAACATCTGTGTTGTATTTCTTCTTCATGAAAGAGGTCCACAAAATGGGGAGAAGTAGGTAGGGTCCCCCCATTGGAAACTCCCAAAGGGTAAAGTACAGATGGCCATGAACCCTCCCCACCTCCCCGATTGGATCCCCCCACTCACTAGCCGGCATGTACTCCACTCCTCCTCCTCCTCTTTGGCTGTTAGACCAGTCTCTGGCAGGGGCAGGAGCTTCCATGCCTCACCTCCTTAACTGATTGTCACTCAGAAAAGGAGTCTGGTGATAGGAAACTCCTGCTGGGAAATGGTCTAAGAGCTGACGAGGAGTTCACTCTGCTTAGTGAGTCATTGCCGAGCCAGGTTGAAAGAAAGAGGCGACACACATTCCTCTTCCTCTAAGGGCCACAACTTTATTAACTACAGGTAGTTACTTATCAATGAACGGTAACTTTAGGAGGGCCTGAGCCGTAGCGCATCATCAAGATGGTAACAACAAATTGATTAGGTCCCGCTCCACCAATTTCCTGGGCCCGTTGAACTGCCGCAGTGAGGATGAGATCTTTTGGCATCAACGCTGATTAAAGGTTGGCAGCCCTCCTAGGGTTTTGGGTTATTATTATTATTTGCTCTCTAACTAAATCCTATTGGGTTAAAGGCTGCCGAAGACGTGAAGATGTAATTAGATTCGGGACCTAAATGGTTAACCTTTTAGAACACCTACAACACCCACCGCCAATATGTGAATGGTGGGATGGGCTCGAGGCCAATCAGAGAAGTGGTCAAAAATTCCCATCCGGCCCCGGCGACCAGCAAAGCATCACCAGCACATCGTAAACAGTGGCGGGAGGGCGGAAAACTGTCGTTTGCGGAGGCGGGCTGGGGAGCGCGCCAGGACTGGGCGCGCTCCCCTGCCGTATGGCTTAGCGGATGAGTCATTGCCCCTGCTGAAACAGCCATTGTTTGGGGGCAGGGAAAGGGAATGTGCGGCACCTCTGGTGCTGTGTATACAAACCAGCATGAACCTCCCAACTGAGCTTCGTGCCCATCTCTAGCATAAAGCCTGCTGGTATATGATGCTCTCTACATCTACTCATTTGAAACCTGAAAAGCTTGATCCTGTTAGAAAGGACAGCCAACCTTGAAACGTTTGTCTAATCCTGCCAAGTGTTATTTTTAAATCCTTTTTTAAAAAAACAACAATCAGAATTTAAAATAGCATAGCACAAAACCTGCAAAATCTATTTTTCTGCCCTTTGGAAGGCATGGGTCTTTGACAACGCAGAGGCCCTGGACCAATGTGACATTGGCAGTAGCTCCAAAATTTTCAGTATCACCAGACTGCAACCTTCTCTGATGTCAAAATCATGCTTTAAAAGATGCATTAGCCCTCCAGAGCAGATTGCAGCAAGAAATGTTACATCCACATGTACACTGACTCTGGATTCCACTGTTGTGGAAACAGAAGTTGGATACAGCTGTAGGCATGAACCCCTATGGTTATATGGTGACCTTAAGTAATACAGTAGGACCCTGGTATCTGCTGGGGATTGGTTCCAGACCTCCCCATGGATAATGAAAACCGTGGATAACAGTGAACACCAAAAATCCCCAAAACTGCTGTTTTTGTGACAGTATGTTGCTTTATGGATGCTGTTTTGCAACAGTAGCTTCCTTTACATCTACTGTTTGTGACAGTAGCTTGCTTTATGGCTGCTATTTTACAACAGTAGCTTGCTTTACAGCTGCTGTTTGTGACGGTATCTTGCTTTCTGGCTGCTGAATTATTTATTGATTTTTTTTTTCATCTGCCAACTGTGGATAACTGTGGATAACGGAATCAGCGGATAACGAATCCGTGGATACGGGGGTCCTACTGTAGTCAATAGTCACTAAAACCTTCAGTGCATGGGTTGTATTCTGAGATTCAAAATGAAACAGTGCATATCCATCATAAAGTTGCCTGCAGCTGCTGCAGTAGGCCTCAATGGTGCATGAAACCCTCTAACACCCTTTGAGCCACTACTGAGGACCTCACCAAAGGAGCAAAGGCATTCCTTTTGCAACAAGACTGAAGAATGTACATTGGTAGATTCCATCTAAATTTGACAAAAATGCAAATGGAGAGTGAGTTTCTTCCACAGGCCTGAGGCCCACACATACCACCAACATCCAGAGTCCTTGGAGGGCTGCATACGATAGCACAGACGCTCACGTTTAAATCGTCTTCGATACTTGGTTTTGAGCTTTTCCCAGCTGCAAAAGTTAATATGCATCTCAGGCAATAATGTTCTTACACATATTTGAAGTGCATTTAATCATTTATTTACTGGCAAGCTCTTCACTTTAATTGGTTCTTTCTTGTCATTTTCTTTTCTTACAAGTTTCCCCCAGAGAGAATGTTCTTCCACTTCTCTAAGCTGAGCTCAGCTGCTTTCTGCATCAGACCTACTTTTATAGGGCTCTCTTTTATGTTCTGTAACTGACGTTGTTGTTTTTCTTTCCAAGTCGTACAATTAGTATTAGTCCATTTCCCTTCGCAGTATCTCTTTTCGCTCGACAGTGTATCTTCCCACCCTCTGACTGTTTTGAAAGGCTTCAACATGAAGTCACACCAAATCATCAATTAAGAGTAAATATTGAGTCAGCCTGTTATCTTGAACTCTTAATTGAGTTTTTCCACAATTGTTTTGAAAGCTTCCAGTTAAAGATCGGCAGCTGGTTGGACCAAGATAATGGGTAGATAGGAAGAACACTAAGAATTAACTGGTTACAAATAAATAGTTATCATTAGAGATGGGTGTTTCATTTCGGAAGTGTTCCACGGGAGCCCAGCTGGCAATTGGACCAAGTCATATGCTAGGCACCAGGCAGGAACAGCAGAGAAGCAGCCCTTGCCTTTGGTCAGTTAGCTGACTGAAAGACTGATAGGCTTCTGGCTAGAGATGGGCACAAAGCCATCATGCTGTGGCTTGGCAGTTTGGCTGTACAATGTTGTGTAAGATTTGCCTGCTTCTGAGTGGGCACCCAGCAAAGGAGGCAGGGCTGGGAAGCCGGAGCACCCACCAAAGAAGCTGTGGGGCTGAAGGGTCAAATCAGGCTGAAACATGGAATAGTAGTTTGTGCCTATCTATTTTTATTATCACCCTGTTTCCCCCAAATAAGACAGTGCCTTATATTAATTTTTGCTCCCAAAGATGCGCTAGGTCTTATTTTCAGCAGATGTCTTTTTTCCATGATCATTTTAAGTGATTCTCCCTTCCCCCCTCCCTTGTGCCAGTGGACACCTTCACCAGACATCCCCCCCACCCGTTTATCAGACATTTCCCCCCTACCTCAGTCACCCCATGTGTGTCCACACAATGTGCCCGAATCTTGCCCCGCGTGACTCCGTCAGGGCAGAGCAAGCAGCAGGCAGCAGCTTGTCCTGGCGGTGGTGCGGGCTCAATGATTAAAAGAGACCTCGCACTTCCTGTCTGCTCTGGCTGCGCTGCGGCCAACAGTGAGCTGCATGGCAGCGCCCGCTGCTACAGTCCAGAGTCCAGAGTTATGGTAGCTTCAGAGGGCCTTATTATCAGGGAGGCCTTAATGTTCAGGGGAGGTCTTATTATCGGGGAAGTCTTATTTTCGGGGGGATGCGTTGTATTTCAGCAAGAGGCAAAACTGTAAGTAGGTCTTATTTTGGGGGGATGTCTTACTTTTGGGGAAACAGGGGTATTTTATTATTATTATTATTATTATTATTATTATTATTATTATTATTATTATTATTATTATTATTATTATTATTATTATTCAATGTACACCTTGTTTCTTCACACTCCAATTACAGTGGCACCTTGTATAAAGGAATTAATTTGTTCCAAATGAAAGTATGTTAAGCAAAATTTCCTTTATACAAATTCCCATAGGAATACATTGAAAATTGAGTAATCCCATTTTTATGTTGTAAGGATTTTCCCCATAGGCGGTTATGTTAAGCAAATTTCCCCTATCTCCAGAATTTTTATGTTGTACAGATTTTATGTTATACAAGCTGTTTGTTATACAAGGGTCCACTGTACTTCTGCAGTTGACTATTCAAAATGTGAGAGAAACAAGAATAAAGGTGTGTGGGTGTAATTTCTAATTTAATTACCTTTTGATATCTGAACTTGTTTGTGTTTTAATGGTATTTTTGTCATTCTTGCTGGGAGCTGCCTTCTATTTTGAGAAGAAAGATGGAGTATTAATGCAATCACTAAAATAAACTCTCTGAAGAAGGGTTTTCTAACATTAGGCCTGCGGGCTGAAGTATTCTAGATTCTATAGAAATCGACTCGGTCTTTGTACTGCATGAGGAAATGAGCAGCTTGACTGTATGCTGACAGATTTGTTATGCTTTGTTGTGTTTGTTGCAGGAAAAAAAGATATCTGTAAAACTGAAATTAAAAGAGAAGTGCTTGTTAATTGAATGATATTCCTTAGTAAGCTGAAGTAGAAGTACATATGGTGGATCTCAGATGCTTGAAGGATTTGAACTTTCGTATAAGAAATCACACGTATGGCACCGCTTAATGAGCAGGTATTAGGGGTGGGCACGAACTGGGGGGAAATGTGTTTCCTCTTGTTTTGTTGCATTCTCCCCTGATTTGTTTCATTTCATTAGAAATGAGGTTTTTTAAAAAAATGGTTTGAAACAAAACAGTAACAAACCAATTTGTTACTCTATGAAACAAGTTCTCCCCAGTCAGATTGATCAAGACCCTTAAACACACTTGGCTGACGTCGCTGGTGGGGGTGGAGAAATTATCCCCAAAACACTACCAACTGGGACCTCACAGCTCCAAGGCAGTTCCCAAAGCTGTGAGCTTCCAGCCTCAGAAACCACCTATCCATTGACCCAGTTCCCACACAAACCTACTAGCAATGTGAACAAATTTTCTCAAAACAAAGATAAGAAATGACTGAGGCAAGTGGCTAGTTAACCTGCAAATTACAAATTCAACCACAGATTGACCAATTATGACTAAATGAATCTACATTGCAAAATACCCACCCCAAATACATACCTTTGTACCCCACCAAGTTTTGTAAGGAAGAGGCAAAAGCACTCCCAGAATATATGTACTGTATTGTTTTAGGTACAGTAAAGGGATGGGCGTTTCGTTTCGGAACTGTTAGGTTACAAAATGAACCACGCGAGCCTAGGAGGTCCTTGGAACTGGCTGATACATGTAGATCCAATTGCTTTACCTTTCTTTGTCTCGTGCAGGGTTAAAATCCAATGAGGAAGCACACTGTGATGTCATCTTTCCTGCTTCATGCTGCTGGCCAATCAGAGAGGGAGGTGGGATGATGTCTGTCCCTGCACAGCTCCTGATTGGCCAGCATCACAGATCTAGAACAGATGACATCGCAGCATGCTTCTTCATTGGATTTTAACCCTGCGCGAGACACAGAAAGGTAAAGCAATTGGATCTGCATGTATCAGCCAGTTCTGAGGACCACCTGGGCTCACGTGGTTCATTTTATAAACTACTGGTTCCGAAACGAAATGCCCATCCCTAATACTGTAGCATCCCCCACTCCTGCTGAAATCCCATTCAGCCCTGAAGCAACCTGTCAAGCTTGCACTAAACTCAGGAAAGATGGGTGCTGGAATTCCAAAAGGATAGAGGCATGGGGTGGAATATCCATGTGCCCATATCCTGCCCCGTATGCTTATTGCAGTGAATTTACAGTGCACCACATCCTCCCCACTAAGGTTCTGTAGAAGCCTAAGGTGCTCAACCATTTTCATCTCCACAGTCTCAAGTCTTGGATGTGTACCCCACATCTTAGAGAACTCATGCCCGTAGCTTTAACAGGCTGGACTTATTTATTTATTTATTTATTTATATAGCTTGTATGCCGCCCACTACCCAAAGGTCTCTGAGCAGCTCACAATCAAAATGGACAATTATGGACTTGTCAAGTACCAGAACCCTACCTGTAGAAGACCCTTCTTCAGAGAGTTTAGGCCTGCTAAATAAACCCTTTGGTCTTTATTCTTTGGGCTAACTAAGAAGTCTAAAGATGGGCCAGCTTGTCAGCTTCACTCCCCCCTCCCCCGCACGCACACATTCAAATTTGGGGCATTTTAATAAATTCTGATAAAAAAACAAACCAGAAGTAAATTCTCAACAGGAAGATTGATCTGTTTCCCTGTTTCCCACTCTTAGATATTAGAATTATTAATCATTTCTCATCAAAAGAAACCTGAAACTGAATTCTCAACTGTTTCTTTTAAAGACAATATTGTTCAAAATGCTTTCAACATTAAATGCTGCTACCTCTTTTCTGGCAATTTCTGATTTTATGGTAGCAAGTATGGGCTACATTTTACATAATTCTATATACTTTGATTGGCCAGAATCCTATTGGATATTTAAGTATTCTGGGGAAAACGCAATGGCACAAATCATAACAGCAAAGTGGCCATGTGTTAATGACTCTGCTTGTTGGTGCACAATGAGGAACACAAGCAGTGACTGATTAAGCAGGAGCAATTTGCCACTGGGATTTATGCAATTTAAAACATATATTTTGAGATAAAATAATGATTTAACTTTGCTTTAAAGTGTACATTTGTAGGTCCTCTGACAGGTTGGGAGATATTGGCATGAAATGTGTTGACTGTGCCCCTAAGTTGAGATTGTAACAGCGTGATCTAGCACAGTGGTTCTCTACCTGTGGGTCTTTCATTTCTGAATGGGTCCAGTTCTGAAACGAAGCACAGCAGCACAGGTGCTGTTCGGAAGTTGGAGCCACCCTCTGAAACAAAATCACCTATTGATTTACCTTGCCTTACCTCATGCAGGGCACACCTCCAACCTGGAAGTAGCCTCTGATGCATCATTGTTCCTTTTCCCTGGCGCTAGCCAATTGGGAGCTGACAAAGACATGCACCGTCCTGCTTCCCTGTCTGATTGGCCAGCGTCAGGGAGAAGGAATGAGGGAGTGTCAGAGGCTGCTTCTTGATTGGAGGTACACCCCGTGTGAGATAAGGCAAAGTAAGTCAATGGGTGATTTCATTTCGGAGGGTGGCTTCAACTTCCGAACAGCACCTGTGCCGCCATGCTTCGTTTCAGAACTGGACCCATTCCAAAATGAAAGGCCCATGCCTAGTAAGATGTATTGATCCCCTGGATAATAGGGGCACTGTACGCTGCTTTGTTACTGTGCTTGATGATGTATACAATCTGCATTTTAGCCATAACAATAAAATTTTAAAAAACCTGTAGAATTTTTATTTTATTTTATTTTATTTTATTTTATTTTATTTTATTTTTTTTTATTTTGATTCTTAGCATATCCCCATACTACCAAGCAGCAGAATGTGCCACATTCGTTCTTTTTCTTTCTTTCTTTCACTTGTGTCATAATTAAGAGCTTCTCTGGGTGTCCACATGTCCATGGCCAAAAAAGTCCCCATGAGAAGATAGCTCTTAAGAGGTCTTCCCCTGAGTTTTAATCAAATCACGGGAAGGGAAAGGATGAGGAAAAAGGTAATTCTGCAATAAAAGGCAGGAAAAGTCTATGGCCTCTTCAACCATTCCTTAGCACCAAATTAGATCAAAATAATTAAATAATGCATAAAAATCCATCATAACATGGACAAATATGCTTCTTAAAATACATATATTGCACAAAATTGCACCAGTGATGGCAGGTCTGCAAAATAAGAAGTACATACCTTTTGTTTTTTGGAAAGCAGTTTGATGTGGGAAATGGAATAACATGAACTCAAAGAAATGGGAAAACCAAAATGGACAGATGCTTTTCATTCCTTCTGGTTCCCATTTGCAACATTTTATCCTGTCAGGTACTAACCAGGTCTGTTCACTGTTAGTCTTTGAAACCCTACTGGGAAGGCCTGCCCAATTATCATGCTAATGAATACAGACCTCCTATGCACTTGACTAGAATGACACACAGAGAGAGACTAATGAATATTAATAGCAGGAGAATGTTCACATGCATTTGAAGTGGAATGAAATGGGCATTATCAAAGAGTAGTGTCTAAACAATGGTCTGTTTTGTCTTCAACTCAAAGGAAAGACCCTCAATTTTCAATGGATTTGGATTTAATTCCAATGGTTTGTTCATAACTAAGACTTATTCATGAGCAGCAAACCACCCCTAATGTCAGCTAAAGTACTAACACAGACTTTCAAAGGTAACTGACAGTTCTGAACAGCATCTGTACAACTGTGCTTCATTTCGGAACCAGACCCTTTCAGAAACGAAAGGTCCATGCCTACATCTTACTCCATGTTGCCCCTTAAGAACCCTTCTAAAGGGTTCTGAGAAGGTGGCATTAAAACGTGAACATGGGGTCAGGCCCACAAGAATGGCGCAGGCATGCTCACTAAGGGTGACCATACCCAGGGAGGCATGGAAATCGCTAACCCATAGCCATGCCTTCTCTGTGGTGGGCCCTACACTGTGGAACCAACTACCTAGTGAGCTGCGCCTAGCAGAGTCCCTGCCTGCCTTTAAAAAGGCCTGAAAACCCACCTCTTTAAAGAGGCATATGGCAACCTTTTTGTTTATTATTTTTTTCCTTCGTCTTTTTGCCGCCCGTGTCATCTGCTGCGGAGGGTATTGTCCCTCCTGCTTTATTATTACCTGTTTTTTTGTCTTTTGCTGCTTTGTTTTAATTGTAAACCACCCAGAGTTCCGTCCGGAAGATGGGCGGTATAGAAATATAACAAATAAATAAATAAATAATAAATATTTCATGAGGCAGTGAAACATTGCAGGACTTGTAGGGTAGATTAAATGAGGGGATTAGCTTCCTTCCCCTTCCCTTGACATACTTACAACACTGTTTTCCTTCACACTTGCCGCCAAAACAGACCTATATTATAAGCATCCGTACACTCCAGACAGAATTATCTATAAGGACCCTCCAGATTGTTACACTTAGAAGTCGAGGGGAAAGATACAGAACAATGAAGAGCAATGGGGCCTAACCCCAAATTTCTTAGAAAATATTTTTTTCTGAGGACTTTTCAGAGTTTTCCTTTTCCATAACTCATGGAATTAAAAGGTTTAATCCTCTGCAGAATTGTCCAGGTCCACAACTAAGGTCACCACCTGGGGCAAACATGGATTCTGCCCCCACCACCAAAGCAGGGTTGGGGTGCAGAGTGGTACAAAGTAAAAAATACTATTTAGTCAATTTGGCACACACCCACGAATATGACACTCAGGAAACATGGTAGGTAGGTAGGTAGGTAGGTAGGTAGGTAGGTAGGTAGGTAGGTAGGTAGGTTGGTTGGTTGGTTGGGGTTGGTTCATGTGGGTCGGGGGGCATGGGATGTCTGCTTTTGTACCTGCCTTGTAGCTAATGGTTCTAAAAGCCCTAGGATGGCACAATGCAAAGAAAGCAAAATGGTGGTCATATGGACAGTAGCACATTTCCTGTTCTTACCATTACAATAGTATTGTAAGTAGAGATGGGCATGAAATGAACTTTTTTTCGTTTCCGTTATTATTCATTATTCATTTTGTTACAAAACAAAACGAATAACAAAAATTGTGGTGGAATTGGAACAAACCAAACAGAACCACAAAAATTAGGTTCGTTACGTTTCGTTTTCGTTAATGGCAATGTGCAATAAAATGAGCTGTTTTAAAATGTTAAAAAATGTCCTGAATATCTGTAAAAACCCAGCAATAATTATTTATTCTGCCTGATAATACCTACCAGGGGGGTTGGGGTCCTTAAAACGTGCATTTATGTCTTTTCTCAGATTGCTGTATTTTTTTCCTTTAAGGGGAACTAGGGGATTTCTACCCAAAATGGCTCCCAGATACCTAATATTGATTTCTTGGGTATTAAAAAGCCCTGGACATCCATAAAAATGCAGCAATAATTATTTGAAATTATTACCTACCGGGGGTTAGGGTCCTTAAAATGTTTGTTTTTGTCTTCTCCCATTGCGATGTATTTTTCTTTTCCCTTTAAGGATGACAAAATGGATGTTGCCATCACCAGCCACAAAATGGAGGCAAGCCATGTGATGGGATCATGTAAATTCTTGGACTACTTCAACCAATAGCATGCCCAGGTTGCAGACTGGGCAGGTCTGGCAGCCACTGAGGGCATAAAAAGTTCTGGCAGCCCCTGTCCTCCTTGCAGTCTGTGGTGGGAGTTAGGGTGGGATTGCTGTCTCTGCTGCTCGTTATTTTCACTTTAGGCCAGCCAGGCAGGTGTGTGTCTCTGTGTTCCTGCCGGCTGCAGCCTGGCTCTTAGGGGAGAGAAAGAAGAGATTTCTCTCTAACTTCAGTCGTGCAGCCTCCCTGTGAGCGTGTGCGTACCTCTCGGTGAGTACCCTCCCCTGCCCTGCAGTACAGTCACTCTGCAGCTGCCTTGCACCCTGGGCAATGCCCGCCGCTGCCTTTGCAGCCTCCCTGCATACCTAGTCTATACTGTGTCTCTGCCAGCATCATTTTTTTAGTGTTTTTCTCTCTGGTCTGGGGCTTTGGGGGACGACCACGCACGGAAATGCTTTAAAAATTGTGCAAAAGGCGGGTAAAAACGAAAAATGAATAACGAATAACAAAAACAATTTTCCCCAAAAAATTCACAAAAAATGAAAACAAACCGAAACGGACCCTTCAACGAAAAATGAAAAACCAAAACGCCATTTTTTCAATTCGTGCCCATCTCTAATTGTAAGAAGTGAGGGAGAACATTTTTAACATAGGAGGGGGGGAAGAGCTATGCTTCCACCTATGCTAAAGGAGGAATCTCACCTCTGAGAAGTTACCAGGGAATTTCATCTTGCAGAAATTCAGTGAAACTGCCCTCCCAGTCTCCCCCCCCCTTAAAATAGGGTGGCAAACTAAAAATACCATTTTTGTACAGACACATTATTTCAGAGTGTGCTGAGGGCATGTCTCATCAATGGCATTGTACCTGAGCATGTCAGTACCTCACTCAGCTATAATTTGTCACCTGTCTTGCTGGCTTTGCTGGAGGGGGCAGGGGCACATGTACATAACTCTTCAAGTTAGGAGGTTTAGACTCTTTTTGTTCACCTTGTATAGAAGAGAAGCACCCCATGGACAGAAAAAGTGTACATTGAGAGGACATGTTGAACAAAATGTCTATGTATAGAAGGGTTTTCTGGGCCAGAAAATAAGGTTTGAAATAATATCCCTTTCCTTTCAACACATGCTGGCAATCAGCGTTTGCCTCTGGTACAAATATGGAAAGCTTGTCAAACAATCAACATGTGGCTTTATTGTCCATTGTGTTTCCAATGCCTTGCACAGAGCTAGGTGAAGAAATCAATTAATAGATTCAGATTCCCCAGCTATCTGAAGTGGGGAATGTCGGGTTCTCCACATGTCTTCACCTTCAGCCTCATCACTCCCAGCTAGCAAAGACAAAATGGTTGCAATCGAAAACGTAGTGGGAAGCCTGCAATTTCCCCAATCAGCCATGTCTATTTCACTTCTTGAATTTACTGTATCTGCTTCTTTACTGTTTCTCCCTCTCTCCTTCCACCTCCACCAGCCGGTTGTATTGAATGCTCAAGGATAGCAGATCCAGTGGTTTTATTGTACTGTCGTATTATTATGTTTTGAAATACATTGTTTTCTTCTGTTGTGAGTTGGCAGGGTCCCTTACAAGGAGACAGGAGGCATATAAATAAATACTTACTTACTTACTTACTTACTTACTTACTTACATTTTTATTCCACCCATCTGTCTGAAAGGCTATTCTGGGTGGTTTAATAAATAAATAAATAAGTGTGTGTGTGTGTGTGTGTGTGTGTGTGTGTGTGTGTGTGTGTGTGTGTGTGTGTGTGTGTGTGTGTGTGTGTGTGTTTATTTATTGCATTTTTATTCCTCCCATCTGGTTGAAATGCCATTTTGGGTGGCTAAACAGACAGACAGACAGACATTTCCTGAATGTGGGTCCTTCAGATTTTTTTGAGTTGAAGTGTTCTGTGAGTGATATCCAAGCATGCATTTCACCCGGGCAGTGTGGGTGGGTGATGGGTCTCTCTAGATGATTTTTTTCAATAACTCCAATCATCCCTCACCACTGCATAATCTAACTGAAGCTGATAATTCAGCATCCTCAGGATGGTCTTGTAAGTTCCCATTTCTGCCCAATGGGACTTGTGTCATATTGAGGGGGCAATACTATGAACTGGTGGTAATAATTAGCCCTCAAAGTCAATGGGTGGTGGTGGTGGGGAGCCTTTAGCAATCTAAAATACTTGGACCCCCATTTAGGGGGTCCGTTTTGGTTCATTTTTGTTTTTCATGAATTTTTTTGCAAAAAAATCGTTTTCATTTCGTTATGTAACAAAACAAAAAACTAAAATGAAAATGAAAAATTGCTGTTTCGTTAGCATTCATTACAGTTCAATGTATTTGCCGCAACGAGAACAAAACGCATGACAAAATTTCTGTTGCTTCGCTTCATTTCGTTTCATTTTGGAGACATCGCTCAGCGATTGCTGTTTCCCGTTAGCATTCATTACAAGTTCCGGAGGATGATGTGGACCCGGGCTTTCTCAGTGGCGGCCCCTAGCCTCTGGAATTCCATCCCCAGTGAAGTGCGCTCTGCAGAGTCCCTGCTGGCCTTCCGGAAGGCGTTAAAGACCTTTTTTCCGGGAGGCCTTTGCTTCGATCTTTAACTGTTTTTTTTTTTCCGCCATCAGTCACTGAGGTGCCATTAGGTTTTAACTTTGCTTAGTGTTATTTTTATTGGTTTTATTTTTGGTTTTTTTTTTTGTAATTTATGGCTAAACAAAAAAACTTAGAGTATATATTGTAGATAAGCAAAATGAAAAATAAATAAATAAATAAATAAAATCATTTTTTGTTTCATTACGTAACGAAACGAAAAAAAAAACCATCTCTATCTCTACTTGGAGCTTTAAAAGAGGCATTTCGTTTCTGACACATTGACATTTCAGAAACATCCTCTGAGAAATCATAACTGCTAATATTCATGACATCCCCCCTTTTTTTCTATTCTAGAGAATGCAATTTAGACAGGACATGTGCAATTGATCTTAAGCAGCTGAGTCCGACATCTACAGCGATTTCATTTTTAAAAGACAAAAATCTAGATTTTTCAAGAAACCAGTAGCATTCTTTCAGAAGCAATGAATTCCTAGCACTGCTGTACTATTACTAGGGGTGAGGATAATAAAAAAATAATAAACATCCCTCTACCTTATCACTGTTAGAAATGTTTAATTCTGGGAAAGCTGTAGCCAGAAATCCAGGCGAGGTGCCCTTCAAAGGGGGTGAAGATGGATTCAAGGGCACGTGAAATAGAAAACCAAGGAGACGAAGTCTGACTTTGATACTTGCTTAGTGTGATAGAGTAATTTACTTGCCATATAGATCTCTCAGTGCAAGGGGAAAGGATGAAGGGAAGAGAAGGAAGCAGTAATGTGTCACCTTATCGAAATAATGTACCTGTCATTCCTGAAATACTCTTTAAACTATGATCTATGTTCTGAGCCAAAGGGAGAAAAATAAATACATTTTTGCCCTAAGGAAAGCAGATTGTTTCAAACAGAAAGGGTTACAATCGACCCGTATTTATTGGCTGAAGACGGCTGGGGAAGAGCAATGAAATCCAGTTGACTCGACTTGCATGATGCCTTTCTGTGTAGACTTGGATACTTACAATCGATATGCACATTGCACTTTGGAAAGTGTCATGCATGTCATTTAGTTCACAGGATGATTTATAGGTGAGATTTTCCCTTTGGCTCACAGCTGGTAGTGATCACAGATTAATCCTCTGAGAGGGAACAAAAAATGGATTGTAAAAAAATATATCGCTGCTAAGTGGGAGTATTAAGGAGCAGAATCTTAGTAGGCAAGAGGAAACGGGCAATGAACAACGTGGTTGGAGAGACAGATCAGAGATGAGTGGCTTGTTGTTGGATTGCTGAGGCTGTTCCTATGATGTCTTGTTGACCGTGCTAGAACTGATGGGCGTTGGAGGATGAGTTCCTTCTGTTTCAAAGAGGCAATGTTGGTGAATTCTTCCAGTACTGAACTGAGAAACTTTTTCTCCCCATTTACCTTGGTCCAAGTTCAATAAGTACTTCCACCCTCAATGTGGAGAGGGCTATGGTGTAGCTGCCTGCCGTGTTTACATAGGAAACATCTACAAAATGTCTAAAAAGGAGAGGCACCCTCATTTTAAAAGGAGGGACCTTGCCTGCTGGAGGGAAGGAGACTAGGTGGGAGACCAATGTAACCTCATGTGAGTGGAAGGACTGTAGTCTGAATCAGCCACATAAAACCACTTCTTTCATGTCCTCCTTAAGTGTGTCATAGTGGGTGGTTGAAAAGGAGGGTCTGTGCTGAAGATCTCAAATGCCAGGGCAAATTCTATGGAAACAAGCTATGGGAGTGGGAACACATTTGCAAAATTTGCAAAATTCTTAGAAAATGAATTGAGATAAGATTATTTCCATCCATAGTTGCAAGTCAGAAATGCCCAGAGGGCTAACTTGTGTTTGCCCACTTGTGTAGTTCATAGCATCTCTTTTAACAGCAGAGGATGGGAAGGTAGGGGAACTGCCACTATAACACATGCCTAATTCACCAATTGAAGAAGAAAAACTTTATTTATTTATTTATTTATTTATTTATTTATTTATTTATTTATTTATTTATTTATTTATTTATTTATTTATTTTCCACAGGATAACAAAATAGACATATATAATAATAAACATATCATTGAGTAATAAAAGGAGCAAAACAGTTGAAGAGACTGTATTAATAAGAAAGGAAGGCATTTGTAAATGATAAAATGGTCAAGAATAAAATTACAATAATTAGCATAACTATCCAAGCCTTTAAAACCTACTGCTAACTTTGTGTGTGTGTGTGTGTGTGTGTGTGTGTGTGTGTGTGTGCAGTGAGTAATAACTGTCCAGCCCAATATGTTGTCCCTTCTTATAAGCAAATCTGGTGCTGATGTGTTCATAGGGAGAAGCAGTGGCCTGTATCCTATCAATGTCCATTATCCATGTAAGATTTGTATAGTCATCTTCAGAGATGGGCACGAAGCTTGATTCAGAATTTTGCACCGGTTTGTATTCATGGCACCACAGGCGCTACATGTTCCTACCCCTGTGTTCCTGGCAATGCACACCCCTCCCCTACCACTCTTAAGCTACAGAAGGAGCATGGGCTTTGCTGGCCGATCACCTACTCAGACAAGAATGCAGGACAGGCAATCCCATGCTCCTGCCGGGGACTCGAAAAACAGGTGAAGCAGAGGATAGGAGAGCACTCCGGCTGATGAGTGAGGAAGGAGGGGGGAAAGGGCACCAATCCCCTCTCTAGTCACATGCTCATTGTGCAGCCAAGATGTGCCACAATGCACCATCACCTAGCCACAACCTGCAATCGAAAACCTACATGAACATCAATAGGATTCTGGTTAGGGTAGGAGTCATCATGAGACCACTGCCCAGACTGTTTTCACAGGCAACAAATTCTTATGGTTAAAGCAAAGCAAAGCAAAGCAAAGCAAAGTGTTCTGCTTATATACCACCCCATATGCCTTCAAGTAGTCTCTGGGTGGTTTACAGTTTGAATTACAGCATGCAGGCTACACATTGTCTATCCCCCAGCAAGCTGGGTACTCATTTTACTGACCTGGGAAGGATGGAAGAATCAACCATGATCCTGCTACCTGGGATTGAACCCCAAGTCGTGAGTACAGTTTTATCTGCAGTTGCAGGCATTTAACCACTGCACCACAGGGCTCTTATCTGGCCTTGAATACAGTAATCATTCATCCATTAGGGGAAATGGAGTTCCGCCCACTTTAGGTTCAAGCTGTGTCCAGATAACCCCTTCTTACCGCTTCCTGAAGTTTTAAAAAATATAACCTAACTAAGGTCTTTGGTTGCTTGCCTGCCTGACTTTGTGTGCATTTTTGTAAGTATGAAAAGATTTGTGTGTGTGTGAGAGAGAGGGGGAGAGAGAAAAAACTCCCATTTTTACCCTGGTGACAGCCATCACTGGTTGCTATGCGTTCTCCCTCACCAACTGCAAAGCCCCCCCTCCTTGGCAGTGTTTTCAAAATAACTCTATTTTGCTTTCTTTGCCCCCTGTGCTTTATTTTGGTCAAGACTGCAACAGGACTGCAAAACCATAATGAAGTGAGCACTTGCCGGGGAATGTTGAGGAACAGGTGTGATCTGTTTCATGGCTGGCCCAACAATTTCATCAATAAGTGTGCTGCTGATGGAGGGTGGAAAGACTGGCAGGCAAGGCCCACCTTATTTATTCTGGGCTTGCCTAACGTCTTGCCAGGAGAAGATTGCTTTGGTTTTTGAGACAGCCAAGGCACTCAGCCTCACTCTAAATTGTGCATATGCTGAAAGCTGATTTTGGGTGCATTGCAAGGCCTGCTTGATTCCTTGCTCTCCAAAACAGAAATACTGCAGAGTTGAGTTTTAGATTACATGCCTGGCTGCCTGAGGTCACATCTCTACAGTTACACATTTGACTACATCCCTTCTCATCTCCCAACTGACAGTCATATTTATTTATTTATTTATTTATTTATTTATTTATTTATTTATTTATTTATTTAACTTATATGCCGCCCACTACCCAAAGGTCTCTGGGCGGCTTACAATCCAAAGAATAAAACAATTTAGAATAGTTAAGAGTAAAATATCAATAAATCATCAATAAAAACCTTACACTAAAATCATTATTCTAAAATTGTCATCAGCGGACCCACAATCTATATTATATCAATTAAAAACCTTCTGGAACAGGAAGGTTTTTACCTGGCGCCGGAATGTAATCAGTGTTGGCGCCAGGTGGATCTCGATCGGGAGGGCATTCCATAACTTGGGAGCAGCTGCCGAGAAGGCCCTGTGTCTACAGGCCATCCCTCTCACCTCCTTGAGGGATGGCTCTTTCAAAAGGGCCCCCTGGCTAGATCTTAATTGCCGGGTAGGTTCGTATATTGCCATAACCCAGGAAATTTGGAAGATATCAGGCATGTTCAGAAGTCCTTAGGCCTGAATCTCAATTTTGTGCCTGACTAGTGTTTGCTAACAAGTCCTGAGTACTAAGGCCCTATTAAAAGCAAGCCTTTTCCTCCAGAAAAAAAGGAGATGATGGGTTTTGACTTGCAAATTGAGTCCAGGTCATTGGGACAATAGCAGCAGCAGCAGCAGCAGCAGCAACAACAAGAACAACAACAACAACAACAACAACAACAACAACGTGAAGTCTGAATCAAGTTGCTGCTGTGACGTAAGTCCAACTTGACAGCTGGAGTCCTGAAACATTGAGTCCCTAGAAGACACCAGATCAAGGAAGGACAGTTCAAGACGTAATGTTTCCAGTGATATCTGTGTTCCCCTTTGCCTGCTAACTGCTCAGGAGGTGAATGGCATGTTTCAAAGGAAACTTCTGTAACCTCATCCCCAGCTCTGCCCCCAGACGAGACCAGCTGCTGCTTCTCCAATTCACTATTTTTTTCTTTATGATCAATTAGGTTATCAGAAACGACATATAAAAATAATCATGGTGTGCTCCTAGAGTAAGTCCATGCCCTCCAAGGTTTTTTCAGATACAGTACACTTAGAAATATTTTACCAGTTCCTCCTTCTGGTTGCCCTGCGGGCCCACTATGCACCATGCCCAAGATGCCACAACTAGAAGGGCATGCAATCCCAACAGACAGACAGACAGACAGACAGACAGACAGACAGACAGACAGACAGACAGACAGACAGACAGACAATCTGAGCAGTCTTGACTGGCCCCTCACTCAGGGTGCACTGTAGGGATTTGAACCCCTGGCTCTGTAGTCAGGAGCACCTACCCACAGAGTAGGAGTGTTTGCTTTAAATCAAGATCCCCCATTTAACCATCCCCAAAGTTCCAGCCAAATGAAAAATCCAATATATTCTATGACTTCATTCATCACAGCGTTGACATACCAGTCCTTGGGAGGTGCTACGAGCTGTTGATTAGTTGTTTCATGTTGTGGCACATATGCACAATCTATTTTGGCACCTTGGAGGGGAACATAACAGCAACAGCTGTTTGGCATCACAACTGAAGTTCTATACAGCACTTCAAAGCAATTGAAATCTCTCTGTGTGGGTTATTTTATTTTATCCTTGTATTTTGTAAAGGACAGGTTTCTAAGGCTGTCACTGTTTAAATAGAATATGGTTATTGAATTGCTGTGGAGCTAATTCTGTGTTCAATGCCATTATTTTCCGTGTACTCAGAAGAGACAGGTAATGTTACTGAATAAAAACAGCCCACACCAGTAAGGCGAAGTGACTGTCCCAGACAATGATATAAACTGTTTTATGTAGATTTAGGCTGGTTAGCATATGAATCAGATGGAATTGTGAGTTGTCTGCCATCCCAGACCAGTCATAACTCCAAGTAATCCCTAAGGATCCCTGCCCCTTTCATTGCACCTACAAAATGGTAGGCAAGGAATATATTCATTTTCATTTCCAAGAAGAAGAAGAAGAAGAAGAAGAAGAAGAAGAAGAAGAAGAAGAAGAAGAAGAAGAAGAAGAAGAAAGAAGAAGAAGCTTGATAAAATGGCTGCATAAGTGTGCAGAAATCAGTAATTAAATGAGAATCATGATCACGAGCAATTGTGGCGTTTTATAGGGGCACACTCTATTAACTGCTCATAGAAGCCTTCTTGGTATTTAAGATCGCCAGAGGTGGCCCTCCTCTCCATCCCGTTGCCATTGCAGACATGGCTGGCTGATGTGGACCCGAGAGAGGGCCTCCTGGGTGGTAGAGCCCCGTGGCGCAGTGGTTAAATGCCTGTACTGCAAGTAAAACTGTGCTCATGACCTGGGGTTCAGTCCCAGGTAGCAGGCTCGTGGTTGGATGGTAGCTCCCAGTTTGTGGAATGCTCTACTTTGGTATGTCAGGCTGGCTCCCTCCCTTCTGTCCTTTCGCCCACAGCTGAAGATTTCACTTTTCAGAGAAGCTTTTAAGAACTGAGTTCCTGAATGCGATTTTTAACTTAAGATGGCTTTTAAGGCTTTTAATTATTCAGTTGCATTTTAATTACTGCAGACTAGAGTTGAATTGTTTATTATAATGTTTAACTGATTATGTTTTTTAAACTTATTCTTTTTTTAATATTTTGAACTGCCTTGGCTCTCCTTATCCAGATGAAAGGCAGGCTATAAGAGAAAGGAATCCAAGTTACCCACGAATTAACTCCCTCTCCACTATGGCTGCAGTGTCCTCACTGTGGCTTAACTGACCCTCCTTCCACACAGCTTCTGCACCAGGAGTGGCTCCCTAGTCTTGTCCCCCAGCTCTTCTCCTATGGATGGCCCTTTAGATGCTGCTGCGTACTAGGAGCAAATATCTCCCCTCCACACACACCACCCCCGAGCATTGCGGAGCTGTGTGTACTGTACCTGTGTGCCAATGCACAGACAATATGTGTGGATGTCAATGACTCCCACATTGCAAGGCAGCCTGCAGTGCCCAGCAACTTGTGTACCACTCATAGAAGAGGGGAGACTTCCTGCGGTGGAATCCTTGCTATTCTGCATGTCACTGCTTTCTGATTATATGCTGATGTTATAGACGATTATATATTATATATTATATATGATTATATACTGATGTTGACCTTCCCTGTTTCAAGGACACTCTCAGACCAATGCATCCAGTTGTCTCCTGCATGCAGTGAGAAATCCCTGCATCTGTTTCAGTTAAAGTTGGCCTTGCTATGGCCTCTCCAGGAGCATCTTCCCATATCTCTTGCGCAGGGGCTGGAGCATGCCCAGGCTTGCTGTGCAGGTCCAGTTGATGCCATTTTATTTCCTGAAGTGCAGGTCAAGATAGTGCTTCTTGCCAGAGTTCAGGGCACTACATTTTCAAAGGAACTCATTGTCTGACTCACTCCTTCTGGGAGGCCTGGTAGCCATGGCTGCAATTATTGCTCTGGTTGCAGAAACAGAGAGAAAGCAAGTTAAATGCTCTAGTAGCCAATTCTGATAGTACGCCTTGGAGATATTTATAACAGTGCAGAAGCACCAAAACTTACTAGCTGAAGAGCTCAGTGAGTGGGAGCACCCTGGCAAGGGGCAGGGGTTCCATTCCCCATTACATCTTGCAGGAAAAGTGCTAGTCTGTGTGGCTTATGGAGTTCCTGAATGCCCCTAGGAGAAGAAGGGAATAGTAAACCACTTTTGAATATTCTGTGACTAGGAAACCCTGTAAATGGTTGCTGCAACTTTGAACTGAACCAAGACCACATATGTATAAGTATATATTTACTGACTGGAAAAATAAACGTAAAAAGACACTAAAATCAGAACCACACAACAAAGCAAAGCAAAAAGCAAAGTGTTTTGCTTATTAGAGATGGGCACAACTAGGGAAAATGACATTTTCGAGTTGTCGTGTGTCGGAGGCAGCCCGTTTCGGCTCGTTTCCGTTTTTCGCGAAATTTTGTAAAAAAATTGTCATTTTGTTTTTGTTTTTTCGTTTGTTGTTAGTACTGGTTTTGGGGGGTAGCGGGCTCCTGGAGGCACCTCTCTGTGGTGGGTGCCTCCTATCCTCACCCGCCAGCGCTGCTACAAAAGGGCATGCATAGCCATATGCTATGGATATGCATATTGCAGACGCAGCAGACTGGCAGAGGCATGCCTCTTTGGGGTGCCTTCCCTGCAACAGTCAGTGAGACACAGTCAGGCAGCACTTGCAGGCATGGTTTGCATGGCACACAAATGGTGCTGCAGGAGTCAGCCAGAGCCACAAGTGAGGGACTGGCAGACTCTTTGCACCCGCTCCAAGGGAAATGTACTTGCGTGTAGTGCAATGCAAGTAGATCTGGCTTAGGGTTAAGACGGGTTAGCGCAAGGGCTAGGGTTAGGCTAGTTACGGGTGAGGTTAGGGTGAGTATTGGGGTACACCTCTGGGTGCCTCTTTGACCCACTTAGAAGGACAGTGTACTGGCGTATGGGTTAGGCTTAGGGTTCGGGTTCGGGTTTGGGCTACGATTAGTGGGCTGTTTATGCCTCATTGGCATATCCCAGAAGTCTCTGTGGTCAACCTGGCCAAGTGGCCATGCGATTGGTGGAAATTTTGCATGGTCCATTCCCATGGACGAGCCCATCATTGCGAATGTGCAGTTGTAATAAAATAAAATAAAATAAAATAAAATAAAATAAAATAAAATCAACGGAGACTTTTTTTGCAAGAAAAACCCACTGCTGCTGCTGTAAAAATTCAAGCATTTAAAATAGCTAATTTTCGCATGTTTCTGTGGTGCTTTGGTGGGGTTTTGGACCACGATTTAAAAAAAATATTGCGGCCGCCATTTTAGATCCCCCGCACTGCATGGCAAATGGATGTGCGCCCTCCCAGCCTGGTACAGTCTCCAAAACCTGGCCATGCGATTGGTGGAATGGCTCCAAAAATTTGCATGGTCCACTCCCATGGGCGAGCCCATCATTGCGAATGCGCAGGTGTAAAAAAATAAAATAAAATAAAGTAAAATCAACGGAGACGTATTTTGGCAAGACAAACCCACTGCTGCTACTGTAAAAATTCAAGCATTTAAAATAGCTAATTTTCGCATGTTTCTGTGGTGCTTTGGTGGGTTTTTGGACCAAGATTTCAAAAAAAATATTGTGGTCGCCATTTTGTATCCCCCCCACCTGCACACCGCATGGCAAAGGCAGACAAGATGATGCCCCCCCGCCTGGTACCAGCAGCGCAGCAGTAGCACTAACCAAGGAGAGGGGGCGGGGAAACCCCCCCAAATAAAACACCCTTCTGGCCTGGTAGGTGTCCTCAGACAGTTTTCGCCTGCTTTTAGGGCCGGGAATCGGGTTTTGTTTTTTTAACTTTTAAAAACTTTTTTTCTGTGCCGCTTGGCATCGCGGGATCACCGCGATGCCAGGAACGACCATGACAAATCAGACCCAATTATTCTTTAGTCGGTTCGAGTTCGAGTTCTGGCGGAGTAATTCCCGTTACCGTTTCTGTTGCGTAACGGAAACGAGTAACGGAAACGGAAACTGGAATTCCACTAAGTCGTGCCCATCTCTACTGCTTATATTCCGCCCCATACCAGTTCAAGTACACTCTGGGCAGTTTACAATTTTAATTACACTGTGCAGGCTACACATTGTCCTCTCCCCCAGCAAGCTGGGTACTCATTTACCGACCTCGGAAGGATGGAAGGCTGCGTGAACCTTGAACCTGCTCCCTGGGATTGAATCCCAGGTTGTGAGCACAGTTTTACCTGAAGTACAGGCATTGAACCACTGTGCCACAGGGCTGATACAACAGGTCCATTGGGTCAGGAGAACCTTCCTTAGGCTGGAAAGCTGAAAGAGAAGGAGCGCCCCAGGGAAAAGCCACCCTGTGTGACCTTGAGCAAGCTGCACAGTCCCAGAGCACCCCCAGAAGCTGGGGGAGCTGCTTCTGAGGAAACTTGGGGAAGGATTGCCGTAAGCTCAGAACTGACAAGACAGAAAGCGGTTATGAGCAACAGAACCAGGAAATGCTTCCCTTGCTAGTCAGGCCTATGAGACTGACATCCAGTAGTGGGACTCGTGCTGCATAAAACTGATGTTGCACAACCTGGTGGCCTCTTCCACAGAGATAGTTTAGTGTCTTATCTATTCCTATCAGCATGCCTGAACATGTTATTCCACATTTTATCTTGGGAAGAACAAGTAGAGGTTAGAAATTAATTATTTCCCTATTTATTTCTACTTCTGGGAACTGTTTGACTTATTTTCCTCTGAGAAAAACAACCCAAGGTGGTAGCTTAGAAATATCAATAAAATGACTTGGGGGGCGGGAGGAGAGAGGACCAAGAAGAGCTCCAATATTTCCACCTAAATTCTCCACCAAAATAATATTAACATGTTGTAAAACCCAGGGACATTTTGAACAAAAATCAAGAGCTTCGCCGATTAAGAGTGCAGAGACCTGCAGCCTTCAGGAGGTCGTCCTAGGGCACAGGAAAGTGGGCAGAGAAGAGTGCAGAGACAGTAAGCTGAAAGATGAGAATCACGAGTAGAGACCACCTTCTTTCAGTGGCAGATAAGGTCACCACATGCTATTACTGGTGCTCTGGCAGTGGAAGGAAGAGGGGGAAATCCTTGGTATGTCAATAATGGACAGAGAGAAGCCTTCGATCACATCTGCCTGTATGAGCTTGCCTGGGCACATAAAATCACCAAGTGAGGCCTTTCTCTCAATCCCACCAACTAGACATGGGTACGACCAGGAAAAAATGATGTTTCAAGTTTTCGTTTGTCGGAACGGGTCCGTTTCGGGTCATTTCCGTTTGTCGCGAAATTTTTCAAAATTTTGTCATTTCCGTTTGTCATTTGTCGTTTGTCGTTTGCACCGCGATTTAGCGTGATTTGACTTCCCAGAGCATAGGGGCGTCCCACAATCAGGGCTGGCGCTAGGTCTTTTGCGCCCTAAGCGGCAGGCGGGGCGGTGGGCGAGCGCGTGGGCGGCGGCCACAGGTGGGTGAGTGGGCGGGCGGTGGCGCAAGCCACAGGCGGGTGGCGGCGCGGCAGACGGGCGAGTGGGCAGTTAGGATATCACTTAGGATAGAGGTTCTGTTCTTGGCTTGCACCCAAATGTGTGTGTGTGCAAGGAAATTGAAGTTGGGAAAATAGAAAATAAATGGTAGTATATAATATATATTTAAAATAAATCCACACCTCCCACTCCCAGTCGAACCTCCCCCTTTATCCAATATCAGAAAAAAAATCCTCACAAACTGCCAGAGAAGAAATAAAGAATAAACTGCTATTCCCTTCAGCAGACAAAGCTGCAGGGAATCAAAGAAATTATTTTCTAAATTCAATTCCCTCCCTGCCTGCCTAACTTAAATCCTAAAGCCTCCAGCCTCCCTCCTCAATCTTGATCGGATCACACTAGCACCAGCATCCAGCCCTCCTCCCTCAACCACATCCATACACCCGACTGCGATTTCTGGAAGGTGCCTCGGCTTTTTATGCCCTCCGAGACATCCAGAAGTGTCAGTCAAAAACCTGGCGATGCCATTGGTGGAATGTTTCAAACAATTTGCATGGTCCCATCCCATGCCCAGCCCAAATGGGCAGGTCTAAAAAAATAATAAAAAAAATAAAATAAAATAAAATCAATACGACATTTTATTGCTATAAAAAAACCCACTGCTGCTACTATTAAAATTCAGGCATTTAAAATAAATAAATTTCACATGTTTCTGTGGTGATTTGGTTTGTTTTTTGACCACGATTTCAAAAGAAAAATTGTGGTCGCCATTTTGGATCCCCCCCCACCGCATGGCATGTGGCGAGACAACAAGGATGACCCCCCCCCATCCTGGTGCAAGCAACCCAGGACAGGAGAAGAGGGGGGAAGGCCGGGGACCCCCCAGAAACCACCCCTCTGGTAGGTGGCAAAGCCTCAGGCAGGCATATTTTCGCCTGCTTTTTTGGCCGGGAGTCGGGGTTTTTAAAAAAAACTTTTAAAAACTTTTTCTGTGCTTAAACCCGACCAAATTTTTCTTTTTTCGGTTCGAGTTCGAGTTCTGACGGCTTAATTATCATTACCATTTCCGTTACGTAACGGAAACGATAACTGAAAACAGAAACGACAATTTCGCCGATTCATGCCCATGTCTACCACCAACGTCACAAGTGCATTTGGGCCTGATATGGGGAAACTAGGCCTTCTCTGGTCCTGTTCCCAAACTGTGGACATCCCAAACTATCTCCCTCTCCGCTGTCCAGGCCAAGAGTCTTCTCTTCAGCAAGCCTTTCCCTCAGTGACGGGCAGACTAAGAAGGGTTCTCCCAACCCAAGGGGCATACTGTAAAAACATGGGTTTTTTCCTACCGATTGTAAGAGAATAGCAGCTTCACTGTTTTGCAGTACTATAATAATTTTGTTTTATTTCTAGTTTTTAATACTGACGGCTAATGTTTCTTCTAACATTGTAAGCTGCCCTGAGTTCATCTTGAGGAGAAAACTGAGATATAGCTAGCTAGCTAATTAACTAACTAACTTAATTAATTAATTAATTCATATCAGGACAGAAGCAATTCCTTCATTCCTAGAAAATGGAAAATTAGCATTTACTTACTTACTTACTTGAAGCCCTAGAATTCCCAGCATTGACAAGCCTGCTGGGGGATTCTGTATTTAAAAAAAGAAAGCCCCTTTTAAAAGCTTTTAGGAGCCTCACGGTGCGATCGTTAAATGCCTGTACTGTAGCTAAAACTATGCTCACGACCTGGGGTTCAATCCCCAGTAGCTGGCTCATGGTTGACTCAGCCTCCCATCCTTCTGAGGTCAGTAAAAGGTGTACCCAGCTTGCTGGAGGGGGGGCAATGTGTAGCCTGCATAATTAAAAACTGTAAACTGCCCAGAGAGTGCTGTAATCACTATAAGCAGAACACTTTGCTTTTGCTTTGCTCAGCATTCCCCTCCCCCAAAGCTCAGGGGAGGGAAACCCTACAACCATCATTGCCTGTTGTACATCATCTAGCCACGAAGTTTAAGACTAACCTCCTGGCAAAGCACATGTTTGGCCATGTTTGAACTTTTGGGACTTGCTTTGAAGAAGAGAGTGTTGCACTCGAAAGCTTCATTTTCTTTTTTTATAAAGCAGGGCTGCCCAAGACATCAACCGTGGGCGACCAATCACTCGCAGTGCCTTCAGGGGTCACCCGCCATGTCCCTGTGTTGGGGGGATCCCCCCCACTCACTCACCCTCTCCAGCAGAGGTGGCGGTGGCTCATTTGGGTTTTCTGGCAGTGCATGCGGTGGCTGCAGAGGTGGGACTCGGAGTCCTTTCTCTGGGCACCAGACATCACCTTTTCACAGCCACCTGTATGCAGGTTAAATTGCTGTATTGCCACTTTGCAGAAAATTAGTGGGTTTTGAATCGCAGTTTGGGCACTCGGTCTCTAAAAGGTTCCCCATCACTGTTCTATTCTAACATTTCTCCACCTGCACCACAAGAGATATTTGCAGTGGCTACCATGCGGAGCAGATATTTCTTCCATCAAGACCATAGCAGAAGGAGGAAGGGGAGGAGGAGAGGGACTTAAATGCATACAGTGAAATGGAAAAATGTTTGCCTTTAACACAGCTTTCCTTTGGCCCCCACCCCACCATTTTCTTTTCAGTCAGACTGGCTGAAACATAGAAAAAGCAATAGCTTGAGAGGTACATTTTCAATCATCTTGAAATGCCCTTTTACCCTAGTAATTTACTTCCAGACAGCACATGCATTTTAAATGAATACTTTGATAACATTAAAAAGAGAGAGAGAGAGAAAGAGGGAGGGAGAGAGAGAGAGGAGAGAGGAAAGTGGTTAAAAAGTGAAATGAACACATCACGTTTCAAAGATGAATGAGGTTTTGGGGGAGGAGGATGGAGGTCATTTGAATCATTCCTAACCGATCTATAACTCACGATGATGATAACAGTGACAATGAAAATAATGGCAGGAAGCTGCTGGTCAGGAGAGAGATGGAGAATACCCATTTTGCAAAGTCACTTATTACTGAAACAGGAGCTGGCTGCCAGTGGTGGCCAGGGACAAAGCTGAACAATAAATACAGCCTATTTTCCTGGATTATTATCTTGTTTTTTACTGCCAAACTGGCGGGGAGCTTCAGGGCGTTGTAATCTATGCTCCCTCAAAGGTGCATGCCTGTGTACCTGAGCAACACGGCATTGATTGTGCGCAAGTAGATTAATGTTGCTGCCCACTTGCTTCCAGTTGCAGCTGGAAGCCCGTGCGTGCGGGGGGGGGGAGTTCGCCTTAGAGCTCTTGCAGAAATTAGATGGTATGTTGTTGTAATTTTTAAAAAAAAAACAATCCTGAGAGCTAGGCTAAGGGGTGTAGAAACTGCAGCCTTGCAACGAAAGCAGCAACTAGAAAGTTTGCCGAGACACGCTTGCAGGGCTGCCTCATATGGAAACGCTACCTGAGTCTCCTGAGAAGAGATCCCCTTGAGTTCAATGGAACTTACTCCATGCAAAGGACTGCAGACTGAAAGGCTGATATTCAGTGGCCAGTCGCAATTAGGAGGAACCCGTTTTGAATCAATTTGGCATCTTAGTGAGTTCACATCGTTGTTGAGTCACCAAGTCCTCACAGATTCAATGGGCCTTCTGTAGTTGCAACTAAGGCAGTTGCTTCATGTCCTTCTTTCTTCCATGACTAGTGTTGTACCATGACAGCGTTGGTCGCGACCACACAGTTTTGTCCCTGTTTCAGTGTTCCCATGGTCATAATACTTATCTCGTGACAAGTGTTACCTCACGGTCTTGTACTGTGACAAACACTGAATTTGTCTAGCTTCCTTTTTCCTCTTTGGGGGCTTAAAATACTTTTTTGATATTTCGCTTCTGAAAAGTCAAAATAAATTAAAAAAATCCTGGACAGTTTTCTGAGAGAAACGAATGTTTTGTTGCATGACAGTCATTACTACATGGTGTCTTATCTCGGAACAGAAAGTGGGAACAAAGAGTGACAGGGGAAACCCTACCCCAGGACCAGGTACAGGATTGTCGCGCTTAGCACCCATTCCAGGGGGTGTGGTTGAGACAAATTTCAGTAGTTGCATGACAGACGTGAAGAAACTTTTTTTGTACCACTCCTAAGAGCAACACTAACAGAGACAAAACGGACGTGAAGTAACCACCTTATTGCTATATTCGTGCCACTGTCTTAGAGATGATCAAATGTTTTCCCCCTTGTGATGTTCCCCCTTGAGAAGTTCTAGACACTTACAGATTGTGCATAGAATTGACATCATTTTGAAGCAGTATCTGATGCATTACTCATTTCTTTGGATCAGATTTTTTCCTCCAAAGCTGAGTGTGTTTTTCTCTACCCATGACGAGGAGAGAGCCACTGAGGGTTAGGTGCCTGCCAATCATGATGCCTGACATAGTCCCAATGTGCCCCCAAGATCCAGAGGGCCTCTGCTCTGAAAGCTGGGGGTGGGGGTGGGGTGAGGGCAATGCTGGGTGACTCCCAGTGGTCCTAGGTTGAGAGGTAGGTAGCAGCAGAAAAAGACAGGGAGGCAACAGGGGAAAAAGATTGGGGGGGGGCACTGATTGTTAAAAAATATTCCCCAAACAAAACAACAAACTGATTCATGGTTCACTAAGGAAATATTGTAAATGTGTAGTTTATGGACCTCCACCAACTGAGAACCAAGGCTGGAACCCATTGCCCCCATCTCAAGTCAGAATTTTTTAATTTTTCTGAAAAATTGCTATTGACTGATGACAAGATGAGCCCTGTTTGATGCAGCCCTGGAAACAGGATTTCAGCCATCGGTGCTATGCGGAGAGACTCCATTTGCTACTCACCCTCTGGCAGCAACACAACTTCGGCTGGCACCTCATGTAAAACTACGTACCACAATCCCTGAAATGTCACAAATCTCTTTAGGAATCACCTGACCTTGTTACTGAGGGGCTGTTCTCAACTGTGTTTTGTTCAAGTAAACTACACTGCTCTTTGGAACTCTTGCAAAAAAGAAAAATAACTCCTCTCTCTCTCTCTCTCTCTCTCTCTCCCTCTGTGTGTGTGTGTGTGTGTGTGTCTGTGTCTGTGTCTGTGTCTGTGTGCTAACAAGTCAATTCCACCATACAATGGGCCTTTCCAGAGATTTTTTTTTAGAGAACCCACAGAAAAGTGTGAGCATTTCTTTCTTCTGGGGTGGGTGTGTCTGGGATTATACAGTTTGCTCAAGGCCACACAAACTGGCACTTCTCCCAGGACGCACAGTTGGGAATTGAAGCCCCAGACCCTAACTCTGAACAGAGGCATAACCAGCATTTGGAGCACCTGGGGAAAAAGTTCATTTTTGAACCCTTCCTGCCGCCCCCCTCACATCATACCCACTCAGCAACCGAGGCCGAACCCACCAAGGCGAGGAAGAGGAGGAGGAGGGTGCCACGGGCACCACACTTCTGCCTGCTTGCCTTCCTGCTTCGTCACTTGCCTGGCGTGTGGCAGCAGAGGGGGTGCTGTGCCAAGCCTTAGGGAAAGGAGGACTGCTGGGCAGGAAGAGGGTGCACAGCTTCCTCCTCCTGCTTCCCCCCCCCAGGTGCTCCCATATTGCTGCACCCAGGGCAGATGTACCCTTCCGTCCACCAGATACGCCCTTGACTCTGGAACCAGACCCCTAAATCACTGATGGTAAGCAAACATATTTCAAACTGTCAACACAGCCAATAGTGTCTTGACCTCTGTAGAAGATAAACATTTATTTATTTATTTATTTATTCTTGCTCCCCCACCAGAGAAATAGAAAAACTTCTGAACAAGGACATCTCATGACAGGACTACTCAAAAGTAAAACCAGCTTAGTTTATTCTATTCAGAAGTAAAGTCCCATTGAGTTCAAGAGGGCTTCCTCTGCTATACGTTGGTAGGAGATTGTGAACTTTGCCTCTTGCAGAACTCAGACAAGTATACAGTGGGACCTTTTATTCCCAAAATAAATGCAACATTTTGAACGCACCTCACATATTAAGTACGAGGCAGCCACCCATTCAAAGAAATTAGTTGACTAATTGATACAATTAGTTGGTTAGCTGCATGGATTTTAATGGACTGAACCATTAAATTTGCATATTAATAGAGTAATAGGTTTGCCACAGGGAAAACACATGCTAGCCCTACATCCATATACACATTTATCTGGCCATGAAACTCTGTTGAACTCATTGGGGTTTATTTCTGAGTACTCCTCTCCGGGATGCACTGTGGGTCCATTTTTCCCTTTGATATTGCTGCCTTTCTCTTCTATGTGTGAGAAAAATGTTCTCTTGCAGAAGGGTGTCACTCTTCTGCAATTGTTTTTGTACTTCCAGACACAATAATCCACATTAAAACAAAAAGAAATGTTGTGTTACCAGCACCCATTCTCCAATATTTTAAATGGAAAAATCTCACTAGTTGACTCAACCAGGAGAGTGCACACACTTTTTTTTAACCCAGGTGCAGCACATGGTGCATGCTGAGAGTCTTGGATGCAAGTCCCTGGGAAAGCACATGCACGTATGCTCTGGCACAGAGACAAATGTCATTATGGGAATGTTCTCCTGCCATTTAAACATAAAAACCCCAGGCTGCTTCCAGGCATGCCTACTCAACCACAAACCACAGTGCAACTGTTTTTTTGGATGCGTACAGTGAATAATCAGCTGGGCTCTCTGGGGGAAGCAGGCACATTACCAGAAGATGGACTAAAACTGAAAGACTTGTTTCAAGAAATCAAGGGATGTGTGCAAGTTAAATGTGTTCTCCTTTGATAAGGACCAATTGTATTCAGAGTCAGACCCATGGGGTCATCTCATCAAAACAGTAGACAATGCAGAAATTTTGATTTCTGGAAGACTCCCTGTGTTTTATAAAGCATTTCTGTTCTTAGGATCACTTCTGCTCCTACGCCTCTATGTGTCACCTCACAACCCAAACTAGGAAGCTTGTCTTTCCATTGGTTTTGCTGATAGGAGACGAGATATTGCAATGCTTTTAGTTAAAGGCTTCCAGATATTTGAGGTTCCTCACACAAATCCTCCACTTCCACCACTGGCAAGAGTTTGGATGTTTCCTTTTTGGAAATTCTGGAAAAGAGTTCCAGAATTCTTGTATGAGCATAGAATTCTGGGAACTGTTACTCACAAAAGCAGGTTTTCTGCTTTCTGCTACCTTAACCAACTCCAAAGTCATAAAAATTGACTTGGGACAGAGGAAGATAGTAGACAGATAAAGCAGAGTGCCACAAGTGGTTATACTGTAGTGTCAGAGCAGGCCTTTGAGAAATCCATGACTGACTCTCCACTTAGCCAAAATGCCAGAAGCACAAATGGTTGTCATAGTGATAAAAAGGGAGGGAGGGTTAGAGCTGACCACCTGTGATTCCTTGAGCTTCATGGAGGACGTGTACATTATATATAGGAGCAATCAATACTGCAAGGTTTGAACTTGAACTTAAATGCATATTTTCTCTGACACAATATTCTCCCCTCATTGCTAATTTGGTATTCATCTAATCAGAGTTTACATCATTCAGTCAGTCCAATAACTATGCAGTAAAAGATAGGTTGGAAGGCAGGACCGGTTTAATTGATGTTTTCTTTCATTCTAGAGGACAAGAAGAAACCACTTTCTTTTCTTTTCTTTTTCTATGTTAGGGCATATTATTTTATGTCAGTCTCAGTGAGAGCTATTATGTTTGTGAGAATGACCTTTTTGTGTGTGCCCCCCCTCACAAGTACTGTACTGCAAATTACAAAAGTTGGGGGAAACTGTGGCAGCAGCTACTCTGTTCCATGGAGTTTTTGAGAACAGGAAGTACTGGATGAGTTACTCACTTGGAGAAATCACCCATTCCCTCGGAGCTTCCACTGTGTCTGCTTGTGCATTGTTTTGCAGTCAGAAAAGGCAATTTTATTTCCCACCACGTACATTTTGTATATTTTGGAGACAGCTTGGTGGAATTAATTTTTTAAAAAGCCACCATGCCTGGCTCTCAAGGCATTCTATGGATCATTAAAAATCAATTTCATTGAGTCAGGATAATTTAAATCAGGGATGGGAGACCTTTGGCCCTCCAGATGTTTTGCTTTATCACAGTCCTTTCTCACTGGCAATATGGACTGAACTGGACATAATATCATATTGGTCTCTCCAGCACTTTCCAGATGAGGGTGCTGTCCTCAAGTGTTGCGAGGACTACCAGTGCCTATGTGGAGCGTCCCTAAGTTATTTTGGCAGAAGTCAGTTCACCACCTAAATCAGGGGTGAGAAACCTTCAGCCCTCGAGATGTTTTGGACTACAACTACCACAGTCCTTTATCCTTGGTAATACAGGCTCAGAATTCTGGGAGTTGCAGGCCAAAACATCAGAAGGGCTGAAGGTTACACACCCCAGACCTACATCAACAACCATGAGGCATTTGACGAATATTCTCCACCTCTTATCACACCAATCATGGGAACGCATGTGGGAAATTACGCAAAAGTACAAAGGACAAATATGGCACCTCCAATACTGCCACAGTGGCATCAGACCGGACTTGCTTTCAGTTCCCCCATTCAGTACTGGCATTGGGTTGGCCTCCTTCTCCACAGCTGAAAGAAGCAGACAGGCCAAGGGGCATTTTGTCTTCTAAAATATATATATATATGGATGGCCAGAGGGCTGAAGATTCGGCTGCCTGAAGCAACTGCCCCGAACTGCTTTGTGGTAGGACCGTCCTTGAGGAGTCAAAACAGAATCATATGGGAATTTTATTTTCTGTAGCAAAGAATAAAGAAAGAAAGAAAGAAAGAAAGAAAGAAAGAAAGAAAGAAAGAAAGAAAGAAAGAAAGAAAGAAAGAAAGAAAGAAAGAAAGAAAGAAAGATTTAAAAACCTCTTTGGACATATTCCGTTCAGCTTCAACACATGCTGAGTAAAGCTGAAAATGTGATCTGTAATTTCTAGCTGCCCTGACTGTAAGTAGAAAAGACAGGTGAAAGCACATGGCTCTTCAAGTATGCATATGCCATCCACAAGTCTACCCTGGTCTATCAAAACTAGCCCCTAAAGCTTCATCTTAAGGAGAACTGATATGAAGTTTAACAGGGAAATTACAGCTTTTCTAATGGGCCTTTTAAGCACTATTAAGATGGATTTACAAGTCAGTCATAAAAATCATTGCACTTTTTGGAGAAAGGGTGTTGCACAGGAAAGGAGTTCCTTGCATAGAAGCCTGGAACCATCTTCTAAGGGATGTTGTTGTTTTGAAATACTTCCCCATTGGACTTTTCTGGAAGATTGCTCAGTGTATCAGGATCACAGTAGCTGGGTATATTTTTATTCTTGAAACTTTCTTTTGTTCCACATTCATAAGGTTTTGTAAGAGAGGAAAACCATTTAATATTATTGCTTTGCAATAAGTGTCAGCATGCCTAAATGTCTTAATATGGGGAAAATAATACTGCTGTCAGGACAAAAAGGTGAGATTGGCCCATCATCACCATTGTAATCGTTGTCATCATCGTCGTTGTCTTTGTCGTTGTTGTCGTCGTCGTCGTCATCATCATCATCATCATCATCATCATCATCATCATCATCATCATCATCATCATGAATTATACTTTTTTAACAGCAGCAATAGTGACATCAGTTAGACATGTATCTTCAAATAAAGGATCATTATTGTTTATCAAATCAAGCTGCCTAGATGACTTAAGCACTTCTGATCTTGCCTGATTTTGGAAGCTAAGCAGGGTCAGCCCTAGTTAGTACTAGGATGGGCGACCACTAGGGAATACCATGTCCTGTAGGCGCCTGGCGTAGAAACTGGCAAGCCACTCCAGTATTCCTTCCAAGAAAACCCCATGGACATGGGGGTCACAAAGAGTCGGTCACGACTGTAACAACGCAACACACAACACACAATCAAGCTCACTGCTAGAGTGCTTAAATCCCAGTGTTGTGCCCTGACTTGGGCACTTGTGTCAGAATGTAAGCTCATGAAATGGGGGGTGTCAGCACAACACCAATCTGTCTCCCCCCTTCATTGGAAAAAAAAGCAAACAAAATGGTATATCCGGAATCCCCAGCCAGAGATAAAGGACTGCAACATTTGCAGTCCAATACATTCAGAGTGCCAAAGGTTTCAGCATTAGAGGTGGATACCTACCATGGTTGGTTGTGGTTTGGCAGATCAAGCTCACAGCTATTGTGTGGGTGGCCTGATTCCATGCTCTGCCTTCCCTCATTGGCCACTCCCAGTGGCTGAATTGCCAGGCAGGGCCTCTTTGCCCACCTGCAAGGACTGAGGCAAGTTTGAAGCAGGTATGGGATGCCATGCAGGGCAATGTAGGAGTTCATGATTATAGATTTGGAACCCATTCATTTAGTATTGGTGCTGCTTCCCTAGCTGCAGCCATGGGCTATGATGTCACTGGAATACAGAGTGTGGGCAGATTGAGGTAGCAAAAGTATCATTTGTATGTCTGGCCACTGCTGAACCATTAGGTTCCAGCCATTGTGGTCTGCTTTATTGTTCCATGAGTGCTGCCACAGACCCATGCCAGAGTTGTGCTATATAGGCACAGTTACATCTACTGGGGAGCTGTGTACACAATGTGTACAAGTTGGGGCCGGACCCTGGGCCTTGGTTCATGGGCCATGTTGGAGTGGAGGGGAGAGAGAGGCGTGCACTGGGATGGGTTTGTGGAATCTGCATCCCAGGCTGTGCAAGATGTGTCCCCTGCCATTATGTTGATCCACCTTTGGTGGGAATCACTTGACCCAGCAAGTCGCTGGACCACTGAACTATGGTAAGTCCCCATCTCTATTCAACATCCCTGCTGTAAAGGGTATGTGGCTCTACCCCATAAGTGATCTCTCCCTGAGGGGAGGGACTAGAATTACACTGGAAAGGCTCTCTGAATGTTAACAGCCTAAAGGGATGCTGTGATGGGATCACCACCACCACCACTGTCCCCCATTTAGAATTCAGTACAAACAACGCCTTTCTCTTACAACATGTTGCCAAGTCTTTGATTTGGAAGTCAAATCAATAAATAATAAGTGCTCTATTAAAGTTCATGTAGATATGATCTGTAATTAAGTTGCTCTAGCAAGATTAAAAAGAGGTTCATCTTGACTGTTTTTCAGAAGAATATATTACCTGTGGTTCCTACAGTACACAGCAATTTGTCCTGATATGATGCACATATATGCCCCCCCCATTGATTTATCTCCACTCTCAGCTTTGGGACTTCTTCATTTCTCAGCCCTGCCTTCTTTCCCCATACTTACCTACCAATTTTCACACCACTGTATTTTATTGTGATGTTATTTAATATTAGAGCTTGGATATAATCCATTGATCATCATCCTGTGCTCTCAGGTCAATCCTGACTCATGGCAACCCTTCTCGGGGTTTTCCAGGTAGAGAATACAGTACAGTGGTACCTTGTATAAAGGAATTATTTCGTTCCAAATAAAATTATGTTAAGCAAATTTTGCTTTATACAAATTCCCCATAGGAATGCATTGAAAATGGAGTAATCCCATTTTTATGTTGTACGGATTTTCCCCATAGGCGATTCTGTTAAGCAAATTTCCCCTATCTCAGAAATAGTTTATGTTATACAAATTTTATGTTATACAAGCTGTTTGTTATACAAGGGTCCACTGTACTCAGAAGTGGGGGTGTCCTGGGATTGATGGGGGCACCGTGGAAAATTGAACTCCCAAACTTTAGCTCTGCAGCCAGATAGCTAAACCACTGAGTTCTCCATCGAGCTAACCAGAAATCACTTATTACAATACACTCTGTGACTTGCTTCTTTATAACGAATTCCTTTTCCCAATAAGAAAGTTGTTGCTAAATTAGGAGGCACTCGTCACTCGAATTGCAGGGTTATAAATGGAGGGAGGAGGAATATCACAAGGTTCCTGTGATGTCTTGACTGAGCTGTGAATGTTGAACTGATGAGGAGATAGGTAGAGAGTACATTTAATATGACAGGGCAGTGGCTTGTAGTATTCAGGATTTTACAAAAAGAACTCAAAGGAGCTCTCAAGTGACATCCGCCTAGCACCAACACTGATGACATTTCGGTGCCAGGTAAAAACCTTCCTGTTTCTGAAGTTTTTAAACTGACATAACATAGATTGTGGGTCCTGGTGGCAATTTTAGTGTTTTGTGTTTAAATGTTTTTATTGTTTTAATTGTCCATTGCCTTTTTAACGTTTTAACTGTTTTAACTGTTCATTTTAATTGTAAGCCGCCCAGAGACCTTTGGGTAGTGGGCGGCATATAAGTTGTATAAATAAACAAATAAAATAAATAAATAATTAGGTTTGTTGACTATGGAAATGCAAAGAGCTATACACACTCTACTACACTTAGGGGATCCTGGGACTGTACATCTACCTACCTCTTCTTCGGAATGTTACTTTCCAGGTTCTGTTGAGATAGACAAGCTTCAGTAAATTACAAAGAAGACAGGCCGCTTGATTTTTAAGCATGGTGGGCTGCAGTCGGTAGCAAAACATTATGGAGGTTGACAGGGTAAGGAAAATGAACGCTGAGCAACCCTTCAAGATTTGTTCTTTTTTTCGGAATACAGACCACTTCCTTCCAGTAACAGTGGCCAGGGTAAATGGAAAAGCCGCATAAATGCAACACCATGTGTGACTTTAAATCTTTTCAGCCTTGTTGGCAGAACGCTTTTTACTCTTTGATAAACCACCGCATGTATAGGTTAACTAGGTGCTTGTAACTCAATGTGAATGAATAGATGTGAAAGCAGTTTCTTCCTACTTTTCGATATAACAACCACGGCACAGGGTTCAGTTCTTCTGAAATAAATGAAATGATATGATCCATATAATATAATTTTGGAAGTATAAAACTCACTGGTCTGTTAGCTAATATGAAGAGCTAAGAGAAAACTTATAGTGGCAAGCCGTAGGCCAGCATGAATCTCTGAGATGAAGAGAGGCCATTCTAATTGAAGCAGACAGCAGTAAAAATGGAGGGAAAATGGAAATCACTTTATCAATAAAACAGGGTAAGTCATGTGTGCCCGAACAATGTAACGTGCACTGATGACTTTGCACTTTAATTTCCTGCCTGGTTTCATCATTTGGAGTCTATTCTAAAAGGGGTCTTGAATACCACATGACTATTTCTTAAAGAAAGAAAATTGTCTCTCAGGCATCTGTATCTATTTCTTTAATAGATAATATGTATTCAAAAGGAGCATTGCTGGGTACCTCCTGGCATCACAGCAGGATTTATGCATTAAATAGTGAATCTTCCGTAGCAATGCCTGTATATCAAATCAACTGGCTGGTGATGCAATCATGGGATTGCTAGAACCTTCTCAATGAATGCCCACTGTTTTTTTTTTCTAACAGTACAGCCCTTGCACAGAACCTCTTTTACTTTACCTTCCTTTCCTCCTCTTACTCCTTATTTCTGGAATGACCTTTTCTTTCAAACAGGCAACAAAAACATCTGGTGCATTAGAAGATATTCTAATCAGCCACCTAATTGCAAAATAAGTAAGCTGTTCCACATTATAAAGTGTGAGGAACAGAGGATAAAAAATAATTTACATTCAGTTACGTTTGTATCTTGAACCTTCCGGGGGTCGATTTAAAAAGTAAGAAAATTCATCTCGTTAGCAGTAATTGGAAAGTAGTCTATTAAACATTCCTCTTTAATTGTCTTTCATATTTGTGCAGTAGTGCTAAGTGAACCTTTATAACGGGATGAATACACACACAGTGTCTTCCCTTGTGTTTATGGAACTTAGATTAGAAATACTTTCAAATCCTTGGACAAATTATAGATTTATGCTAACACATATTTCAGAAGTGTCTTTATTAATGCATTTGAAAAAAAAGTGTATTCTTTGAATCATCTCTTGGAACTCCTTGAAGGCTAGGCCATAAGAGATCTGCAATAACTGCAAATATGATATCTCATTTTAAATTAACCATTTATGATCATTGTTGGAGAAACTCTACTTCACCTTCCCCAGTCTGGAACTGTCAATTTTCATGGAAAACCAGGCTACAGATTTTATTTTCCCACTTTTTTCATGAACTTTGTTCATTTCTATCAACTCAGGTTTCCATATGCCTTTGACCTTGGATAGTGTTAACCTGGCATAATTTTTATCTCATTCTATATGCACTCATTTAATTTAATGTATTTAACGTGTCTAATGTTATTTTAATGACATTGAACTACATTTGAAGTTTTTATTTTACGATGATCTTGGGTTGCTTTGGTGTCATGGAGTCAAAGATGCTGTGTTGAACCTCCGGCCTCATGCGGAAGGATCATGTATGCAGTGGTGACATCTGAGCAAAATATAGCATTGCACCAATCATTGACAAGATGCATGAAGCCCGATTGTGTTGGTTTGGACATGTCCCATGTGCTGATGAGGCAACTCTGGCCAGAAAGGGTCTCACCCTGGAGGTCAGCGGATCCTGAGGGAGGGGATGTCCAAAACAGCGCTGATAAACACCTTTGAGAACAACATGAAGTTGTCTCATTCACCTGGACCTAGCCCCATGACTGTGCCAAGTGGAAGGCTAAAACAAGAATATTGGACCCCACCATCAATTGGGACAAATGCTAAGAAAAAGGAGGAGGAGGAGGAGGAGATGATATTTGGTCTGTTTATGCTGTTTAATTTTTTACTTTGGAATTATACTTTGTGTTGGCTTGTTGTTTCTTTGTTTTATATGGTTTTTAGCTGCCCAGACTAGCCTTTTGCACAGATGTGTGTGGGATTAAAATGTAATTAATTCATTCATTAATTTCAGTGCATCTTGGGTTTTGTGGTATCAAGGCTGCACAAAGGGTTATTCCTAGGCAGGTGGGTTGTTTGCTAGAATTGAGTATGCAAGAAAAATCTGCAATGTCTTGTGAAAATGAGAATATGGTAAGTGTGAAGTGTGCTTCTTTGTGTAAGCATGGTACCTATATGGATTTGTCAATGGACGAGAAGGCACTATGGATTTAGATGGACTGATACATTTTTAAGAAGAAGAAAAGAAACTGCAGATTGAAAATGTACACATTTTCAGATACACACTCCTATTTTTCCCAAATGTGTGCCAGGTCATTGATGGCTAATTCACCATGAAGCTCGACCTGAACCATGAAGTGACAGTAACTATCAGTGTCAAACTATGTAATTTTCCCCCATTGTAACTACTCAGTCCATCATGTGTAAACATATATATTAGTCTGTGCCATCAAATCCTTTCCAAATTATAGTTTCCTAGATATAAAAGATTCAGAAGTAGTTCACCATCCCCCTTCTTCTGGCAAGTCTGTGAGACCACGTAGCTTGCCCAAGGCCACTTCGGCAAGACATAGGAACGGAGTAGAGCTCCTGCTCTCAGGCTCCACAGATGCACCAACTCACTGAGTTATCCAGCCAAGTCTATATATTTGCTACTATAAGCAAACTCAGTGCACTGTTCCATTGGACTAAGGGAGCAGCAAGCCTGACAAGATGTCACTCAGGATCCAGATTCCCTCCCTATTTATTTTTAATGCTTTTTTAAAAAAAAAAATCCATTCATTTTGCATTTCTTACTTTTGGGTCTTTCCTCCTTTTACTTTTTTCAAATTTCCTTGCAGGTGATGGAAGAAAAGCTTAGGTTTTATCCTGGTGATCCCCAATAATCTCCAAGCGTTAACAGATGAGAAGGTATCTGTTTTAATAAAACATCCTGCAATCTCGAGTGATAGAAAGACTTTAAATATGAAGGAATGCCTTTCATTAATTTGATAGTTACATGGCGGAGCTCATGGCCCTGCATATAAATGAAGCATTAGCAAACTCAGCCCTCTACCCATTGTCCTCTGCCATACTTTGAAGGAGAAGAAGCATAGCCACGTCACCACCGAAGGTGCAAGGTATTCTGTTTGAATGCAAAGAAATGATGCCTTCTTATGTGTGCAGACAGAGTGGTATCTGGGAAAGATACTGGAAAGGCAGTTTGCCTGATGGAAAGAAGCTCAAATGACCAACTCAGCATGTTCCAGGATGTAATTTGTATGATAAGGAATGGACAGGAAGCATCTAATTCTGCCAACATGGCTGTACATCATTTGTCAGGTTGTGTTAACCTGGCGTCCCAAGGTAGGGCACTCCTCTCATTCTTGTATGAGTCATACCCATGGGCGAGTGGGTAGAATATGTTTTCTTCAGCATAAGGCCAAGGATTTATATAATCTGAAAGAAAACCAAGAGTACGTAAACCGACTACATGTTCTAAATCTGTTTTAATTTTACATCTTCTAATTGTTGTTATTTAAGGCCTACTGTTCGTCTTGGATTTCTCTTTCCCTATGAAAATTCTGGGGGCAGGATCAAGTGTCTCTTGTAGCAAAGATTTTTACATTGCTGGGGCTTGTGATGTCCTCTGGGGAGAGAGAACATATCCACAGAGCTATACCTACAGCTAAAAGGTATCAAGGCTACTATCTGCATAGTTGGAATTTTTCACAGTTGCTCATAAGAGTATAACAAAAGCCATGCTGGATCAGGCCAAAGGCCCATCAAGTCCAGCTTCCTGTATCTCACAGTGGCTCCATCAAGTGCGTCTGGGAGCGCACAAGACTAGATCTCTGTCTCCTGATACCCCCCCCCCGCATCTGGTCCTTGAAGCACCCCGGTTTTAAGCCTGGAGATGACACATCTCCATCATGGCTTGTAAACTGTGATGGACTTTCCCTCCAGGAATCTGTCCAATCCTCTTTTGAAGGCATCCAGGCCAGATGCCATCACCACATCCCGTGGCAGGGAGTTCCACAGACGAACAACACGCTGGGTAAAGAAGTATTTTCTTTTATCTGTTCTCACTCTCCCAACCCTCAATTTGAGTGGATGTCCCCTCGTTCTGGTATTTTCTGAGAGGGAAAAGAGCATCCCTCTATCCACTTTACTCATGCCCTGGAAGAAGAGCCAGATGGTGAACCCCTGGCTCAGTCCCAGGGCAACCCAGGAAGACAGAATGGTAAAGTACTTCTGTTCCGAGTACTCTCTAAAGGGTCATCGTTATTTGAAATCAACTTGACAGTATCCAGTTATTATTAAGAGTGCATGTTTAAAAATGTAAATAAACAAACTCTGGTCAATGGGGAAAAGTATTAAAATAGTACAAATTGAAATAACAATACTGACGTGACATTGAAGGGGAAGATGTGACACAAGAGAAGACACAAAAGCATAACTCCATACTGAACTGGGGCAGGCAGAAAAATAATTCTGCTGGGAATCTGAAGAACAAAGTGTAAAAATTTTACACTTCTACCCTACTTTGTGTTGAAGGAGGCTGCAGTTTGAGAAATCATATGCCTAATAAAACTTGTTAGTCATCAAGGAGCCGCCAGGCTCCTTTTGATTTCTATATCTGAAGTCGCTTTTGCTATCTTGACGCAAACGTCCCTGATCTGGGCTCTTCGGAATATTTAAAAATTAACTCTTCAATCCATCCCAACCACCGTATCCAACACAATAATCCAGAAGGAAAGGAAATGTAACACAGACATCTGGAAGCTACGAGGTGGTACAAGGTTGTTCTTCATATGTTCTGCTGTGCTGCCCTGGTGTGTGTGTGTGTGTGTGTGTGTGTGTGTGTGTGTGTGTGTGTGTGTGTGTGTGTGTGTGTGTGTGTGTGTGTGTGCATGCGTGTGTGCGTGCGTGTGTAATATCACTGTATTTTACTTACAGTATTATTCAGATCTTGGAAATTGTCTTTTTCAAATAAGGGTTTTCTGGGAGCCATCATCCAAAAACATCAGTTTTCCAAGCTGAGTCATGACTATGTTCTACTCTAAATTATACCTACACCTATAAAACCCTATTTTATGAAGTGTTTAATAAACACTATATTTATGAATGGCTGCCAACTGAGACCGCACTCCATGTGCTTAATGAAGTTGTCTGTAGTCTGCAGCCCACGACACCGGACTCTTTGTCACAGTATTTAAGTCAATGTTATTACTTTCCACATTATTCATAAAGCCTCTCTACTACTGGTGTTTAGAGTATTTTACTTTCCCATATATTAATCTTAACATTGATTCTGCTAAGAAGTTCATTATCATTCTCATTCCTATTTTAGAGATAAGAAATTAAGCTGAAAGACATGCCAGACAATCTAGTGAATTAATCCCCCTGCCACTGAATCTTTGCAAAGTATGATCCAAAATGGGGGGGGACTCTTTGGGGATTGTAACTCTTAGAATCTTACAGCCAGAATAGTAACTTTTCCAACTTCTATATTCCACCCCAGTCAGCCAGTATTAACCCAGCTGGTTACTACTACTACTACTACTACTACTACTACTACTACTACTACTACTACTACTACTACTACTACTACTACTAGAGATGGGCATGACTTAGCGGTATTCCCGTTTCCATTTCCGTTACTCGTATCCGTTACTCTACGGAAACGGAAACGGGAATTACTCCGCCAGAATTCGAGCTCGAACCGACGAATGAACAATTTGGTCTGATTTGTCCTGCTCGTTACTTGCATCGCGGCGATCGCGCAATGCCAAGCGGCACAGAAAAAAAGTTTTTAAAAGTTAAAAAAAAACCGATTCCCGGCCCTAAAAGTAGGCGAAAACTGTCTGAGGGCACCTACCAGGCCAGAAGAGTGTTTTATTTGGGGGGGGGGTTTCCCCGCCCCCCTCTCCTTGGCTATTGCTACTGCTGCACTGCTGGTACCAGGCTGGGAGGGCGCATCCATTTGCCATGCAGTGCGCGGGATCCAAAATGGCGACCGCAATATTTTTTTTGAAATTGTTGCCCAAAACCCCACCAAAGCACCACAGAAACATGCAAAAATTAGGTATTTTAAATGCTTGAATTTTTACAGTAGCAGCAGTGGGTTTTTCTTGCAAAAAAAGTCTCCGTTGATTTTATTCTTTTTTATTTTATTTTATTACACCTGCGCATTCGCAATGATGGGCTCGCCCATGGGAGTGGACCATGCAAAGTTTTGGAGCCATTCCACCAATTGCATGGCCAGGTTTTGCTGACTGTACCAGGCTGGGAGGGCACATCCATTTGCCATGCAGTGCGGGGGATCCAAAATGGCAACCACAATATTTTTTTTGAAATCGTTGCCCAAAACCCCACCAAAGCACCACAGAAACATGCGAAAATTAGCTGTTTTAAATGCTTGAATTTTTACAGTAGCAGCAGTGGGTTTTTCTTGCAAAAAAAAAAAGTCTCCGTTGATTTTATTTTATTTTATTTTATTTTATTTTATTTTATTACACCTGCACATTTGCAATGATGGGCTCGCCCATGGGAGTGGACCATGCAAATTTTCCACCAATCGCATGGCCACTTGGCCAGGTTGACCACAGAGACTTCTGGGATGTGCCAATTGGGCATAAACAGCCCACTAATCGTAGCCCAAACCCGAACCCTAAGCCTAAGCCTAACCCATACGCCAGTACACTGTCCTTCTAAGTGGGTCAGAGAGGCACCCAGAGGTGCACCCCAATACTCACCCTAACCTCACCCGTAACTAGCCTAACCCTAGCCCTTGCACTAACCCGTCTTAACCCTAAGCCAGATCTACTTGCATTGCACTACATGCAAGTACGTGAGACACAGCGGGTGCAAAGAGTCTGCCAGTCCATCACTTGTGGCTCTGGCTGACTCCTGCAGCTCCCTCCAGGAGCCCGCTACCCCCCCCAAACCAGTACTAACAACAACAAAAAAACAAAAAAACGAACTGACTAATTTTTGCGAAATTTAGCGAAAAACGGAAACGAGCCGAAACGGACTGCCTCCGACACACAACTCGAAAATGTCATTTTCCCTAGTCGTGCCCATCTCTAACTACTACTACTACTACTACTACTACTACTACTACTACTACTACTACTACTACTACTACTTATTTATTATTATTATTATTATTATTATTATTATTATTATTATTATTATTATTATTATTATTATTATTATTATTATTATTATTATTATTATTGAGTATTTTTACCCCACCTTTCTCCTTGGAAATGGACCCAAGGTGGCTTATGCAGTCCAATACAATTAAGACATGTTCAAGTAATTGAGAACAAGGAATTGAGGGACATCTTACAGACTGACCAGGAGCACCTCTGTCTTGTCTGGGTTTAGTTTCATTTTGTTTATCCTCATCCAGTTCATTACTGCAGTTAAACATGCATGTAAAGTTGAAATAGTAACTACCAAATTTGCTATAAGAGGACAAAAAAGGGTAGCAAAATACAGTAAGTGGGATGGATAGTTGTGATTTTTAAAACAGATGTTGTTGCGTCGTTACAGTCACGGCCGACTCTTCGTGACCCCATGTCTGTGGAGTTTTCTTGGCAGGAATACTGAAGCGGCTTGCCAGTTCCTACTCCAGGCGCCTGCAGCACCTGGCATTCCCTGGTGGTCTCCCATCCAAGTACTAACCAGGCCCGACCCTGCTTAGCTTCTGAGATCAGGTGAGACCGGATGTGCTCAGGGCATCTAGGCAGCTCAAAAACACAGACATTAGATCTCTAAAAATACTTGTTCGGCCTTCTCTGGGCCCATACTGTCTACAATCAATTTGCCAAATATGGTCCCGATTCACCAACTCATTTCAAAAGTTACCAGTCTCATTTAGACCCCCACCTCCTCTTAGAAATGGTCTACAGGATGTCGGTGTACTGGTCATGCAATATCAGCGATGCACTCCTGTGCTCCTTTACTAATATCAGGGATATGTACAGAACAATGCAGGACTTGTGTAGCAATCAGTTAATAGTAAATGTGGAAGGAGAAATCTTTTTGTAAACAAGGAAATCTATTTTTATTTAGAAGAAGCAAATATTTTAACCTGTGTTTCCAACAGACAGATGCAACCAGTCCATCTACTCCTGGACAAAATCGGCAGGAATGGCTAGGCAAGACTTGAAAAGTACTGAGTAGTTGATCATTTCGATCAACACCAGCCTACATTTACAATTCATGTCTTTATTGTATGATGAAGCCAATGGTTGGACTAGGTGCCCCACTCCACCCATACTGCTATTTCTATTATTTCATTCAGAATAACTCCAATTTGAAAATATTGGTAAATGCTTGGGATTTGAAGTTCAGCTGCCAAAGGATTCCTAGCAGGTGAGTTATTTTTAATTTTATTTTTATGTCTCATGTTATGAAACTTTGTTTGGGGGCAAGGAGAAGTACTGTAAAGCTGCTGAGGGCTGAGTGTGAGCCAAAGTCATCAACAAAACCATTGTCCTTTATGACTAGCAGGAATAATATCATTCCTAGAAAGATTCAGCAACTTAACCACAATATCAGTTTTCAGAGTGCTCAGCTGCAAAAGGTATTTCCATTCGGAAGGGCTTGCCTGCCTGCCTGCCTGCCTGCCTGCCTGCCTGCCTGCCTGCCTGCCTGCCTGTTACCCCAGAAAACTCCCTTTTAAAACAAAGGCTTCCAGAGAGGGAAAAGCCAGTGTAAACTCACATGCGTCTAATAAATACTTGGACCATACAAGAAAATGATCTTATTTTGGGACCCAGTTATTTTTATTGCTGAGGAGGATTTTGGATATCACAGCCTGTCACTCTTAAGACTTTATTTTTTGGGGGTGTGTGGGTTGTCTGTGTTCCAACATTAAGAATTTTCAGTAGATTCCCCCAAGATATTATCTGGGGAATGTTGTAGGGTAGACTTTCCACCACTATCCTGTGCAATTTATTTATTTATTTATTTATTTATTTATTTATTTATTTATTTATTTATTTATGTAATCCCAGGTTGTTTGGTAGTATTATGATGTTCAGAACCGTAGCTTTTACTGCACATGATTTGTCTAGAAAGAGAAGAACCATAATGGTGCGCCAGATTGTTTCACCTCCCACACAATATGGCACTTTTCTGCATAGGCCTCCCCAGAAAGAGCATGAAGCTGAGCAGATTTCAACAGCTTCCTGCGGAGAACAGGCAAAAAAGAAACAACACAAAATAATGGCCTTGCGTTTTGGATTGTCACCACACATCTGAATGTGGCTGATCCTTAATGAGAATCACTATAAAATGGACGACAGATAAACCGGACTCCTGGGAATGTAGTTTTATTTTCAGAGGATCCTTTCCTAGTACCTTGTGCACAAGTGGTGCCTGAACGCAGGGACAACTTCCTGTATGGAATGTCCAGTCTTAAATACTCTTCAGCATACCAAAACAGATAAAGAACAAACTCAGGATTGGTTACATTTTGCCGCAGTGGAAAGCATGTGACTTCATTACATATATGTTCATTTTCCCTAATGCAACCAAATTTAAAGATCAGTGATACTTTCCCATCTGCATTAGCAAGATTAAAAGTCATTATCTCTATCTTATCAGTAAGTTTCAAAAGCTGTATACAAAGGTGCAAACAAGATATTTTAAGATCTGAGATGTCTTAGCATGCGGTTTGACATTTGCTATACGTTTTTTGTGGTTTGGACACATCCTGTTGCCATTCGCTTTAGAAGCCCATGTCTGAAGAGATGGGGTGCTTTGCAGAAATACAGAGATGATGCTTTCAGGACATAGGGTTTAGAAAAATGATACTTTTAGGATATCTATGAGGCAGAGGGCAGAATGAAGAATTGAAGATAAACTCATCACTTGAACCTTACTCTCACAGGTTTTGGCATGTTTTTTTTTTTTTCAGATGCTTTGAAATCTCCCTGGTGCGGAGAAAGTTTCAGCCTGGCAAAACGTGGAAAACCACTGAGAAGGAGAGATTTTTTGTGAGCATTTGTCGCAAAGCTATTGCTGAAAGCCTCCTATGGCTCAAGTGCTATTTGGTAAAATCCCATCTACAGCATTCTGAGGAAAACACTGTGATTGCCTGCAGAGAGGGGTGCGTGTCTATGTCTGTGAGGGAGGGAGGGAGGGAGGGAGAGATGTGCCATTAAGCCAAAGCTGACTCACTACAACTCTTCGTCTGTCACACTGTCCGCTACACCACACTAAGTTTGGCCTGCAACGGTGTCCCACCATTCATCTGGGAAGGAGCTTGATGAAAATTTGATCAACAGGATTTTTCTACATTTCAGAAATCATTCTTGTTACTTGTAGTTTATCCCATCTTGAGGGACATGAGTAAACCACATTCATGATACATATCTACTAGAGATGGACATGAAATTAAAATATAGTGTTCAGTTCTGTTTTGTTTTTTTCTTTTGTCTTCTTTCATTTTGTTACTAATGAATTTTTAAAAGAATTTTTGGAATGAAACGAAATGAAACTATCCATTATGCTATAAAGTGGATCCCTGAGGTCCGAATTTGGGGTGTAGCTTCCTTGGACACTTCCCTTTAATCCCTCCAAATTTGGAGAGGTTTGGGGTTCAGGGGGGTGAGTTATTAAACTCCAAAGTGGGTTCCCCATGGAAAAAGAGGAAGAGGAAAAATCTGGCATTTTAAACTCAAGCCTCATTCCCCTCCGTGCTCTGGAATGCTTGCCTTTCCCTTAATGAAGGAAAGAAGGACAGGCTCAGGGCCATAAATTTTCTCTTGCTCTTTCAGAGAGTGAAACTGGGTTTTTAAAAATTGTTTTATCATTTAGCAGCACTTCCTAGCAAGAGCTATGACCAGTGCTCACCTCAATTTCCCTCCTTCACATTCCACAGCACAGAGAGAACATGTTTGTAGAACAAAGTTTTGATTATTGAAAGATAGCTTTCTATTCTATTTTAGAAAAGATAGCTGTATTAGTCTGTGCTAACAGAATAGGCAAAGAAGAAGAAGAAGAAGAAGAAGAAGAAGAAGAAGAAGAAGAAGAAGAAGAAGAAGAAGAAGAAGAAGAAGAAGAAGAAGAAGAAGACAAAGACAACAAAATATGGTGACACTATAAAGATGCTACTGTATATTTTAATGACAGGCAGGCTACCTTTGGATATGTAATTTATTTAAATAAACATTCTTTTCCTTGCTGGCAATGCAGCACTCTTGGGATATTTCCTGGTGTTTCATATCATTGATATGGAATTACAGTACCCCAAATGTATAAATCTTAGGTTTTAGTTTGTTTAACTGAAGAAAATAAATGCTGAGTTCCTGGGGGGGGGGGGTTGTTGCGGCGGGGGGGGGGGCTAAGAATGAGTTGTGCCTCATTCTTGATTGAAAATAGACTTCCATTATTTCTATAGTTTAATGAGCATATTAAAATAATTTTCATTAAAGTTGCAAGTACCATTGGTTAATATAATTACTATTCACTAAAAATACACTACTGTGATTGGAAGAAGGAAAGAGCTTAACAGTCCAGATGTCCCCATGCTCTTTCTTTTGAATTCAAATGAACAAACTGAGCTATTGTTCCTATTTCTTTGGTTAGCATGATGAACATCTTCCAAGCCAACGACAACTTGTATGTGGGTGGGAGGGAAAACTAGTAATCACTGTGGTGGTGGTGGTGGTATTGAAACAAGTCATGCACCATGATTCCAGTACTTATAAGATACCCCACCACCCACTAAAAATGAATGTGATGAGTATGTGCACACATCTAATGTAACATGTTTGGAACCACCTGTGTAATAAGTAGTTTCACTTCTTTGGTTTAAACAGTACATTTCATTTCTGACAGGATTTCTTCATTTGGTTGTTTTCTGGCTCAGGAGGGCATTAGTCTTCTAGGATTATTTTGTCTTTCTCCTTTTTAAATATTATCACATTCTTAATGACATTAAATTGGTATTAAGGACAGTCACTTGGACCAGATCCCGTGAGGAGGAAAATGTAGGATAAGCATGATTCTATTAACAAATACACCAAAGCTCTCTCTATGATTGCCACATCATCCGAACCCCACAAATGGTAATTAGATTGAGTACATATGTGTGTATGTAAGATATTAAAGCAAAAGTGTTCTGCTTATATACCGCCCCATACCACTTCAAGTAGTCTCTCTGCATAGTTTTAATTACAGTGTGCAGGCTACACATTCCCCCACCCCACCCCCAGCAAGCTGGGTACTCATTTTACCGACCTTGGAATGATGGAAGGCTGAGTCAACTATGAGCTGGCTACCTGAGATTGAATCATTGAACCACTGCACTACAAAAAGAACTGACAATTCAGCTGCCTAGATGCCCTGAGCACATCCAATCTAGCCTGATTTCGGAAGCTAAGCAGGGTCGGCCCTGGTTAGTACTTGGATGGGAGACCACCAGGGAATACCAGGTGCTGTGGGTGCCTGGAGTAGAAACTGGAAAGCCACTCCAGTATTCTTGCCAAGAAAATTATATGGACATGGGGTCACGAAGAGTCGGTCATGACTGTAATGACACAACACACACACACACACACACACACACACACACACACACACACACAGAGAGAGAGAGAGAGAGAGAGAGAGAGAGAGAGAGAGAGAGAGAGAGAGAGAGAGAGAGAGAGAGTCACAAGAGAAAGAACTCTAGCACAGTGAAAGAATATTGCTTCAGTGGCAGGTGGAATGTTTTGCTTATAAGAGGTCCTAATTCCAAACCTGGCCATCTCTAGTAAACAATATTCCAGAAGCAGCCAAGGTGGACGACCGCTATACTAACCCAGGAGTTTAGACAGGGTAGATGCAACTAGGCTGGACTGACAAACTGCCTGGGCTGGCAAATATGAGCTTCCTTCTGAAATGTGGCATATCTAGGTGTTTTCTGTTGTGGTATATCTGGGTTAATCTCTCCGCACAAGCCTATGTAATCACTTGGTGTTGGGTGAGTTAAGCGCCAAGAACAAAAACATGACCTTTGCAATTATTGGCTCCAGCAGATGTCTTCCACCTTCCTGATTTTGGATTATGAATCCCATCAGTTGTGGCAAGTACAGGAAGTGGCTGAAGTGATAAACGTGGTCGCCCCAAACATCTGGGTTTGGAGGGGATGACCTGTATCATTCCCCCACAGCCTGAAGCAACCAACAAGCTTTTTCCTTGTCAAAGCAGACATTCCCATTCTATGGGAGAAGAAGCCTTGCTTCCCAATGTCCTTTTATGGTGCTTCTTTCCACCCTTACACTGAATATTCCCACAGAAGTAGAGAAAGTTCAGCAAGAAAGGCAACTGCTGCATTGCAGAGAGCATAAAAAATTTAATGGTGCCCATTATGTATAGTTATGAAGCAATTTGGGATCCTTGGAGATGAAAGGTGCCATGGAAGTGAAAAGTGAAACAGTATTATCTCAAGATTTCTTACATTTTTAATATCATCTGACTTTCTGCTAGCTCAAAGATCCCAAAGCATTTTATAAACTCTCTGGCATTCAAGGGCAGTAATCATCTCCATGGGTATTCTTCCACCCAAGAACAGAGGAGAAATGACAAGTGGCTACAAAACCTTGACTACTTCCACAATGGTGTAAAAATAATTTTATCTGTGAGCAGGGCTAGCTCTGTGGAGCAGAGATCAGCTCCTGGAGAAGAGAGTGTTCATCTTTCATGTGGCCTGCTCTGTGCACTCCTGAAGCTCCCTAAGCACTGCAGAACATAGTCACACCGCCAAAGTTAAAGTAAGATCTGACTGTGACCAAATCTTTTGCTTGTACAACAGGAACCAGTTTGATACCCGTTTTCTCTGGCACCAAAATGACTTCGGCTAGGCATGTGGAGACCAGCAGGGGTGGCTGCAGCTAGACATTGGCAAAAAATGAAAATATAGTGTTTTGTTTTGTTTTGTTTTTCATTTCGTTTCGTTCTTAATGCATTTTTAAATAATTTCTGAAATGAAATGAACAAAAATGAAATGATTTGTTATGCTATTAAATGACCTCCCTGGGTTCTAGAGACACCACATTTTGTGGATAGCTTCCTTGGACATTTCTTTTTAAGCCCTCTAAATTTGGAGAGCTTTGGGGTTCAGGGCACTGAGTTATTCAACTACAAAGTGGGCCCCCAAGAAAAAATAATTTGTAACTGGAAAATTATGTATTTGAAAATAGTGATCCCAGGCATATGGCAGCATGGAGATTACAGTGGACCTTCCTCAAGCCCTGTAAGCCCCCCAAAATTGGAGACCTTTGGGGTTCAGGGGTCTGAGTTATTCAACTCCAAATTTGGTTCTCCCAGGAATCCATTTGTAATTGGAAAAGTGCTTTTTATTTTTTTAAAAGGAGAGAAACCTCTCCTTAAAAAAATAAAAATGTACTTTTCTGATTACAACTGAAACTAATTCACAACTGGCATGTTGTAGGAATTAAAAAGAATCTGACAGACGGTATCCAACTTGTAGGCAGTAAATGATTATTTTTTCGCTCCAAATTTATTGCTCATTTAACTGCTTCTGCAGCTTATCCTTAACACAATGAACACAACTGCTGATTTTCAAATGCTGAGGGCAGATTCAAAGTTCAAATACCATTTTCAAAATCTAAATGAAAAGAAACCTGCTGTAATTTAAAAATCCATTGAGTTTTTGTACAGCGGACAATGAAGCCTTCCGTTCGAATTGTCCAAGTCCCTGTTTTGAAAGAAGCGGGGAGATCAACTAAACCATCATGTGGAGGAATATTTTGAAGCAGACTCATTCTCAAGTAGTACAGAGCTCTATAGGGATTCCTGAAGTATGAAGCAGATGGTTCATTTGTATCCTGTTAAATACTCTTTCAGCCTTAGATTTGTCTATTGACAAGAAAATATGTGGTGGGGGTGCATTCTGAGCAAACACAGTGGAGAGTATGGTGCTCTTTGTAAGCCAAAACCTTTATGGAGCTGATTAATAATAAGGAATATTCTGTTTGATGGTGTACAGGTTCCTGCTATATTGCAAGCAGTAAACATTTATGCTAAGAATGCTTAAAAGGTAGATTTAAGACACATTTGAAAATGAAACTGTGATATTGGGAGATTATTTTGACAGAGTTTGCACCCTCAAGCAACATTTGGCAGCTTTAAGTATATTAACAACATCAAACGTTGGAATTAGGAAACATTCATAAGGCTCTAGAGACACTTCTGTTTTAGTTTCTATATGAAATTAAGAGACTGAATAGGAGTCAGGCTCATTTAAACTGCTTTTATATACATACAAGAATCTATATATAAAACATCATTTGCAATATCATGCCCTATAAAATCAGTGTCAAACCCATTGATATGCCAAGTTTCTGGAATTAACAATGGCATCGAGACCTCTCTTTAATTTCAGTAATGACTCTGCTGGCAGAGAACATGTCCACCATTGGAAATCAACCAACTGAAAGTTGCTTTTAAAGAAATAATGTTTAAATGAGCAAAACTCACCCAGCCCCCTCTAAGGGAATTTAAAGGTGTGAAGTAAAATCCTTGTGGAAGGGAAGATAAGACTAAGGCAGTTACTTCATGTCCTCCTTTATTCCTCGACTAGTTTTGTACCGTGACAGCGTTGGTCTCAATCGCTTGGTTTTGTCCGTTTCAGTGTTCCCATAGTCGTGATAACTTGTCTTGTGACAAGTGTTACCTCACGGTCTTGTCCTGTGACAAACACTGAATTTGTCTAGCTTTCTTTTTCCTTTTTTGGGGGGAGGGGGGTTAAAATCTTTTTTGATATTTTGCTTCTGAAAAGTCAAAATAAAAAAATGGACACAGTTTTCTGAGAGAAATGAATGTTTTTTTGCGTGACATTACTACGCAGTGTCTTGTGTTGGAAGAGAAAGTGGGAACAAAGAGTGACAAGGAATAACCCTACCCCAGCACCAGGTACAGGATTGTCACGCTTAGCACCCATTCCAGGCGCATGGTTGAGACAAATTTCAGTAGTTGCGCAACAGACGTGAAGTAACTTTTTTTTTTTTTGGTACCACTCCTAAGTGCAACACTAGCAGAGACAAAATGGGTGTGAAGTAACCACCTTACAGCACGAAGAAGCCCTGTTGTACAGTGATGGCAATAAAAGCTGTAATTCAAGCTCCATGGTTACAGAAGGAGGCTCCTTGCCTTCCTCACCTCACCAGGGCTGTTCTTCCTCCCCCAAAATCCTCCGGGAAAGACTCTGATTTTTCCATAGAGCCAGCGGCTACAGAGAAGGCAAACCTGGGGGTGACAGTTAATACTTTGTGCCTGGTCTAAAAACCTTGTGAGACAGGGAGATTCTGGCCCTGCCAACATGGGTGGACTGTCCCTCCTGTGAAGCCAAAGAAGCAGAGCCAGTGATGAAGAATGCAGGAAATAGCAGTCCTGCACCCTCCAAGAGCTACAAATTACCTGCCCCAATGTATACTACTACTACTACTACTACTACTACTACTACTACTACTACTACTAATAATAATAATAATAATAATAATAATAATAATAATAATAATAATAATAATAATAATAATAATAATAATAATAATAATAATAATAATAATAATAATAATAATAAATGTATTATCTAGTCAGCTTATGCTGACCCTGTCTAGGGTTTTCCAATTATACTCAAAAGTAGCTCACTATTCCCTTCTTCTTGGGGTGTTACTGCTTTGCTTGCCCAAGGCCACAAAGGCTGGCTCGTCTCTATGAAACACAGAGGAGAATCAAATTTCCAACTCTTGCCTCCATTCTCAGGGGTAACCAGTGGAGTGTCCTGGGGTTCTGTTCAGGGTCTGATGCTATCCAACATCTTTATTAATGACTTGGAGGAAGGAATAGAGAGTAGACTTATTAAATATGGAGATGATACCATATTATGAGGAGGGCTAATTCCCTACAGGATAGGATAAAAATCCAAAGTGACCTGGACAGATTAGAGTGCTGGGTCAAAGCTAATGGAATGTGTTTCAACAGAAAGAAATGTAGGGTCCTGCATCTTGGCATGAAAAATGAATTGCATAGATATAGGATGGGAGATCACCTGGCTTGAAAATAGTACATGTGAAAGGCAATTCTGGGTGGACCACAAATTGAACATGAGTCAGCAGTGTGATGCAGTGGCCAAGAAAGCCAATGCGATTCTTGGTTGCATCAACAGAAGCATAATTTGTAGAGCAAGGGAAGTGATAGTATCACTCTATTCTGCTCTGGTCAGACCCCACCTGCAGTATTGTGTCCAGTTCTGCACTCGTCAATTTTAAAAGGACGTTGACAACCTCAAGCGGGTGCAGAGGAGGGCAACCAGAATGGCTGAAGGTCTGGAAGAAATGTCTTACGAGTAGCGGCTTAGGGAGCTGGGAATGTTTAGCCTTACAAAAAGAAGGTTGAGAGGGGATATGATAGCCATGTTTAAATATTTTAAAGGATGTCATATTGAAGAGGGGGGTGGCTTGTTTTCCATGTTGTTAGAGACTAGGGCTTGAGTTAATGGTTTCAAATTACAGGAAAAGAGATTCCATTTGAACATTAGGAAGAAATTCCTGATGGTTAGAGCTGTTTGACAGTGGAATATTCTGCCATGGAGGGTGGTGGAATCTCCTTCTTTGGAGGTTTTTAGGCAGAGATTTGATGGGCATAAGTTGAGTGTACTTGGATGAAAGTTCCTGCATGGCAGGGGGTTGGACTAGATGTCCCCTGAGGTCTCTTCCAACGTTATGATTCTATGATTCTATGATTCTCCAAGCCAGTCAACTACCTAATTATTATGTGTCATCAAGTCAATTGGGACACTTTTGACTGTTTCCTAGGTACAGGGTATGCAGAACTGTTGCCTGTGGAAATACTCTGGGACTCTGTCATTTGCACTAGGCCACATAGTCTGGCTCATATCATACAAGGCATAGTGAGGCATTGAACACCCAACCCCTGATTCCACAGCCAGGTGCACCAACTTAATGAGCTAGCTGTTTCATACTGAAGTAACTCTCACAGCTTTCATCCAAAACTTGGCATTATCTTGTGAAACAAGTGACTTGAATTATTTATTTGATTTTCTCCACACTGCTAAATATCTTTGTAGCTAAGATATACAGAGAAGAGAATGAACTTTTAAACAACTCTAAATCCTGGATCACAAATATCATCCCCCATTACAGTTTTCAACACATTTTATAATCGCTTCCTGTGAACTGAACTGGATAACATGTATTGTGTTGGAAGTGATGTGAATTCAAACAAAAGTTTGTCCGCAGAATTACAACTCTGATGACCCCATTCACATGTCCCCGAAATAGTCACTTGATGTTACCATCACCAAGTGAATCATGCTGTTCGTGTGAACCGCAGCAAAGCTGGCAGTGTAGATATACTCACTAAATCCTTCAGTCTGCCATCTGTTCCCAATTTTGATAGGCTATTCATACTTTGGGAGCTCTGCCCATCACAACTTGAAAAACTTATTATGAAGAGAATATGTCAACATTTTCTGTCAAGACAGAAATGTGTCCCTGAGCCAACTTCAACTGTGCTGCTGTCAGATTCAAAATCATGTTCTTGGGGAGAAGGAGAAAAATATCATCTTGAAGGAAGGAAAAACAAAAAAGCAGCAGTACAGATGGTTATTGTTGATTTTTAAAGATGGACTAAAAGAGAGGTAGTTTTGTCGAAATGTAGCAGTGTGTGAGTGTTTTACCATCTATCAGAAATATATTAGCTGGAGTTCCAATACAAGCTAATGAGGGCAATACTCAGTGTTGGGTGAACACGGATGCTCAAGAGTCAAGGCAAATATGGACCTCAGTACAGTATATCTGTGAAGATTCTCAGCATCCAGGTGAGGTCATCCAGAATTTGAGTCATGGCAACATCTTGGACAGCAAAGATAGGCCAGGGAGTATAGAAAAAAAATCCTTCTCTTAAGAGGGGTGGAGGACTTGGGCACAATATGTCCCTTATTTATCACATTGCCCTTTCATCTATCCCCAGACAAATCAGAAGAAATACACACACACACACACACCACAAGGAGGCCACAGCTAATGACCCATGCTTGATGGATGTTGCTATACATTGCACGGCGGAGAAATTAGAGGTCTCTGACCAACCTTCCTCAGAATGAAGAAGCTACGTGGATGAGTAGCGAGACATTTTGACCTAACAAGAAAAGAAGCCCAGTTGCCATGACTCAACTTCTGGATGTGGACCTTGGGTATGTCTCATATGGCCCTTGGGACAATTTGCAAACTCTCTACAAACGACCAGTTCACACTTCTGTAAGAGTGACCTATCAATTTCCCCACCAGATTACTAGATTGGCAGAAAGATGGAAAAATTGCAGCCGGAGGAGAAAAGATAATGGGTGTGTTCACCTCCTCTGACCCACCAGCCACTCACTTTAGCCCCGCTCAGCACTAGCATGCCACCCTTGATAGTTTACCAATAAGTGAATAGGGCGCTAAGCATAAAAAGCTTTCTGCCCTTGTTTACTCAATTTGCATTCAGTCTGTTAAAAAAACAGGAGGAGAGAATTCAAGGTGTCTTGGCCACCACAATATAATTTACAATATTTTATATGTCAACCAAGAAATTAATGTCTCCAAGGTCAACAAGATTTATTGATAGATCTAAACTGAATTTCAGCATAAGACTCAACGTTCCCCCTGACAATGTTTTGAAAAAAATCCAGTTTTCCCCAGCCTGGTCTCCTCCAGTCACTTTGAACTACAACTCCCTTCAACCTTAACTATTGGATATGGTAGCAGGTACTGGTGGAGGTGTAGTCCGATATGCTAAAAAGAAAGGTTTTTTTTCCTAGGGGCATCCCCTTTGAGCTTCATAACTCAGCTCCCTGAACCCAATACCTTTCCAACTTTCATGGGGCAGGCTAAAATCACTTGCTCCCTTGGGTCCTTTAGGACCCAAGGGAACATAGCAATTTGTTTCATTTCATTCCACTTTGGGCCTTTTCACACGACCCCTAAGATCCGCTGGCCCCTTAAATTCGGACCAGAGATCTTGGAGGTTCGTTGCTGTTCCTCCGTCCCCACCCCTCCGCACTTCCTTGCTCCTGTCTGCATGAGGGGAGGGAGGAAAAAAGGGGACAAAAGAATAAAGTCTTACTTCCCGGTGCCGGTGGAAGCTGCTCCAAGCCCCGTCACTTCCTGATTCCTTCTCTTAAAGGGGCAGGAGGCAAAAAACAACAACAAAAAGAAGAGAGGAGAGCCTGGCACATTCACATCAAGCAATTTTCACCTCCCAAGAGCAGGTACCTGAAAAGTGCGCTGGGTCGCGCTTAGGTGGGCGGGGTCGCACTTAATTTCCTGTAAACTCCAGAGCTGGTGGGGAAACATTTTTAAGCTCCGGAGCTGGGAGCCATTTGCCCCAGAGTTTAGGGGTCGTGTATAAACGCCCTTTATTTCATAACAAAAGTACTTAATTTGTTTTGCAATGAACTGAAACAAAACTACTTTAGAAACAAAATCAAATGAAACAAAACACCATTTTCTTGTTTTGTGCCCATCCCTAGTTGATAATGTGTTCTATGGGGATTTGGAAGATTCAGGCTGAAGATACCTCTCAAGGCCATGACTAGATATTAAGGAGAATATCTATCTCATCAATTTTATTTCCCACAGTGGAGTTTCTTTAGACATAACATGGCCCAGCAATTAGATGCAAGTGGTAAGTGCCTTCCGATGAGCAGTCAAACAACTAAAAATATATACCCAAGATATATATAAAAAAAGAAAATCACATATTCGGACCTTAAGGCTACCTCTTCAAAAAAAGCATAATGACTGCACTACATAGTTTGACCAAAAGCTGAAAGCTCACTTTCTCTCAGCCTGAATGAACTCAGAGAATTCTTTTAAGAGTACTGTAAAATATTATTTATGGAAGAGGATAGCCATGTGACAACTCTGTGCTCACTAGAGGCACACCAAGATATCCATACAAACATGAACAAAACTTTTAGACACAAAAATGCTTAACTAGATCAAGACCAGGAAGTTTGAGTCAAAAAGGGTAGCCTTCTTGCAGGGTGCGCTGGCACTGAGGCCTGACGACTCCATTTCTGGAAGCTTGTCTGGGTTGACTGGTCCTGCCACCACTGATAGGGACACCTTCTCCCTGTCAGAGAATGAGCCAAGCACAGGTGCTGTGGCAGGTGCTCATACGGCTGTGGGCCGTGCAGCACCAGCCTGAGCCAAGTGGGGGGGGTCGAGAGAAAGCAGGTTTCATTGACCTGGAAATGCAATAGGAGAGAGAGCTGGGACCTGAGCAGACACATTTTTAAAGGGATGTACTGCATCTTATAGAATTGGCAATGCAATGTCTCAGAGTTTAGATGCTATTTCAACCAGCCCTAAGAAGGAAGCAAATACAAGGGAGGAAAACAATATAGCATCCTGGTCCCATGGGCACTTGAGAAGGCCATCTCCGCTAACATTATAGCCAGCAAAGCCCAGTGGTCTGTCGTGACGAACAGGGTTGGCTATGCATATGTATTGTTATTTATGAATATTGATTTGAGTGTTTAGAATAGCCAATCAGTGAGCGGTGGGTGTGGCTAAATACTATAAATGCATAGAACCTTATATTAAAAGAGAGGGAAGCCAGGGGGTCACAAAGCAGTTAAGATCTAAGATAGTTATTTAACAGTCAGTCAGAAGTGAAATCTTGAGGCTGGTTAGGGTCTGGTACAAAGATTGATATATAAATATAAAAGTAACTGAGTGAATCAATAAGAAGTATTGTGAACTGTGTTGTATCTAAGTTAAAAGCATCTTGGTCATCACTCTATACATTTCACAGTCAGGATCTGATGCCTGTTGTGAGTTTTTCTGGCTGTTTGGTCGTGTTCTGGAACTCCTAGTTCCCTGAGCTCCTTGCCCTCTGAAGAGTCTAGCCTCAGAGTCTGGCAAAACATCAGGAAAAAAACTTCCAGAACATGTCCAAACAGCCCAAAAAACTCACAACAGTTACAACTTATATTTGGAAAATATATACCTTAGTGTCAGATTCTCTTATTAAAATAACTAAAGTGATCCAGGAGACTGGTGGTGGCAGTAGACATGGTAAAAGTGTGGGCATGTACATCACATCTGTTTTGTTCAAATCCCCAGCAAACCCTGGGCTCAAAACCTGCAGAGCATCTGCGGTGCAAAAGAGGACAGACATACCCCTTGTTTCTCATTTTGAATGCTCCTGTCTTTCATTTCCCATTCCTTTTTGGTTGCATTTGTTTCATTTCCAGTTATTTGCACCCCTCTTCTTGATTTCAATGGGGAGGCCCAAAGAGATTTCCATTCCCCAGGCCAAGGGAAACTTTAAACCCCCCCCCCACGTGCGCGCAGGCCAGTGGGAGCAATGGGACACAGAGAAAGATGTGTTAAACTCCTACCATCATCCCTTCTAATCTCAGATTGAGAAACCCTTGAACTGCCGCTGCTCTTCTTAGCATTGTTCAAAAAGTCTTCTCTCTCTCTCTCTCTCTCTCTCTCTCTCTCTCTCTCTCTCTCTCGTGATGTGTTCAGCATATGGGTGGTGAAATGTGTCACTTTTGGTTTCCCTCATGCTTAAAAGTTTAAAGCAAAATATTTCCCACTTAAATAGAACTTAAAGAAATGTGTCAGTCTTAATAAATTCTTGCCAGAAAGTGAACCCACGTACGCTCACACTGGACAATATACACTAGCCGCCATCTATAGGTACAGGTGTTCCCAGCATCAAGAGGGAAGTGTTTTACATGCTTACTAGGCAGCTGTTAAAGAGGAGGAGCCTTTTTTTTGGTGGTGGGGGAGTTAAGATCCTGCATTAACTTGGTTGAATATGCAGAAATTCAAAGCCACATGTTGGAATGGGCTGAGGGAAATCCACCTCTGACTATTGGTGCCGGCATGGCAGAAACCCTCCTGAACTCCCAAAATACCCACTGAAAGTGTAAAAGGTTACTTTTGGGAGCCTCCAGGAGTCACAATTTTGCACCAAAACCAGGCACAGCCCTCTCAAGCTGTTTTTGTTCCTCAACCCACCCAACACTAAACCCAAAGTAAACTCCCAACTGCTTCCTGTTGTTTCATTTGACTTCATCCCATTCTGTTGCTACTTTTTTATTATATTTTATTTTCCCCCAGTGCTGAGGTGGCTTATGGTAGCACCTGAAAATGGGCAATCAGTCATAGCATTTTAAGGGTGCCCAGCCTCCTTTTAAAAGTAGTATAGCCAAAACTCCAAGCACAGATGGAAAATCACTCTGTTAACTGCAGTGCCATGGACTATGTTTCCCCCAAGACTTGCTTTAACTGGATGTGAAAGAGGGAAATGATGGGGGGGCAGTCATTCTCACCTGCCTCACAGGAAATGTGTTTCATTAAAGAGTTTGTTTATCAGTAGGAACCCCGGAAGCTGGAGTCTTAGGCTGTTACTTCACGTCCCTCTCGTCCCTCTTTGCTATCCTGCTTGGGACCAGTACAAAAAAAACTTACTTCACGTCCATAGCATGACAGTGGAAACTCGTCTCGACCACGCCCCCTGAACTGGGAACAGAGCGTGACAAGCCGTACCTGCCCCTGAGCTGGGGAATTCTGTTGTCACGCTTTGTTCCAGGTTCCTGTTCTGAGACAAGGGACGTGAAGTAACGGCAATGGCTGTTTCCCCCCTTTGCTCTAGAAATACCCTGACAACCAAGAAAGCTGACTGGAATTCCTGCGCCAGGCCAGGCTCAGCTGCCTGCCTGTCCTTGCAGGAGAAGGTGGCTCTTGAAGGGACAGGCAGAGAGCCACTGTCAGGCACAGGTCCATCTTCCTCGGGTCCCGGAGGTGGGGCTGAGCTCTCCTTGCCTTCTCACCTGCCAGCCCACAGACTGCTGAGCTCAGGGCGAGGGTGTCTTGCCCATCACCGCCACCGCTCGCCCGCGGCAAGTGGTGAGGCCTCACCCGGCTCCTCCTGCCGGGCTTCCTGAAACAGCAAACACGCCCGCAGCGGGTATTCGAAATATTGAAAAATGGAAGCTTGACAATTAAAAAAAGGCTAAACGAAGCCAGGGAAATCCAGTAGTTGTCACAAAACAAGGACGTGAAGTAACAGTTGTCACGAGACAAGTAATCATGCCCATGGGTAAATGAAAACAGGGATTAAACAGGGACAAAATCACGTGACCGTGAACAACGCTGTCACGGAACGAACGTAATCACGGAATGAAGTAGGATGTGAAGTAACCGCCTAAGTCATTCTGATCAACCAAATTATCGACTGAAGTGATTACTTCACGTCCTTCTTTGTTCCAAAGCTAGTTTTGTACCGTGACAGCGTTGGTCTCAATCGCTTGGTTTTGTCTCTGCTTCAGTGTTCCTATGGTGGTGATAACTTGTCTTGTGACAAGTGTTACCTCATGGTCTTGTACCGTGACAAACACTGAATTTGTCTAGCTTCATTTTCCCTGGGGGGGGGGGCTTAAAAATTCTTTTTTCATATTTTGCTTCTGAAAAGTAAAAAACAAAACACAAAAACCAGACACAGTTTTCTGAGTGAAACAAATGTTTTGTTGCGTGGCAGTCATTACTACATGGGGACGTGTCTCAGAACAGAAAGTAGGAACAGAGAGTGACAAGGGAAAACCCTACCCCAGCACCAGGTACAGTATTGTCATGCTTAGCACCCCTTCTGGGAGTGTGGTTGAGACAAATTTCAGTAGTTGCACGATGGACATGAAGTAACATTTTTTTTTGTACCGCTCCTAAGTGCAACACTAACAGAAACAAAACGGATGTGAAGTAACCACCTAACCGGTCTGTTTCATCTAATTCTCTGTTGAGAAACACAAAACAGGATTCACCCAAAGAAAAGCATATGTTCAGAGACACCAGGATGCTATCAAATTGCATCAATAACTAAAGCGGAACATAATCTCCCCCACCCTAGCATGTCAAAAAATCATCAATCATAACTTACTCTCCTTTGGGCATATTTTTCTTTACAAACAGCTGCTAATTCTGTAGCACAGGTTATGAGGAAGAGGAAGAGCATGATTTACTGCAGCTGAAAACTGAACTCATGGTGCACTTCCAAAATTCTGGGATGCTTTAAAACTCCAGTCATTTGTACATCCTGTATGTCTCCAACCCACCCACCCCACATTTTACCGCTTCCAGCTTGAGGAAGGGCTAAGATGGCATTTATTTCAACCAGCTGAATAAATGATTTCAACGTATGCCTTGTTGTTGAAAGTGAAGGAAGGATTTGTGTATAGGGGCCATCCCTAATTAGAGATCAAAACATTGCTTCAGAACATTTCATCAGAAATGTAAATAGCTAATCAGTACCAGTCCAATGCCTTTGTGTGTGTTTTTTAATTAGGCCCATGTGAAGTATCCTTGAAGTTGAAAGGTAGCCTGGGCTCCAGCCTCAGAATTCACAATCTAACCCATAGCGTCCTGCTGATGCTTCCTTTGAACTGCCTTCCGGGTGGGAGTGGTGATCCGGTGACCTAAAGGTTACATTTACATTTATTCTCCTACTCAGCTGGCAAAGTGTAAACCTCCAAAGATTAAAGGCGCAACCACCAAAGTTAGCAATAGTGACCACAACGTTTATAGAGTTGTATGTGAGCACAAGGGTGGAATGTTAAGCAACATTTTTACATTTCTGGAGGGACAAACCGTCCTCATCTGTGATGTGTTACAGCAACAACCAAAAAGAGTTGTGACCCTAAATACTTGACTAAGATAAAATATTTTCTCCATAGTGCATGTGCTAATCTGTGCAGAGGCACATCATCCACCAGTTTATGCCAAGAAGCTCATCATAGCCACCAGCACAATGTGTAGTTGTTTGCACCCATTGATTCGTTGATCAGCCCCTTTCTACTTTTGGGGAGAAAGGGCAGGATAGAAATGTTTGAAATAAATAAATACTAAACTTTGATCAACCCACTGATAAGACCACTGCCATATCTTTAGCATTTCTATTGTATTTCACACATCCAGAATCTGTCTGTCCCATCCCTCTCAAGAAACAGACTGCCCTCTGTGAAACCCAATGCCAAACAACACTCGGTTGCCTTCAAGGTGCCACAAAACTCTCTCATGGTTTTGCTGCCAACACAGTTATCTCTGTTTGGTGAGGCACTGCTACCCTTCTCCATGCTACTTCCATTGTTAAACCTCAGAGCCAGACAGGGCTGCCCATCAAGACTTGACGTCACTGAATAGAAGTTCAGAAATTACAGTCACTAATGGCCTTGGTGGGACATTTCACCTCACTCCTGCAGGAAGAACCTTGCTGGAGACACAAAGGGTCATTGATTGCAGTTTGGCAGAGGCCACAGAATGGGGACCATATCATTTAGTGACACAACATGAACTATATCTTGAGAAATCCTGGTTGCATGTTGTTTATAATGACGGAGATGCAAAAGAACCCATTCTTTTTAACCAACATAGGATCTGGGTGTGTGTGTGTGTGTGTGTGTGTGTGTGTGTGTGTGTGTGTGTGTGTGTGTGTGTGTGTGTCAGAGAGCCCTGTCCCTTAAGGAGGTGAAGGGGATGGCTGCAGGAACAGGGCTCAACTGCCCCCAGACAATGCCCTCCCAACACTGCATATATCATTTCGGTGCCAGGTAAAAACCTATTCCAAAAGTTTTTAACTAATGATTGGGGGACCTGATGGCAATTTTTAGTGGTCACTGTCTGTAGTGGTTTTTATTGTTCTCATTTTATTGGATTTTTATTGCTTTGACATAGTGGGTTGGGCGGCACAAGCTATATAAATAAAATAAATAAATAAATAAATAATAACTAAGATCTAGGGTCACTGCAGGTCCTGGGCCTGGGCCATAAAGCAAAAGCAGCAGCTGACATCTGGGGTGGAATTGATTCTAAAGTGAGGGCAGGCAGCCAGCGGAAGAAAGGGATTGGAAAATCCCTCAGCATGCACACTGGTTCTGACCACAGAGATGTAAAAGGACTGTTTCACTCAAAATGGAGAAGCATATTGATTGGCTTTATGGATGCAACCCCTCACCTGAGTGTATTTCAGAAGGGAAAAATTAAGAATCAATCAGGCAGGGGAATGCAATCGTGTTCCAACTTCCTTTGCCTGCTGAAAAGAGCTGGGGTGGGTGGACAGATTTAGGCACAAGAAAAGCAAGGGGGAGGAGTTGAGCAACCCTTCCCTGGCAATCATTTCTCATTTAGTGTCATCTCCTTCCCCAACACTGGGCAGTTGCCTAATACAGTGGTCCCTCTGAAGACAAATGGCTCTAAGACAGAAAACTTGTCTGAAGAATCTCCCCCCAGGAATAGGCATGTTTTGCATGACAAAAAAATCCCTATGGGATGCTTTGCAAGACAAAAAAAATTCTGCATCTCTCTCTCTCTCTCTCTCTCTCTCTCTCTCTCTCTCTCTCTCTCTCTCTCTCTCTCTCTCTCTCTCTCTCTCTCTCTCTCTGTTGTGTCATTACAGTCATGACCGACTCTTCATGACCCCATGTCCAAGGAGTTTTCTTGGCAGGAATACTGGACTGGTTTGCCATTTCCCAGGGGAACTTTATTCTAGCTTCCAGAATGGATTAATCCATTCCTAATGCATTCCTATGCGACATCATGTTTTGTAGGACAAAATTTTCTTAAAACACACTGGCATATAGATATGCTAAATGGATGGCTGATGGCACAGTTTGGCTCAGAAAGAAAGACCTTTTCTGCAAGTGTTTCTATTTAGAATGATCCATCCTTCCCCAAGAGCTGTTGCACACCTTTGTGGCCTGGTGGTGGGGCATGCATTCTTTTGGGCAAGCTTATTGTTTAGCCTAGAGGTAGCAGCCTCAAACACCTTTGCTATTGTGGCTGCAGATTCTGAGGGAGGACAGAGAATGTGTGGGGAGAACAAGGGAAAGGAAGGCCGTCACTTCACGAGCCTCTCGCTGCGCGGCGAGCCGTAATTTCCGTGCGATTCGACCGCTTTTGTCCTCACGCTCCTCCTCTTTGTGTTTAGCCACCCCGACCACGCCCCGACCAGCCCTAAACCGTGCTCCAGCGGGCGAGAGATCCCCTGCCGGAGGCCGAATCTGATCCAAATTCATGTGTGGCAGTTAAAAAGTATATATTTTTTTAACTGAAATGCCGATGCATAGATATTTCGGTTCTTTTGATCTTGCCTTCTGAACGGGGCAGGGGCAAAGAGGGGGGAAGCGTCCCGGGTGATGGGATCCGCTGGCAAGGGATGGCGATGCGCAGAGGGAGGGGGATGGGGTGTTGGTGCCCCGCTGCAAGACACCCGCGCGCGCCCCACCCAGAGAGCGGCGGCGGGGCACACAGGGCGATGAAGCTGAGAGAAGCCTCTCCCCGCCCCGCCCCCACCAAAAAAACCAACCCAGCAGCTCTGCTTCAGGGAAACACGATGGCCGCCACAAGTTCTCTGACCGCCGCAAATGACAGCCGGGTATTGATGCATCGATACGCCGTGGTAATTTTTTTAAAAATAAAAGAAAGCAGAAACCGGACGTTGCAAGTAAACTTCCCAATCAGGAAAAGCACGTTATTTGACCCTAAAACCTCGCCCGGTGAGGACACGGAAAGAGGGGTTTCTGACCGCCTTCGGATTCACAGCAAAGGCAATCACGCTGTTGTTTGTTGAAATGAAACATCACTGACAGAGGGGCAGAGGAGCATTATATAAATATCTCCCCTTGACCCTCCACAGAGGATCAGGAAAAACACTTATTTGACTGCTGAATTTTCTACAAGAGGTTGTTTGCTGTTCAGGTGGGAGGATCATGCCAAACGGCACATGGCACATTACTCAACAGACCCTTTGTAGCCCCATCTTCCCCATACCCAAAAAGGTCAGTCTGCACAGGCCTTAAGAGAAACAGTAAAGTACATCCAGCTTTCTTCCAAATTCAGCATTTTTCTTCAGATATAACACAAAGGTTCTGAATAGGGATGGGCACAAAATGGAAAAATGCTGTTTTATTTCATTTTGTTTCTCACTCCATTTCATTTAATTCCACAAGTATTGATTTAAAAAAAAAAAGGAAATGAAATGAGAAATGAAATGAATCCCCCCACTGCACTAGCACTCTAGGTGGTGTGGCAGGGGATTTGAAAGCCTCCATCCCACCACCTCTTTCTAAATCTTCAGCTCCCTTCTTGCCCACCACCACCTCCCAGCTGATTTTGACAGCTTGAGCAGTCAAAACATCCCAGCTGGGAGGCAGGTGGCTTGGGAGAACAAAGCAGACAGGCACCACTAAATTCCATGTCTGACTGCTCCTTTCTCCCCTGCCAGCCCCCTGGAGGAGGAGAAAGAAGCAGGGGCAGTGGGGTGGAGGCTTTTCAATCACCTTTTTTAAATGTGCCCCTGTTCTTGCAGGTGTGTCACGGTATTTTTAAAAGGCTTTAGCCCACTACCTGGGTGGTGGGCTGGAGGCTTTATAAAATGTGCCACTGCAACAGAGATAGCACTCTCACTGTTGCAGGGGCACATTTTAAAAGGGGGATTCAAAAGCCTTCCAGCCCACTGTCCCTGCTCCTTTCACCTTTAAAGGCTCCAGGTTGGATCCTTTAAATCCCACAGCAGGGGGCTGAGAGGGTAGCACTGACATCAGCGCTGCCCTCTCAGCCCCCTGCTATGGGATTCCCCACCACCTCCCAGCTGTTTTTTGGCAGCTTGAGCTGTCAAAATCAGCTGGGTGGCAGTGGGCAGAACCGAGCAGGGAAACAGCTGCCAGATTGCAGCCCCTTGCCTGAAGGGAGATCTGGCAGCAGCTTCCTGGTTCGTTTTTTTTTCTGAACCGAAAACTTCATTTCATTTTGGTTTGTGATGACATGCTGTCTGTCATTTTGTTTTGTTTAAAAACATTTCAAAATGTTATGAAACAATAAAACAGCATGTCATTTTTCGTAAGGTGCCCATCCCTAATTCTGAACTGATTTGAGGATTTTGTTCCAATCAAAGCTATTCCTGTTTTGTCTTTACTGCAACTGTTCTCTATGTTTCTTTGCTATAATCCATTATGCATTGCTTTTAGCTCATCAGTATGGAGTGGTCTATAAATTAAACTAAAGTCAGCTTTGACCATTTAACAGTTCTGAACCAACTATGAGGTTTGGTACCTTAGCAACTTCAGGAAGCAAGTTGTGACTATCATTTCCTTCCTTCCTTCCTTCCTTCCTTCCTTCCTTCCTTCCTTCTCCCTCCCTCTCTTTGAACCACAATGTTGTCAAAAAGAACAAAAGCAAAGAATGGAGATAAGCTCACTAAGAAAGAAAGAAAGAAAGAAAGAAAGAAAGAAAGAAAGAAAGAAAGAAAGAAAGAAAGAAAGAAAGAAAGAAAGAAAGAAAGAAAGTGTACAGTGATAATTCCTGACTTTATAGCAGAATTAATGGGATTCTACAACAGTGAAGTAAGATGACTGTGTTTCAGAGACCAGAGCAGAAATGGTGTCTATCACTTGCTCATTTCAAGTAAACACATTGCAGCCTTGTACACCATCTCCCTCCTCTTCCCACCAAATGCTTCTCCTCGACTTTAAACAATGAAATCAAAACTCCTGGAGTTAAGAGCTAAAAATGATTCAATTGTACCCACTATAGCAGTGCTGCACAGAGTAGGCTATTGATCTCCATGTCACAGTATATTTACAGTCTAGTATGATCAATATGCTATTTCTGATGCAGTCGCTTCTACAGTTCTACAGCTAGGATATTTTATAGGGAGATTATCCAGCACATGACAGACTTATAAAAATTTCAGTGTGAAATACTACCAGCACAGTAGGTGAAGCAACAGAAATACCCTGACTTGTAGAGTTTCAACCTCTTATAAATTGAACAAATTACAGTGGGTGGCATTACTGAGCTGGAAAGAGTGCAGACATGTTGTGAGACACATTTCTTAATATAATTTCCCTTAACATCTATGACAGAGGCAAGTGCACATGACCCATGTAGAAAAAGAAGTCCATTTCCACCCAGTCTGTGAAGGACAGCTGCACTTACAGCCTCTCTTTATGTGTAGGTGCTTAGTGTGGATTCAGTCTTTTGGACCAGGTGCAAAAGATTTCCCCACTTTATTTGTGGGCAGAGAAATTGGAGGGAGGGACTATCTGGCTAGATTTCTCCTGGAGCAGTTTGCAATTACCCAAATATTTCAGCAGGCTGGAACTCACTGTGGTTTAAAGATAATATCAAAATGTGTTCATTTTTGCCCCAGGTTCTCCACCCACACCCCAGATGGCAGTGTGATCACCATTTTATGTTCTCCATAATTTTTTTTTACTCTAATATTACCTCAGGATGGGACTAAGGTGAGAATACCAGGTACCACACTGCCAGAAAACCTGCATTAAACCATTGCTTTAAAAGTCTCCAAATTTTTAATCCTTCTTTTCTTTTTTTCTAGGTAAGGGCTTTGTAAGTGCAAGAAGAATGCAGCCAAGAGACCACTGGGTAGTGGGGTGGCTTTAAAATTATGGAAAGAAAGAAAGAAAGAAAGAAAGAAAGAAAGAAAGAAAGAAAGAAAGAAAGAAAGAAAGAAAGAAAGAAAGAAAGAAAGAAAGAAAGAATTCTCTCGAAAATATGTCTCCAGAGGAGTTTTGACTCAGTTCTTTATCCCTTGCTATTTCTGCCTGCCCCAAACAAATGTCTTAGTAACATATGGACTTAGAAGATCTAAACAGATAAATGACACAGTGATGACAAATCATCTTGCTTTTGAACAGATTTTGAGTTCCCATCTTTATCCCATGAATGGAGTCTGAAGGCCAGATAGGTATGTGGCTGGTCTCTGCTGGTGATATTTGGTGGTGCTCTTTCATAATTAGCAGAGCAAGGAAGGAGGAGGAGGAGGAGGAGGAGGAGGAAGGAAGGAGGGAGGGAGGGAGGGAGGGAGGGAGGGAGGGAGGACCAAGCCTGAAGCTTGGAAAAAAAGGATTTTGTTAATTGGTCAGCAGGAGAGGACAGAATTCCTTTAGGTCCTAAAATATTCTCTCCCACTTATACCTAGTGTTATAAAGCATGCAGGGTTGTTATTATCCCAACAGTCTCATTGTCTCTAATTGACTAAATACATCCAAACATAGCAACCTGTTTTCCACCGTCTGTTATGAAGATTATGGGCTGCTCATTTTGTTCATTTACTAATAAGGTGTCCATCAGGGTCTGCATTGTTCATGTTTCCATTTTCTTGAAGAAATGGAAAAACATACAATCTGTAATATCGTACGTAACAAACCACTCATAGATTTTTAAAATACTAAGAGGAATATAAATGCTATAAATAATTTAACACATGTTCCTCCTGAAGATGATTTTCCAGCAGGGCTTTCTACCAGCACCTGTACAGAAACTCAAGACATCTAATAATCTAATAGATGTGATATTGTTGAATGGGACATACTCTGCAAAGTCCTTTTGTGCAGGAAGAGGGAAGGCATGTGGTGGATTATTATAACTCTGTGAGGAAAGATAAAGGTGAAAGAACATGAATGCTCTGAGGTCATGGAATGAGCTTCATGGCTGAACAAAACTTTGAGCGAAGCCTTCCACCACCCTACCCATGTTGAACTCTCTGTTATGCTATGTTGTCTCTCAGGAGTGATAAAATGAAAGCTGTGGTAACCATGACGCTATTTTTTAGGGCTGGATCCAGAAATCACACAGCAGAAGTCTGTCTGTCTGTCCATCCGTCCGTCCATCCCTTTTTAAGCTACATTTACATTCCACCTTTCCTCAAATTACTTCAGAAGAACATACACAACTCTCCTCCTTCCCACTATATCCTTGGGGATGAGGGAGCGCCTGAGCCCCACCCCCACCCCCACCCCCGTGCATGCCATGGGGACAAGATGTTGGATCTTCCACAACTAAGTCCAACACTTCAACTACTACGACCCACTGTCTCTCATTCCCATCGCCCTTTGAATAAGATATATGCAGCGCATTAAAATCTAAGCTGTGATCAAATGGGGTAGTTTTGTAGAGACGGACTGGAGATTTCCCCGAATATTTTAATGGCCGTTGTTTCTTTAAAGCCACCATATTCTCCTTCTCTATCTTGTGCTCACAGCATGGATGAACGTAGCCAACTACTGCTGGAACTTTAAGTCTCCAGAGAGACGTCTCCTGAGAAGTGCCAGAAATTAGAATTTAACAAGGAAGAGCATATTGCTACCCAAGGCCACTGCAATAACTGATATTGTATAGCTGAATGTGGCCCATCTAATAAAGAAAGAGACACAAGTTGGATGCAGTGGGGTGTTTATTTTGCTTCCCACAGAGCTCTAAATATAGAGGTAAATAAAAGAACAAAGGGGGGGGATAGATTTATTATGGCAAGTATTTTTCTCCCTTCCAATTCCATTTTAATCCCAAGCTGATTTTTGTAACAAAAGTAATACAGTTACAAATAAATTGGTTTTAGCATTATTTTGCTCAAATGCATAGACATTTATATTGCATTATAGTTCATGCTAAGCAACAATGAATAGACAGTCTGGGGTTTATAAAATAATCGTGCCCTTTAGGGGAATTTTTTTTTTAGGGGGGGGGAGAAATACATTGTGCCACTTGATAGAGATATTTAGCCAGGAATAAATCTACTAAATTAATAGACAGATCCCTGCCTACACACCCACCTCACCTCCACCCCTGCCATCTTGCGCAGAAATGTTCTGTTAAGGACTAAAGATGATATGATGGTTTTGGGAAGAAAGTTTTTAAGAAACTCCCCATCACCATACAATTGCAATGATGGTTCTGCCAAAATCATTAGGAATCCTGAAAGACACTGCAGTCTGAAAACACACATGGTGGAAAGCAGCACTGATTCATTGCAAAAATCTTCAGGGCAACTGGGTTATGTGGGTTGTTGTTGTTGTTGCTTTGTCATTTACTCATGAGTTTTGGAACTGCAGCTTCTTGGATCTCCTTCATTTCCATTCATTTCCCCCTTTGGTCATTTCGGAAGAGGAGGAAAGGGAGGTCAAGGAGGAGGTGGAAGAACAACAAACAACACCAGTGTTCACAGCATCAAGAGCAGAAAATAAGAACTATATTGCCAGTACAGTTCTTCTGGCATCTGAACATGGATTCCTTCCTGCCATGTTCTGACCCAGGAAATATGCCATGAAAACAGAACTTTAGACTCCAGGGCACAGTCTCAATGAGGGAGATTTTCTTGCCATCCTTAGCTACTTCACCTTACTTTCTCTTTTAAACTTACAGTGGCAATAGGATGGCATTTATTCTCTTTGTTGGTCTGATTACAGGGCAGATCGAACTACTACAAAATATTCTCCAGAATATGCCACTGTACTTGGAAGAGTCAATCACACACATTGAGGATTAGTTGGATAATTTTATTTACTTTGTGCATTTATGGAACTGCTTCTAACCAGCCTTAAAGCTAAAGAGTGAAGACTGAAGTTTAAATAGTTTAGGTCATTCTTCTTCTTCTTCTTCTTCTTCTTCTTCTTCTTCTTCTTCTTCTTCTTCTTCTTCTTCTTCTTCTTCTTCTTCTTCTTCTTCTTCTTCTTCTTCTTCTTCTTCTTCTTCTTCTTCTTCTTCTTCTTCTTCTTCTTCTTCTTCATGTTTGTCCCACATGGTGGTGGGGTCTACTATTCTTGCTTTGGCCTTCCACTTGGCACAGTCATGGGATAGGTCCAGGGGAACCCGGGACAACGTCATATCATTTTCAAGGGTGTTCGTCCAGCAGTGTTTAGGATATTTGAAGACTAGGTTTAAAAATCAAAATAAAACCTTTGATCTGACAAGCCAAAAACAAAGCCATGCTCTTCCTGGGGCCCCCAACACTTGGGTGATCAGTCACCTTTTAACTTGATGCCAAAATGATGCCAGTGTGAGCACCAATCAGGTATCCAGAATGAGGTTATTCAACAGTCTTCTATGTTGGTGCATTTCTTTTTACCTTCTTCCCCAAGAATATCAAGTGAGAGAGCGTGATCATAGAGATTGGTATGTTCCTCTAGTTTGGGGGGAGAATACACAGTACATCTCTTCATAAGAAATGGTATCTGGATCTCCCTATGAGAGGTCTGCTGAGTTTTGAATGACATCACATAATAAGGAAGGGAACCATGATCATCTCATGTTTCCTTTCTCACCCATAGAGGACGTTTGGCATTTTGGGTATGACCCTGGCCCATTGTTATATTTCTCTACATTTTGTTTGGAAAACAAGATGAGTTCCATTAAAGTTATAAATGATGACAGCAGTTCCCTCGTTTCTTTGTGTATCTACCTCATGTAAGGAGGGGTAGATTCACATTTGTGCAGCAAAATTAATTTGATGTTTATATCTTAATGATGCAGAAAGGGCATGAAACAGTGGACAATGGTGTATACTTGGGTTCAAGCTTCAAACTGAATGGAAATTGAAGCCAAGAAATCAGAAGAAGACTAGAGACTCAGAAGGGCAGCCAATGAAGGAATTCAAAAATAAGGATGTGTCACTGGAGACTCAAGCTAAGATCATCTACACTCTTGTATTCTTCATCAGCAAGTACGGGTGTGAAATCTTAATAGTGAAGAAAGCTGACAGGGAAAATATTGATTCATTTGAAATACAGCGCTGGAGAAGATCTTTATGAATACCCTAGACTGCCAAAAAGATGAACAAGTGAGTCCTAGACAAAATGAAGCCTGGAGGCAAAAACAGTGAAACTGAAGCTGTCCTCCTTTGGTCATATCAGGAGAAGGCAAGATTCTCAGGAAAAGACAGTAATTTGAGGAAAGGTTGAAGGCAACAGTAATAGAGGAAGGCCAAATATAAGAGCGATTGACATTCTTGAGTTTACAAGAACTGAACATGGCTGTTGAGGACAGAACATTTTGGAGATCATAGGGTAGTGATAAGTTGGAGGCAACTTGGTGGCATTTAACAAGACATGTGGAAGCTAATGGCAAATGGGCAGTACTTCTGTAGATAGTGCTATGGGTTTGATTTCATGCCTGCCTGCACTACTTTTTATTCTTCAGAGTCATAGCAACTGCAGCCATTAATATTCCTAGCTCATTTGAATGAATTCCGTAAGCGGCTACCAATACGAGTTTTCAGACTGAGGTGGGCAAATCCAAAGATTATATTGTTTTAGCAAGACCAGCTGAATAGTTTCAGAGACATAGGGCGTTTATACACGACCCCTAAACTCCGGGGCAAATGGCTCCCAGCTCCGGAGCTTAAAAATGTTTCCCCACCAGCTCCGGAGTTAACAGGAAATTAAGTGTGACCACGCCCACTTTAGCGCATCCCAGCGCACCTTTCAAGTACCTGCTATTTGGAGGTGAAAATTATTTGATCCGGTGTAATGATAGTGAGTGCGGGGCTCTCCTTGCTTCTGTTTGTTGTTTTTTGGCTCCCACCCCTTTAAGAGCTACTTTTACAGAGACTGGAATGTTGCCGGCAGGAACGAAAGGCAGAACGGCGGCATGCTTTTCTTTCTCTTTTTCTCCCTCCCCTCACGCAGCCAGCAGCCAGGAAGTGCGGAGGGGTGGGGACACAGGAAGAGCGACGAACCCCTAAGATCTCTGGTCTGAATTTAAGTGGCCAGCGGATCTTAGGGGTCATGTGAAAAGGCCCATAGATTCCACAGCAATCCTTGAGCTTTGCGCTTATAGGTAGCCAGAAAAAAAATGACATCTTCACTTCAGCTGTGAAGATTTCAAGGTCTTTCTTGGTACTCTTGTTTCTTGTTTTCATTCATTGAAGGTTTCATTGCATTAGGAACACAAATGGAGGATGGAAAGACCTGCTGTCTCAAGTGAATCCATTCAGGAGTTAATTCACCAGATAGTTGAGTTAATTCAACACATAGTTTTTTTTTTTTTTTTTTTCTCACTCTCTTTTTTGGGACCAGAAAAATAAGACTGCCTGCCAGAGCTGTTATTTATGGTTTTTATTATTATGTTTTGTTGTTGAGTATTATACTGTGATTGGCATTGTTGTTTGGTTTTCCCCCCTCTCATTTTTATTCTTATTTCATTACTGTAAACTACCCGGAGTTCTGTTTAGAAGATGGGTGGTATGTGTATGTATGTGTATATGTCTGTCTGTCTGTCTATCTATCTATCTATCTATCTATCTATCTATCTATCTATCTATCTATCTATCTATCTATCTATCTATTTGTTTTGAGGTGTTTTGTTTTGCTTTGCTTTGAAGAGCAGAACATTGTGAAATGGCACTGTGAATTCAGCAGCATACCAAAGGATAAAAAGAAAGGCTTTATTATTGTGATCTCTCATTTCTTTTGATTCAATTGTGTTTTTAATATCATGCTAGAATATGCTTCTGCTTAACTATTATAATCTTTGTATTTTTATCTATAATTATATATATTGCTATGACCGTTTTGTGTCCTGGTTTTGAGGAAAACATAATGTAACCGCCCTGAGTGGCCTTTGTTGCTAGATGGTGTGGTATATAAATCCAATAAATAAATGATAAATAAATAGTAACAGTAACAGCAGCAGCAGTAACAACAACACAGAACTTTTCATGTGTTCCTTCACAAATTGAGAGTTAAATAGGACAGATGCTCCTCACTCCATTCCAACACAATGTCGCTTGCTGGATGCTTGCAAAATGGCGGCATCTATTCAACAGGCCTTATAGGGTGACACAGCAAGCCAGAATTTACTGGAACAATTAAGCAAACCATGGACCTTCAGGATCATAGAATCATAGAATCATAGAGTTGGAAGAGACCTCAAGGGCCATCTAGTCCAACCCCCTGCCATGCAGGAACCCCATCAAAATATTTCCAACAGATGGCCATCCAGCCTCTGCTTAAAAACCTCCAAGGAAGGAGACTCCACCACCCTTTGTGGCAGTATATCCCACTGCTGGACCGCTCTAACTGTCATGAAGTTCTTCCTAATGTTCAAATGGAATCTCTTTTCCTGTAGCTTGAAACCATTGCCCCGAGTCCTAGCTATGTTAGTCTAAAAAAAATAACATTAGACAAAAAATGTGGTACCTTAAAGACTAATTGCCTACTATGATATAATTATTGCACAGAATTTGTGGGAATTGCTGTTTTTTTTTTTTTAAATCCAGGTCCACAGTGGTTCAGATGGACCCACAGAGCAGATTATTATATTGATTTGCAAGTCTCCCTCAAATTCGCCATCCCTTATAATATACTTACTTTTATTCAGTTTTACCTCATTTGTTTATAATCTCAATATAAACAATTGGAGAGTCTTGGTTTAGAAGGAATAAAAATGTATTTCTTCTACTTACATCTTCATGTCAGAATACAAACCAAAAAACACATTCTGTGGTTGCATAATGTGCTATCTTAACTTGCTGGCTTCATTAGTATCTTCACTAACTAACTGGTTCCATAAACACTCAGAACACTGGCATGACTAAACTCAGAACCCTCACCTTACTAAACACACTCTAACCTTGGTAAGCTGTCATTGAACTCTGACCGAGGTAAAAAGGCAGGACGTAGAAACTTAGGTGCCCAGAGAAACAGCTGGTTGCTCTAACCTAGTGGTGGCAAACCTTCGGCACTCCAGATAATTTGGACCACAACTCCCAGAATTCCAAGCCTATACTGCCAATGACAAAGGACTGTGAGTGTTGTGGTCCAAAACATCTGGAATGCCGAAGGTTCGCCACCACTGCTCTATGCAAGTGACATTCACCCAGAGTCCATCCCATCAAAACCTCTTAAAGCGGCAATATGCAGGTTGCTATTCCAACAGCAAGAATCTGACAGGAGTAAATGTTCTGGCTCATATCCCTAGAGAAATATAACCCATGATTTCTTTCAGAGAGAGAAGACAATGTGACAATCCATACCTGGTTCAGACATCACAATAAGCAAACCGTGGGGCAAAGGTCCATTGTTTTAAGGTCCTTTGTTTTTGTTTAGGTCCTTTCTCACTTCCCTGAGTGGTTGAGTAACACACACCAATGTGCTCTTCACACATCACCAAGCAGATTTTCCATGGAGTCCACTCTGGCTTGCTGACTTTCCCGAGTCCCAACAAGATCCAACTCTCTGTTACAGTTACACAGAGGAGCTTGCACCAGCAGAAGTGAGGGACAACATCAAGAGGCCTAGAGTATAACACTTTCAAGTTCATTGGGGCTATTGGCTTACTTAGGGCCTTTTTACATGGCCAATAAAATCCAAGGCAAAGGGCTCCCAAATCCGGAGCTTAAATTTTTTTCCCCACCAGCTGAAAACTTTAAACAAAGTAAAGTATGACCACTCCCACCTAAGCGCGCCCCAGCGCATTTTATAAGTACCTGGTCTCCGGAGGTAAAAAATCTTCTGATGCGGATTGTAAAGCTGTGGGCGCCGGGCTTCTGTTTGTTTGTTTTTGTCCCTGCCGCCCCTTTAAGAGATAGGAATCACTACTGGGCTGCTTGGGGCTGCTCAGACAGAGGTGAGCAGAGGTGAGCCTGCATTCTTTTCTCCCTTTTTTTTCTCCCTCCCCTCACACAGACAGGAACAATGGAGTGTGGAGAGGTGGGAACACAGGAAGAGGAACAACACCCCATGATCTCTGGTCCGAATTTAATTTGCCAGCAGATTTTAGAGGTCGTGTAAAAGCGCCCTTAGCTATCGGATGATGACACTTGCAAACCCAATTTCCCAAAATGAGTCTTTTCTTCTTCACAATTCTATAACAGGCAACACGAGCAATTATAACAACACAAAGATAAAATTTGAGGACTCATGTCCTAGGAAACAATACCAATGCAGAAGTTGCTTATAGAATTGCAGAGGGGAAGTGTCCCTCTGAATTCAAATTCAGATAAAAATCAGTGACACTGTTCGTTAACTGGGCCAAGTCTCCAGTACATAGGAGAATCAGCTCCACATGCAGAATCTTCAACAACCTAAAATAGCAACTCAGTGATACATATTTCACAATTTCCCTTCCAACACAAAATTTAAGACATAATTTAAGTTATGAACATGGAATTGGAAGAGGCATCTTAGAACATTAAAAGGTAACATTAAAGCTACAAACAGCATGCAAAAAGAAAAAAAATCCATTATGAGGGAAGGAGTCTAACATGGAAAAGGCTACTGTTCTTATGAAGCCAGGCAATGAAATCATGCATGATAATCCATATAAAGTTACGTAGTAGGAAGTCCTTCATTCAGGGAAAGCTTTCCTGAAGAGGAAGGTCTTTGCCTGCTTCCTGAAAGACAGAGATGGGGCCGTCCTCCTGGCCTCCAGTGGGAGGGAGTTCCAAAGTCTGGGAGCAGCAACAGAGAAGTCCCTTTCATGTGTTCTTATGAGACACATCTGTGAAGGTAGACAGAAAGAAAGAAAGAAAGAAAGAAAGAAAGAAAGAAAGAAAGAAAGAAAGAAAGAAAGAAAGAAAGAAAGAAAGAAAGAAAGAAAGAAAGAAACCCCTAATGGCAGGTATTTAAAGGCTGTTATCAAGTCCCTCCTCGTGTAGTATCTGGATGATAGATTTTCAAAACTATGGAAGCACTTTGGTTGAGCCATGACTGTCAGCAATACATATTCATCCTCTGTCTCCTGCCAGAGTCTCACAGCACTGCAAGACGCATCCATCAGGAAAGGGAAAATTATACCCCCTCAGAACAACGACCAGCATTGCAATGATGTCAACCTTGGAAACATTACTTTCCATTTCAGATCCCTCTCTGAGCCAGCATGAGTGAGGAATTATGGGAGTTATAGTCCCAATCCCAAAGAATAAATTTCCCCAGAAATGTATATTATAACTGCAAGGAAACAGCCATTCCATTAAAAATCAGTGATGTCTACACAACATTTTAATTTACTGGAATTAAATCATTTTTACTTTGTATTCACTTTTGCGTATCCCTCTTGAATTGAATGGGCATTGATTCTGATTAGGCATGCTTAGGTGTATTTTTTTTAATCATGGGACATCTTTTAAAACCCTTTGGTTGGCTTTTGGGGAGAAAGGAAAGATAAAAAAGAGTTTAAATAAATAAATAAATAAATAATTTGAAACTAAGCCACTTTGGGTTTTTGCCAGATATTCTTGTTGATTTTTTTGCAATTTCCCCCAACATTCCATAAGCTGCACATGTTCATTTTTATGTGTAAGAAGCAGCTTCAAAATGATCAGAATTATTTCAAGTCACTGTGCTTTCCTCCCTCCCGACATGGTTAAGAATCCTGCTGAATATGCTCACCTAAACTAAGATCTAGGTATACAGGGTTCTATATCATTTGCTTCTATGGTCATAGTGATACGTGACTAGTGAATCATGGGGAAATGGAGAGGCAGAAACCTCCAAGACACATGAACACCCTATTACTACCACCATCTAGTTGCCCATGCAGGAAAGTCAACCTATTACCCATTCATTTATCATAGAACCAGATGAAATTCCAAATACAGTATGACCCCTGCAAATGCAGAGGTTCCATTCCATGCTAACAGTGAACCCTCTATGCATCATACAAAGAGGTGGGACAAATGCCACAAGTGGGCAGGACAAAGGCCACAACTAGAGATGGGCTTTTCATTTCAGAAGTGGTCCAGTTCCGAAACGAACTGCAGGAGCCCAGCTGGTGGTCAGAACTGGAGGAATGCAATCAGCCAATCTTTAACCTTGCGTTGGGCTCATGCGGGGCTAAACTCCAACGAGCAAGAAGCCTCTGACATCATCTTTCCTTCTTGCTGGCGCTGGCCAATGCAACAGGGAGGCGGGATAATGCATTTTCCTGCACAGCTCCTGATTAGCCAGTGCCAGGGAGAAGGAAAAATAATGTGTCAGAGGCTTCTTCCTTGTTGGAGTTTAACCCTGTGTGAGCCCATTGCAAGGTAAGGGATTGGCTGATTGTGTTCCTCCGATTCCAAATGCCAGCTGGGCTCCCGCAGTTCATTTCAGAAGCTGACCACTTCGGAAACAAAAAGCCCCTCTCTAATCACAATTAACTGTGACAATAAACTGTGGATGGGGAAATTTTACAGCAGTCAGAGAATTAAGCTGCCATAATCGAAACCCAAAAGACAGAGTCTGAAATCTGAAAAGTAAAATTGAAAGCATTTAAGGAAATAACAGACCAGACAGCATTAAAGTAACAATGGAGATGATGTTTGGAAGAAAATAATGCTCTTGCCATGTAACCATGACAATGCAAGCCTTATGTGGGAGATCCCATTGTGTCATTGGTTGGGGGGGGTCTCCTGATGAGGAGAAACTGTATTTTCTTTACCGTATCTGCAAAAAACAGTTGGTAGAACTCCTCAACACACCATCTATGCATTATCCAAAAAGGTTACATGACAGTACCATTTTTCACACATTCACCTGAATATGCTATGTTTAGCCTGCATTACTGTAGTTAAAACTGTCAACTGCCCAGAGACTACTTGAACTGGTATGGGGCAGTATATAAGAAGAACACTTTATATGCATCGATGTCCATTTGGAAATAATTAGAATAATTTAAATGGACCACACAGCACATCACAAATCAGAGGGAAAGGCTGTGATGGGTTCCTGTTGCTAAGTTTGCTATCAGAAGAACAGTTGCCAACAGGGAGAATGTAGCAGCATCCTGTACAAATGTTTTACCATCCAGCACCTTTAAATAGCTGAGCAATCCAGCTAGATCCCATGTACCTTCTGGGATAGAAGCAGGTTCACTCAAACATGGCCACTTGGGAAAAATGGGGTAGGAATATACCATCAGCAAGCAAACTTAAAGGCACAACAACACACTTTAATTGCCAGAGACAATTTCTTCCTTGCCTGTCCTCTGCTACCCATCCAAAGAAACCAAGTGTTTCAAGGGTAAAGTTTAAGCCATGGAAATGTGGAGCCAGCCAACTTAAGCCTATTCCGTTGTTACCTTTCCTGGCATCATTGACATGGGCAGAGAGGAACATTACCCCATCTCTGAACCAAAACAACAACCCATAAACCTCTTTTATTTAAATTTAAAGAGAGTGGATTTGCTGGTCTCTCTTTAAAAGGTTTTTAAAGAGGTTTATGGGTAAAAGAAGCTGGATCTTATCATATCCTCTTGATTTCATATGATTTTTGCATGGGTTTTTTTGCATGGTTTTTTCCCAATTACCACAAAATCATCCTCCGCACTGATATATCTGACAGCCCATCTCTTCCCAGATGGACCACTATATCTTACTGGTACATCATCCATTCCTAGGTCCCATCTCTCTGCACACAGATTGCAATTTCCAGTCTGGTGCCCAGATTCTTGAGCTATCCAAAATATTGGATGCCTCTAGGCTCCATGGGAACAGACCTATATATTATAATAAATCATTTTGTATTGTTTCATTTTATGATTTTTTAAAAAAACTATTAATAACAAATTAAATTAAATGCTGTTTTTCTGTTCTGTGCCCATCTCTAGTCTATGCTTCTGATGATATATAATGTAATGACTGAATGATGATATGGTATTTCTTTAAACACACACTGATGAAAACAACAGTATGATCAACAATTCATAAGTATTAGTGATAGAGTTTGCCCCCATCTCTATTAATGATATCCTGTCTAATAATTCCAATTACTTCTGCAAATCCCATTCCCACCAATTTCCTTCCAAGTTGCTATTTATCTATCTGCGGACTTTCTCCCCATAGGAGTTGACAGCAATTAAAACTGTCCAATAAGGAGAAAGAAATGCTAAATACTATATTAAAATATTTTTTTCAAAAAACTATAAACAATAAATGTTGAAAACTATGTTCAAACAGTTAAACATTAATCATGATTTCAAACATTTTAAAATGTGTACATTTCTTAAACAGAGCATTCTGTAGACCACACCGATGGTGAATGTGAGACTTAGCTTTCGAAATGGGATGGTGCATAGCTACTGGTAATCTTAATCATGTCATTTCAATATGCTCAGAAGCACAATCCTGTAGAACTGCTGGTGCTATTAACTGCTGTTTGGGAGGTCTGCATTATAGATAATCCTGACGTTCATCATTAAGCCTGAAGCTTGTCTTTCTCTCTTCCGCCACACTTGTCATTGTCACTAGAGGATCTATCCCTTATGACCTCAATGGTTTGTCCCTCGGCCTCAGTCGTTGGCCCTGAGCAAGTGGGATGTGGCTGCCTTGACAATCCTAGATAGGATCACCCAGCGTGTTGTTAATCTGTGGAACTCCCTGCCACAGGAGGTGGTGATGGCATCTGACCTGGATGCCTTCAAAAGGGGATTGGACAGATTCCTGGAGGAAAAGTCCATCACAGGTGACAAACCATGATGGGGATGTGTCATCTCCAGGCTTAAAAACAGGGTACTTCAAAGGCCAGATGCAGGGGAGTGGTGTCAGGAGACAGATATCTAGTTTTGCACGCTCCCAGATGCATTTGGTGGGGCCACTGTGAGATACAGGAAGCTGGACTAGATGGGCCTTCGGCCTGATCCAGCATGGCTCTTATGTTCCTATGTTGAAAAGCTGTCCTTTCCTTCTGCCTTTCTACAACTCCCCTTCTCTCTTCATTGCCTTTTCTGCATCCTAAATACAACCCACTTCCCCCCCACCCTGATTACTTTCCAGGACGACAACCTGAATGCTTAAAAGCTGACACAACATTAGTCAAACGAGAAAGTGACCAAGAAAGTTTGCTTTTGCTCTTGCCATATTTGGATATACCAGGCCCTTCTAGCTGCTCAGGGAAGAACAAAACTCGAAGTTTGCTTTTGTAAACTATTCTACAAATGGACCCCTGCTTTCCCTTCACTTCATCTGGAGACTGTTTTCCTTGAATACAACATTCAAGCACTCTCAATTATGCATGGACGATCACAGGCCCACCTGAATACAAGATGTTTTGATAAAGACCAGAGTGTGCAGAGAAAGCAGCGGAGGGGATCAGAGGTGAACCTTCCTGTTATTTCAGGGGGTTTCTTAGAAGTTCTTGAAGTGGTAGTAAACAAGCCATGGGGGAAGTGCTTTAGTATGAGAAGTAATTAGAGCTCCCTTGTTTTCTTCAAAGATGTCCAACAAGATGCTAGACCAGCAGCGGGAGAAGAGCGGGAGACACAACTGGCAAGGAAGCCCTGTCCCCTGTCTCCAACAGAGGCCAACAGGGAGAGGTGAAAAATGTCCGTGCTTTGTTCTTGTCCTTGCTCTTTGGAAAAGCTGTTCAAAATCAGAAAATCTCCATACATTTGGTGGAAAGGACTTTAAACTTTTGTTAAACTAAATTGAATGACAGGCCTAGGGCTTTGGTTGTTTTTTTGTTTTGTTTTGTTTTAGAATCATAGAATCATAGAGTTGGAAGAGACCTCAAGGGCCATCCAGTCCAACCCCCTGCCATGCAGGAACCCCCATCACAGAACTCCCGACCAATGGCCATCTAGCCTCTGCTTAAAAACCTCCAAAGAAGGAAACTCCACCACCTTCCTTTGTGGCAGCATATTCCACTGCCCGGCAGCTCTAACCATCAGAAAGTTCTTCCTAATAGTCAAATGGAATCTGTTTTCCGGTAGTTTGAAACCATTGCTCCAAGTCCAAGTCCCTGAAGCCATGGGAACCAAGCCAGCCCCCTCTTCAATATGACATCCTTTCAAATACTTAAACATAGTTATCATGTCCCCTCTCAGCCTTCTTTTTCTAAGGCTGGTCTTAAAAGACCAGCGTTGAACTTCTCTCCAGTCAACTTCCTTTGTTTGTCAAAGGGGCCATTTTCTTTTCTCAGAATCTGCCCACAATTAAGCTCTGTCATGGGCACAGCTATACCTACTGAGTTGAATGATACCCTTGGTAGGCTTTTTTTAGTGTGTTTTTTTCTCTCATTAAATACTGCCCAGACTTCTCAGATATCTTCATGTAAAAATGTGCTGTTTATATACTGCCCAATAGTGCTGAAAGCACTCTCTGGTTGGGTTACATTTTAATTGCGCAGTTGACACATCCTCTGGCCATCAGTACCAATAGTAAGCTGGGTGCTTCATCAGCTCAGCTGCAAAAACATGGTATTTAAAACAAACAATGCAGGGTAAAGCAAAACAGACAGAGGCGCTGATGTCAAGCCAGTGAGAAGAGTGGTGGCCTAAGGCCTCCCACAGTTTGTGGAGGGAGATGTACCACGACAACCATTGGTGCCAATAACCAGACACATACCCCATGCCTCTTTCTTGTTCCCTCCCTTATGGACAAAACTGCAGCTGCTGAGGTCAAGTTGTCTTGGGCTTTATAAGAAGTACTGTAAAAGATAGGTCAGCTTCAGCTTGTCTCATCTCCTTGCTTCAAACTTGGCTCTCCACTCCCCACCAT